>CM067172.1:35934407-35940084 GCA_034093135.1 Erigeron breviscapus
TAAAGATGGAGGTGCTGTATGATACTTTGCTGCTTTATATAAACGCAACCATATCAC
The DNA here is from genome assembly GCA_034093135.1 of Erigeron breviscapus. NCBI lineage: Eukaryota > Viridiplantae > Streptophyta > Magnoliopsida > Asterales > Asteraceae > Erigeron > Erigeron breviscapus. The sequence continues at coordinate 35,934,465 of CM067172.1, forward strand.
ATATAGGGATCATGTTCAATCCCTGGCCGTTTTTCTCCTTTTGTTACCGTTGTGTCATATCAAATCTATTTCGATGTAATCGTTGTGGCTTTTAGGGTTTGTTCATCAAAAATATTTGTATTAAAACCTTTTATTTAAGTAAGTAATCATATGGCTATTTCGTTATATTGTATTCTTATAATCGAATCATCTCGTATTATTCTAAAATTCTATATTAGTTTCAATTAAATTTACATGGTATCAGAGCCATCATTGTTGATTGGCGTTCTTTTCTTGATTCAGACTTGATCTGTTTCAATCGATTCTATAAATATATATATCATATTATATATATATTTATTTTCTTAAATATATATATATATATTATATATATATATATTTAATTTTTACGGTTTATCTTGATTTGGGGATTTTCTGTTCTAGGGTTTTCCTGAATCAATTGATTATCTATCTATCATCTTGCATATCACCTCATCCTTCTCATAGGCTGTGGGTGTCTGCCGTTGATTATATCTTGTTATGCTCGAGTGTGGGTTTCACCTCCTCTAAGGGTTTGTAGACTTACCTCTTGTAGTGGACTAATTGATTATTGTGATTGATTCTCTTTGGATCTTAAATCACAATATCTCCCTGTTTAAGTCCCTTTCCTGGAATTTTATTGGAATTACTGTTGGCAACCCCACTGTGAATCATCTTTCCTACATCTCTGTAGCAAATTGCTCTGTGCTTGGAGGGTTCTAAGTACAGAGAGTTTGGCCTATAGATTTGGATATCTCATACTTAACATCTATGTGCTCTTGTTTGCTTAATGTCATCTGTTTATGCTTTATTTTGGTTATGTGTGCTTATGTGACTGCTGTGTGTTTGCCTGCTTATTGATATCTTCTGTCTTATTCATTGTGTGGTTCTAACTCTTCTTGGTAGAAGAGAGGATCCCAAGTGATACTTGTCCAGGCACTTGAGTGTCTTGGAATCTGGTTCCTCATTTGGGCTTTCCTTTTAGGTTTATTGTTCTCTCTGTCGTTGTCTGTTACTATTTCCTTTTCTTTGTCTTAAGCTGTTCTTGAAATATGGCTGATATTAATCCTTTTAATGAGATAGATATGTTGGGTACTCAAATAAGTAAACTGGATTTTGGTGATGAACTCTATTTGCATACTAGTGACACAACAGGAACACCCTTAATTAACTTTAAATTAAAAGGAACCGAAATTTTAGTATGGGCTTGTGTTATGGAATTGGCTCTTGAAACTAAGAACAAAATGGGCTTTATTAATGGTTCTTGTGAAAAATCTGATGATGATGATGTGCTTGCTAGACAGTGGGATAGATGTAACTCTGTTGTTCTTTCTTGGATTCTTGGGTCTGTTACAGAAGAACTGTACTTGGTTCAAATTTTTTCAAAAAATGCACAAGTTGTTTGGGAAGAATTAAAAGAGACATATGACAAAGTTGATGGTTCCATAACTTTTAACTTGCATCATAAAATTAACTCATTAACTCAAAATGGTTCATCACTTTCAGAATACTATCATAAACTGAACTCTTTGTGGAATCAATTTGATGCTCTTACTAAACTACCAACCTGTACTTGTAATGCTGCTAAAGAACTTCAAGAACATCAAAATGTTTTGAAACTTATGCAATTTCTTATGGGTTTGGATGATGTTTACATACCTACTAGGAGTAATATTCTTACAAGGGACCCTTTACCTAGTGTGAAGGCAGCTTTTGCCATCATTTCTAGGGAAGAGTCACACATGGGTATTCCTTCTTCCGATGGTACTTCAAAATCTCAAAATAGTGCTTTTTTGGCAATAACTTCTGAAAACAAAGGGAAGGGTAACAAATTTTTTAATAAGAATGAAAGAAACTTCAGTTATAACAAAATTTTTGATTCTGCTAGATATTCTGAGTTTAGAAGAGGACCTAACACATCTCTTAAGTATGATGGGTGTCACAAGGTTTGTTACACCTTTGATAGGTGTTTTGAGGTTGTTGGGTATCCTCCTGGCTATGGCAGAGACACTCCTGCCAGGAGGAACCCCTCTGGTTCTTTTTACAGACCTTCCAATAATAATGCCATGGTTAGTAGTCCTTCTTCTCCCAATTCTATTGTCCCTCCTGTTTCTGGTATTGGAAATGATTCCAGTGCTGGAATGAGTCTCATTCCTGATCAGTATGCTAAGTTGATGGACTTGTTGAGTGACAAATCTCCCTCTAAAGGTGTGCAGGCCAATATGGCAGGTATATTCTTTAATTCAAACTGTTTTTTCAACACAAATTCTGAAAAATTCTTTTGTGCTAATTCTAATGAGAATTGTGTCAAGTATAACAATGGTTGGATATGTGATTCTAGTGCTAATAAGCACATGACTTGTGATGATACTCATTTGTTTAATGTTTATGATATTTTTGGCTTTGGTCTGACTGTTGGTCACCCTAATGGGACACAAGCCAGAATTCTTAAGATTGGTGATCTTAGACTTGATAGGGACATTGTGTTGTTCAGTGTGTTATATGTTCCTGAATATTGTGTCAATTTGCTCTCTGTGCCTAGTTTGACTAGAGATAGTAAAGCATTCATAAGATTTGATCAAAAAAGTTGTATCATACAGGATTTACAAACAAAGAGGGTGATTGGGAGTGGTAAACAAAGTGATGGTCTGTATATTTTCAATCAATCTTTTAAAGGTAAAAATATTGTGAGCAATCATGTTAAATTTCAGTGTCATGTATCCACCCAAGTCTGGCATAATAGATTAGGGCACCCTGCTGATCCTGTTTTGCTTGTTCTTAAAAACAAATTGTGTCTTGATGATGTTCGGACCACTCCTTGTGAAATTTGTCACAAGGCTAAGCAAACCAGAGACCCTTTCCCTTTAAGCAAACACATATCTCATGATATTGGGGAACTGGTTCACTTAGATCTTTGGGGACCTTATAATGTCCCAAGTAGAGAAGGATATAGGTTTTTCCTCACTGTTGTGGATGATTACAGTAGGGCTGTTTGGGTATTCCTTTTGAAAAGTAATGAAGAAACTGTTGAAAACTTCATCATTTTTCATAACTTGTTGAAAAATCAATTCAAAAGAAATATTAAAGTGATAAGGAGTGATAATGGAAGTGAATTCTGTAAGTCCCAACTCGTTAGATGGTACTACTGAAGACACCTCTATGTCGATGGTGGAGTTACTTTGCAATATATGCACTGAACTGGAGACGACTAGTTGCAGTGTGTATATACCAAGTTCTAGATAGATTACTTATATAAAAGACAATAAGTAAAGAACAATGCAATAATACAAATAACTTGTAAGATAACTTGATGAGACAATATGTATTTTTCAATGTGTAATTTATTTATTGATATTAAACAAAATACAAGGTTGATGCGGAACCAAGATAATACACGAATGTAAATATCCTAACAACCTATGAAATCCAATTGATCTACACTCGGAATTTCTCAAGACAATCGAAACACTTAAAGTTGTGAAATGTTCCTTTTAGCGATTGAGAGAAGATTGCACAAGTTCACCAAGAATATTGCAGGTTTGCAAAGTGTGAACTCTATCGAAGTTTATTCGAAGAAGTTATATTCTTGGTTGTGCAATGACTTGTATTTATAGGCAAAGTTAACATTGGGATGTTAACTTTAGCCGTACAAATGTGGTTGGAAGCATTTAAGGAATAACATTTAATTCCTTAAAAAGCAGTGTAAAGTCGCATGTTAAAGTGACTTTACATAACCACCTTTATGTACCTTTTAATACTTAATAATAAGATAAGGCTTATTATCCGGGTAAAGGTACATAAAGCATACAAGTCAATTCCTCGTAATCAGTGTAAAGCTTTGTAAGGGCTTTTCCACTGATGGTCTCCAGTTTGTAACTGACTAGAATGCCAACTGGGCTTCGCTGCCATTGCCATTCGTCTATCTTCCATTTGTTGTCTTCGACTTCAACTGGAATGCTTCTTCAACTTGGTCAGTTCTCAACTGGAGGAAGTCTTCAGTTGCGTTGACTGTACGGTGCAACTGGACTTCAATATATTTCTTGACAAATCATCTTGGTCACCAGTTTTACTGGGTCACCAGATGCAACTGGTGACTGGTCAGTGTGAACTGGTGACTGGACAGTTCCAGGTGAACTGGTCCTAACAAATTCCCCTATTTGTCTAGAAATATAGTCTAAGTCTTTTCTAGTTCTTGTATCTGTACAAGTGTGAACTGGAGAGACTTGTTCGATTTAAATCTATTTAAGTTATCTAAGCATTTTTATAGATCAATAAATGCCTTAGGTTTTTCTTTTAGGTTTGTTAGATTTTAATCTTTTATCTACCTTGTGGTTACAAACTGGTAACTTCATTTATACAAGGGAATGAAATTTATACAAGTTACAGAATGTAAATACAAATTACAAGTAGATAACTGAAGAAAGAACTTAATGAGATGGCCCTTCGCCAGTTCTTCTTCTCTTGGCAACTGAAGAGATAGGCTGAGTATCTTCAGGGTCAATATTCAACTTTTGCTCAAGATTTTCTTTATGTTGAATCTTCCCCCTTAGAAAGTTTACCCATGCTTTCTCGAACCTATTCTTTTGTGCCTTAGCATCCAAAACATTCACCATCTCCACCCATTCGCTGAACCCATATTGCATGGCACCAGGATCATCAGTTCTAACCAGTGGCCCACCAGTATACTTAACTTCGATTTGAAAAACCTTGGTGCCTGGCTTGATTGTAACATTGACACTACTAATAAAACCACCATGTCTTCTGGTTGACATGATCTGGGAGTAGTAGTTTCTAGCTTCAGATTCATTTGTGATTTTTATACTCCCAGCACCAGCAGCCAGTACAGCGGACTTAATGTCATCATTTGAAACTTCGCCAGTTGGTTCAACGAATGTGCTAAGGTCAGCATCCCTTGCATCTTTTGTCAGTGGTCTTCTTGGTTGTGGAATCCTTCTCCTTGGTGGATTCAAAACATCCTTCACAACCTTTTTGACATTTGCAATTCTCTTCAGAATCCCACTGGCCCTCATTTCTTTAGCCTTCTCCACTGAAATGTTTAAACTTCTGGCATCAAATTCTGCCTCATCCTCAGCATAGTGTCTATCCAGTTCTACATCTAGCATTTCATTCAACTGTCAACTATCCTGGGATCATTTTTAATCCTAACATACTCCTCCTTAGTGATACCCAAACAGATTGGCATCACTCATATCAAGCAACTTGATTTGAGCAAGATGTGCCCTGGCTTCCACTTGGTTTCTTTGTTTCATTTTCTTCTTTTCTTTAATGTCATTTCCAAGTCTGGCCAGTCTTCTGCTATCACTATCTGAAACTAGAGGAAGTATGTCAGTATTTCCAGTTTCTAACATTTCATCAGTGGCCGGCTGGGCAGATGCTTCAACAGCTAAACCTTTACCCTTGTCCATCACAACATTCCCACTATCTCCATTACCACCAGATCCACCTACCCTTTGCTCACCAGCTTCAGTACTGGTAGCTACAACCAATTCCCTTCCAGTTGGAGTCCTTCCAGGTGCAACTGGTCGTGTAAGGACTGAACTTCTTTCCCCCTTGGCAGCATCTAGACCTGCCCTAATACTTT
>CM067172.1:35941084-36074662 GCA_034093135.1 Erigeron breviscapus
TCACATCTATCTATATACTCGGGATCATGAACTCAACATCCATCAGATAGTGTATACATCTATACACTTGGATGTATGCACTCCTCAACCGAGGGATTATCAACAATGTATGCATGCTTACAATCAATCGAAAATGCATCAATCATAACTCAACAATCATAATACGATGAACATGAACCAACAATCAATATTCGACAAACATGAGCCAACAATCAATATCCGACAAACATGAGCCAACAATCAATTCTATACGTACATACACTTAAGAGGATTCTACTTTCTTCGAGTCCCAGATGCTTATATATAGGGTCACCCGCAGCCTTCCCACCACATCTAAAACCCATGAAGGCATAACCGACTTCCATGTATGTACGTCTATCCTAATATTTATGAAATACATAACCAACACCTAAACCAAGTAAATCAAACGAAATGAACGATCACATCAATCCAACAATCACACCAATCAATCAATCAATCAACAATGTAAGTAACCACGTCAATCCTACACTTTTCAGCCCGAATCTCAAGCGAGTAGGGAACTACGAAACTCACCTTGATCGACAAAGAAGCTTATGTCGAGTTAATAAAAGATTAATAGCGAGTATTGGGCCCCACGCGTTCACAACCTATCAAAGCATGTCATATAATCATAATGTCAACTTTATAATCATAAATAAGTTGGTTCCTTAGGTTTAAGTTGAGTCACGAACCCACAATTACTTTCTTAACATTACCGAGTGTGAAACATAACACTTTGACTCGACATTTTTAGAAATGTACGAAGATTCATACAAAAATAAGTTACTACGTAAAACTAGACTCTCTTACGATTCCAACGATAGGTCATATGACTTATTTGGACTTACGGATCAAAAGTTATTAACGTTTGAAAACTGATGCGCGAAATTCCCAGAACTATATCACTGCGCCGCAGTCAAGGCATTGCCTTGCCACTGCGCCGCAGTGAGGCTAATCGAAGCAAAAGGTCAGTACTTTTCCACTGCGCCGCAGTGGGACAACCCTGCACCAGCCAGCAGCTCCAAGTGCAGGAAAACCAACCAAAACCCCAAAACTCGACCCAAAACATACCAAAACGATTTGTAGGAGTTTGAAACTCATTTTGAAGCTTAACTAAGTGCCATTAAACATAAATACACATAACTCCATTACAAATTCCATTCCAAAACATCAAGAACACTTCCAAATCATTCAACCCAAACCAAAACCCTAATTGAACCCTAATTTCAATTCGACCCAATTTAAGACTTGTAAATACTTTAAATCGACCAACAACATAAATAAGCATAAATAGGTGAAGATGGGATGAATTTGACTTACCAAAACTTCTTCTTGAGCTCAAACCCGAAATTAGGTCAAAATGGTAAAACCTTGCACTATGAACTTCAATCTTTAATATGATGAAGATGAGAAGGAAGATGATGATAATTCTTATATTAACAATTCCACACACCATAATCAAGAGAGAAAGATGGGAAAAGAGAGTTCTTGCTTTTGTTAGAGAGAAAAGAAAGAGATTGGGTTTGTGTGGTGAAATGAAAGAGATAAGGGAAGGGTTGGGTCTTAGAAGGCTCATGGGTCATGGGTAACCCATGGGTCGACCCGATGACCCACATTGTCATTTAATTTACAAAACGACCCAAATAATTCATTAACTTAATTTGTTAGTCATATTACACAAAAAGTCAACGGGTCAAAACTCACGGATGTTACATTTAAGCTCGGCAAACAAGTGTTCTTGATTGGTGTGACCAAGTACAAGTTCTATTTGTACTATTTGCAGAGTTATTTGCTCGGCAAATAGTTGATTTTGATTCTTCGACCAAGTGATTTTATTAGTTGTGCTGTTTGCAGAGATTTAAGCTCGGCATTCAGTTGAAATTGGTTGTTGACCAGTGTACTTGGGTTGTGACTTGGCTACTTACACTATTTGCAGAGGATTAAGCTCGGCATTTAGTTGTTTTTGAAATTCTCAAATCAAAAGTTTCAAGAAAACAATTCAAAACCATTTTTCTCAATATTCTTCAAGTGGGAAGAAAATCAAAATTTTCAAATTTCTACTTGTTCTATTTGCAGAGGTCTAAGCTCTGCATCTAGTTAAAATAGAAAAATTTCAATTTTTTTTGGAATTTATTTGAAATGGCTTCAAGGGAAGCTTTAACACTTGGTTCTGAAGGAAGACCTCCTGTCTTGTTTAGAGGTTCTTATCCTCAATGGAAGAAAAGGTTTCTGAACTGGATAGACAGACAGAAGAATGGAAAACTTTTGAGGAAATCATACAAAGATGGTCCTGAAATTCCAAAGAACCCTGTTAGAGCGATGGGCGAGAAGAATGGAAAACTGTTGAGAAAATCTTACAAAGATGGTCCTGAAATTCCAAAGAACCCTGTTAATGGAGAAGCTTTACCTGAAGAGAGTTGGAATGCAGAACAGAAAAATAGAGTTGAGGCTGATCAAAGTGCAATTGCCTATCTTTACCAAGCACTTCCTGATGACATTTATTGCAATGTGGACTCCTATGAAACAGGAAAAGACATATGGGATGAAGTGGAGAAGCAGATGGAAGGATCTGATGTATCAAACACCATCAGGTTGTCGACTGTTCTGAACATGTATGAAACATTCAAACAACAAAAAGTGAACCATTGAATGAGGTATACATCAGATTCTGCAATGTCATCAATGAGCTTAGAAAGAATGATGTGAAGAGAACCAATATGGAACTGAACATCAAATTCATCAAAAATCTGGAAGAGGAATGGCAAGTGTATGGAACCCAACTCAACCAACAATCAGACTTTGGGAAACTCACCATTCACACCTTGTATGAAAAATTGAAGCTGAATGTTGAGGATCTTCAGAGGATCCAAAAGAAGAAAGAAGAAAGTTCTCATTCCGATCCATTAGCCTTGATAGCTGAGAAGAAGACTTCAAAAGTGTCAAGTCAAAGCTTTGTTGAGTATGACACTGATTCTGATTCAAGTGAAATGAGTGATTGTGATCTAAATGAGAAACAAAAAGAGATGTACAAAGAACTCGCTTATTTCACAAAGGCTTTCAAGAAGAAACCAACAAATAATCAGCTTAGGACTTCATCAGTCTCTTCGTATGCTAAAAATGCTAATGCTCCTAAGTTTGATCAGAAGAAAGATTTTGTTGGTGGTGAGAAGAAGTATGACAATCAGAAAAAGTTTGAGAAGAAGGTCATGGAGAAAAGGAATGAAGACAAGAAATGCTACAACTGTGGTCTTACTGGACATTTTGCCATCAATTGCACTAAACCTCGACAAAAGAACTCCGAGTATTATAAGTACAAACTGTTAGAAATCCAAAAATAGTGATAAATTGTAATCTAGATTAGAGGAATTTCTTGTTATTAAATCATAGATAAATGATCACTAAGGTTGAGGGCTAATTGTGACAATTAGCATAATTGTGTAGTTAGACTATAAATAGCCCTCTCATACCTTATAGATCATAACTTTTGTATAATCCTTTCATAACTTTAATACCTGATAACTTTAACACACAATTCTCTCTCAAAACACACACAAACACCAAGAACACACACTCACCAAATCCACCATTGATGACTTGAATTCGGTGTTATAAATCGTGTTATAACAAAATCCATACATGTTACTTTTGATGAATCAAATGCTGCAATCAACAAGAAGTCAGCCCTTGACACACCCCCAGTAACTCCAATTGTCTTTTGTGAATCTGATCCAATAAACGACAAATTGAAGATTCACCAGACACAGTTTCCAGTCATCCTGATCTGGAACCTGTTCAGAAAAAGAAACTTTCCAGTAGTACTCCATTCTATCCTTCTATTAATTTCAAACTACCCTCTGAAATTAATATTGGTTCAGATGTTCGTGCTACTCCCCAGTATCAGTGTCAGTTGAGAGCATACCAGAATTGTGTTCAAATGAAGTAATTCAAACTGAACCTATACTACTAGAAATGCCTTCATATGAAGAATTTCATGATGCAAATCGTGATTTAAATGAATCAGATGAAGATGTTGAAGTAGTTTATGAAGAACCTCCTCCTGAAACAACTTCAGAGGAGACTCAACTGAATTCTTGCACTGATATTGTTGTCAGTAACAATCCTGGTCAGTACTCCAGATGGACAAAAGCTCACCCTATTATCAGATCTTAGGTAATTGTTGGAATTCGTCTGCCCAAGACACATATTAAATTGACGTGGCTAGTACGTGATGATCCAAGTCGGGTCATACCCAATAACAAGCTAGACAAACACTAATGATTTTATTTACAAGATATGATCTTTAAATAAATATCAATACTTGAAACTTTTAGAAAGTGGTTTTCTAAATAATTGCACTTGAGATATGTAAATAAATTATATGGATGATTTATTTTGAGAGAATATGTTTATAAGGCCAGAGAGTTCCCACTGCGGCGCAGTGGGAGCGTGTCAAACCCACTGCGGCGCAGTGGGGGTTTTGCACACGAAGGCCAGAGAGTTCCCACTGCGGCGCAGTGGGAGTGTATCAGACCCACTGCGGCGCAGTGGGTTAACGTCCATGTGATGGACTAAGGGGCCGGCCCCCCCTCCCCATGTGGTGATACATGCAAATTGACACTTGTTGTCTTGCATGCTTCACAAGACATAAGGGCCTTGACACTCAACATAGAGTGTATCAAAAATACACACACTAAAACTCTTACACTTCTTGTAAGGATTTCTCTCTCAACTTTCTCAAGAACAAAAGTTTCTTCTTATTTTTGGTTCTTGGAAAAATCAGCCAAAGGGAAAAAGAAGAAAGGGGTTTCAAGTTTAATTCCTAGCATAATTTAGGGTGTTTGTTGGAAGCTTGGGGTATACTAGCTTGAGGTTCTTCTAGGTTGAAGACTTGTCACTTCAAGATCATCATCTCCTTCATTCCACCTTCTCATAAGCTTGGAAGAAGGTAGTCTTCTAAACCCCCTATGGTTGTTGTTTTGTATGTATGTTATTCATATAGATGGATCCTTATTGTTTGGGTTTTCTTTAATAGTTAAAATTGGTTTTAACTACATATGTCACATTGAAATGGTTCAATTTTCCGCTGCGTTTTTTAATATTATAAGGATAATATTACTTTGATAAAAACCCAAAAATCCCAACAATGGTATCAGAGCCGGTTATATGGATACATACATCAAAAGTTGAAATTTTGTTTGGACAAAATCCAATATTTTGGTCATTTGGTTATGGCCAAAATAAATACACAAAAAGGAGGTTCCTTTTTTTCTTGTGTATTTTAGTGTCACAACTTAGCCAAGAGACCTTGTGAATGTTTGTGATGTTTGGATGTGTTTGTTTAATTATTCAATGGTTGTAATAGTTAAATAGGATTTTATTCATTCATTTGGTTATGTAATCTATTTATTTCATTTGGTATGTAATAAGTAGATTAGTTGCATTTCTCATTATAAATGTAATCTCCAAGAAGGCATCAAAAGGTTTGGGGCTAAAAGTTGGAGGCTAATGAGAAGACCCGTAAGTTCTCACTGCGGCGCAGTGGGAGTATGTCAAACCCACTGCGGCGCAGTGGGGTTATGCAGCCGAGGACAGTGAGTTCCCACTGCGGCGCAGTGGGAGTATGTCAAACCCACTGCGGCGCAGTGGGGGATAATGCAGCCGAGACCAGTGACTTACCACTGCGGCGCAGTGGGAGTATTAGACCACTGCGGCGCAGTGGGTTATCAAAATGAAGAAAATCATTCAAATCACATCACAAAAGGTTACTTGAAGCATTTGGATGCAAGATCAAGTGGGAGCTCAACTAACACAATATTTTGTGTTACTTTGTCCCTTAGGTTGAGACCTTTTGGCCCACTTGTTTCGGCTAACAAGTGTGGTCAAAATAGTTGGCTAATGTTGTGCACTTATTATATTTGTGTGGTTGTTTGTTTATTTTGTCATATGGATGCTCAAAACCAACAAACTTGATGACTACATAAAAGATTAAAATTGGTTTTAATATTGACATTAACTTGGTAAATTAAAATGGGTTTTATTAAAAGTTAATGGTCACAATTATAAAAATGGATTTTATAAAAGAACCTTGAAATTTGGATTTCAAGATTCATTATGGTACATAGTTTTTAACTAGAATATAAAAACTCAAACGACCCTTTTAAAACAAGTTAAACGCCATCCTTTTATACAACACTTAATTATTTGGGAACTCTTTGTAGGATAAAGGTCACCTAACTACTTTGAGGGAACTTATAAGTTAAGGTAAATTTATTGTACTTATGGGATAAAGGTCACCTAACCACTAGTATAGATAAATTTACATGTGTGTATAAGTAGGACAACTTGATTTGGAAGCCATGTGATTAGGGTCACCGAAGCATGGTAACCAAAGGCGTTGATGGGATTAAACATGCCAACTTAATATAAGATATTAAACCAGTCCCATACCACTAGAAATTGCAAAGTGTTGCAATTGTCAAACGTTGACTACCTTGTTAATTTAGATCATGGGATAAAGGTCACCTAACCATCATTTAAATGTAACGTTGGATTCTAGGTTTTAATTATTAATTGTCTATGAGACATAAAAGGGTATTAACAATTAAAATTTATATTTGATATCGAAATACTAATAAAGAACTTTGTTAATCTTGTAGATGGCCGCTAACAATGCAAATAACCCCAACCCAAACGTCCATAACTTTTCACTAAGATCCATCCTTGAAAAGGATCGTCTAAACCAAAACAATTTTGTGGATTGGTTTCGTAACTTAAGAATTGTTCTTAGGCACGAAAAGAAATCCTATATATTAGACGATCCTATTCCTGATGAGCCCGAAGAAACTGATGTTGAGGCCTATAATGATTGGGTTAAATATGTCGAGGACTCCGTGCAAGTTAGTTGCATAATGCTTGCGAGTATGACTCCCGAACTCCAAAAGGAGTTCGAGCATCATGGGGCATACGACATGATTACCCAACTCAAGGAAATGTTCCAACAAAAGGCAAGGGCTGAACGCTTCGAAACGGTTCGAGCGCTTCATGCATGTCGCATGGATGATTCACAACCCGTATCAACATATGTTCTTAAAATGAAAAGCTACATTGATCGCCTCGAAAGGCTTAATTGTCCCGTCTCAAATGAGTTAGCTACGGATATGATCCTTAACTCATTATCTAAGAGATTTGAGACTTTCGTGTTAAATTATAACATGAATGGATGGGACAAGACCGTTTTCGAGCTTCATGGGATGCTCAAAACGGCCGAGGCTAGTATGGGAGGAAAAGTTCAACCCGTTCTCATGATCAATGGAGGCGGAAAGAAAAGGGCTTACTCCGGACCCAAGGCAAATGTTGCTAAGGGAAAGGGTAACTTCAAAGGGAATTTTAAAGGCAAAGGAAAGGGAAAAATGGATACCCAAAAGGCGAAGAAGCAAAAGGTTGCTGTCAATGACCCATGCTTTGAGTGTGGGGAGGTAGGACATTGGAAACGTAATTGTCCAACCTACCTCAAGAGTTAAAAGCTAAGAGGGATGCAGGGCAAACCTCAGGTACAATATTTATGATATATATTGAGCTTAATACAGTTTTTTCTTACATATGGGTATTGGATACCGGATGTGGACTCATATTTGTAATATGTTACAGGGGTTCATAAGAAAAAGGAACATCAAGAAGGGGGACATTAGTCTCTTTATGGGCAATGGTGCATTGGTGCATGTTGAAGCCCAAGGAGACTATCTTTTGAAACTTCCAAATGGTTTGGAAATTGTATTAAACAATGTTTTGTATGCACCTAGTTTGACTAGGAGTATTATTTCTGTTTCCCGTTTAAGACATGTTGGATATGATTTTAATTTTGTTAACAATGATATCCATGTTTCTTTGAATGATGTATTTTATTTTAAAGCTATGCCTTTAAATGGTATTTATGAATTGGTTCATGAAAACACCACATATGATAACTCAATGTACCAAGCTACCACCAAGAAACTTAAATTAGATTTAAGTGAAACCTATATTTGGCATTGTCGTCTTGGCCATATAAATAAGAATCGCATACTAACACTTCAAAAGAATGGTCTTTTGAAGACAAAATCAAATGATTCATTTAATGTATGTGAATCTTGTTTACAAGGCAAGATGACTAAAGCACCTTTCAAAGGCACTAATGAAAGGGCAAAAGATTTATTAGGTATCATACATTCGGATGTATGTGGTCCTTTTAAGCCAATGACTAGGAATGGTGAAGATACTTCATTACATTCACCGATGACTATAGTCGTTACGGTTATGTATACTTATTAAGACATAAGAGTGAAGCTTTTGAAATGTTCAAAATTTTCAAGAATGAAGTAGAAAACCAACTCAGTAAGACAATAAAAATTCTTCGTTCTGATAGAGGAGGTGAATACCTAAGTGATGCTTTTCAAGATCATCTTAGAAGTTGTGGGATCGTCTCACAACTAACTCCACCTGGAACACCACAACATAATGGTGTGTCTGAAAGGAGGAATCGAACTTTATTAGATATGGTTCGTTCCATGATGAGCAGAAGCTCACTACCTCTATCATTTTGGGGATATGCCATAATCTCTGCTGCCCGAATTTTAAATATGGCTCCCACCAAGAAAGTGGAGAAAACACCTTTTGAAATATGGCATGGAAGAGTTCCATCTTTATCATATTTAAAGGTATGGGGTTGTGAGGCTTATGTAAGACATGATGCCTCAAACAAATTGGAACCCCGATCCACTAAGTGTATCTTTGTAGGATATCCCAAAAATGATTTGGGATATTATTTCTACAATCCTAATGAGCAAAATGTATTTGTTGCTCGAAAGGCTGAGTTCTTTGAAACTAAATTCCTTATGGAAGGAACTAGTTCCAGAACAGTGGAACTTGAAGAAGATCAAGAACCACTGACAGATACACACTTGGGTGACACTAGCATTCAACAAAAGGATGTTGAAGATGATCAAAGGGTTGATCAAGACACACAAAACGTTCGTAGATCTGGTAGAGCTACTTATCCACCTGAGAGATATGGATTTCTCGTGGATGAATGCTACATGGTAGTTTCTGATGAACCTACCACCTACCAGGATGCTATGTCCAAATCAGATTCGGACAAATGGCTAGAGGCCATGAACGCTGAGATGCAATCCATGTATGACAACCAAGTTTGGGAATTGGTTGTTGAACCTCCTAATTCCAAAGTAGTTGGAAGTAAGTGGGTGTTCAAATTGAAACACGATATGCATGGAAACTTGAGTGCTTATAAAGCTAGACTTGTAGCAAAAGGTTTCACTCAAACTCGAGGGGTCGATTATGATGAAACTTTTTCGCCTGTGGCAATGCTAAAGTCTATTAGGATATTATTTGCCATAGCCGCATATTATGACTATGAGATATGGCAAATGGATGTCAAAACCGCTTTTCTAAATGGATATCTTGAGGAAGATGTCTATATGGATCAGCCTGAAGGTTTTGTCGATCCTAAGCATCCTAATAAAGTATGCAAGTTAAAGAAATCAATCTATGGATTGAAACAAGCATCAAGAAGCTGGAATCGTCGTTTTGATGAAGAAGTCAAGAAATTTGGCTTCATCAAAAATGCCGATGAAGCTTGTGTGTATAAGAAGGCTAGTGGGAGCATCATTACTTTTCTAGTATTATATGTCGATGACATTCTACTATTTGGAAATGACATTCCAACCTTGGAAGGTGTAAAAGCCTGGCTTGGAAGTTGCTTTTCCATTAAGGATCTTGGTGAAGCCCGCCTATATTTTGGGAATAAGGATCTATAGGGATAGATCAAGGCGCTTAATAGGTTTGAATCAAAGTGCATACATAGACAAGATCTTGAAAAGGTTCAGATGGAAAACTCCAAAAAGGGTTTGGTGCCTATCCAAAGAGGAACTATATTGAGTACTTCTCAATCTCCCAGCTCAAAAGTTGAGCAAGAGAGAATGAGTGGAATCCCATATGCATCTGCTATAGGATCCATCATGTATGCTATGATATGTACGAGACCGGACGTGTCATGCGCTTTAAGCATGACAAGTAGATACCAGCAAAATCCAGGAGATAGTCATTGGATGGCTGTCAATATATATTGAAATATCTTAGAAACACTAAAGATATGTTCTTAATATATGGATCTGGTGAGGAGGAACTCGTTGTAAAGGTTACACGGATGCGAGTTTCCAAACTGATCGAGATGATTCTCGATCACAATCGGGGTATATCTTCATTCTAAATGGAGGAGCTGTTTCTTGGAAAAGCTCAAAGCAAGATGTGGTTGCATTGTCCACTACAGAATCGGAATACATCGCCGCTTCTCTAGCAGCACAAGAGGCTGCATGGTTGAAGAAATTCATTGCCGATCTAGGGGTTGTTCCTTCCATTCAAGGACCCCTAGAAATTCTTTGTGATAACGAGGGTGCGATTGCTCAAATCAAGGAACCTCGTGCACATCAAAAGACTAGGCACATTGAGCGGAGATTCAACTACATAAGGGATGAAGTTGAAAAGGGAAAGATATGTATTCACAAAGTTCACACCGATCAAAATATTGCGGACCCACTCACGAAGCTCCTTGAAAGGCCTAAGCATGAGAGTCATACTTGTGCCATGGGACTTCGATATTCTAGTGATTGGATTTGATCTATTTTATGTATTTGGATATCGGAACACTTATGTTTATTAACACATTTATATGAATATTGGTATTTTGCATTTAAATTGTGTTATGTTCCATTTTGCATGTTTAAATCCATGAATAAGTTAATTATTCTAAATGTCCGTAGTCGATCATATTTGTGGGAACAAATATGAATGTAAGATTATTATGAACTTGGATTGGTAGATATTCAAAAGGTTTTGAATATAGAGCAAAGTGTTGCTACCAAGGTTCATAGATATTTGTGGGATACAAATATTGGACTGACCTGCAATCAAGCATTACTACATGGAATCTCTGTGATTGATCATAAGTAATCTTGAGTTAAAGGCGAATATCATTGTGTCCTCAGACCTGAGATACATATTGGGTCTTGATATTCACTGAATATTATACTTTGACTTAGTTCTTCGCTGTTCTGAAACATGGCAGTACATAAGACTAAGCTCAGGTATGATATAAGGTGATTGTGAGAGACGTATGTAGTCGAGATGGAATTTGTCCCTCTTATTCGTTGAGAGTAAGATGTCTAAGGCCTGCTACAAAGTTAAATCAATAGAGAATGATCACTCTGTGTCTCTAGGATTTAACATGACATCTGTGACAAAAGGATAAATGATCGATTCACCTAAATCATTTCAAGTAAGGGACTTGAGGAGGATGATGTTATTGAATGGCACTTCGTCATACGTATTAGGGGTAGCAAACCGTTGTTAGGCGGTATTTGCTGCTTGCGTCAATCTTCTATGAATCTTGTGCAAGTGGGAGATTGTTGGAATTCGTCTGCCCAAGACACATATTAAATTGACGTGGCTAGTACGTGATGATCCAAGTCGGGTCATACCCAATAACAAGCTAGACAAACACTAATGATTTTATTTACAAGATATGATCTTTAAATAAATATCAATACTTGAAACATTTTAGAAAGTGGTTTTCTAAATAATTGCACTTGAGATATGTAAATAAATTATATGGATGATTTATTTTGAGAGAATATATTTATAAGGCCAGAGAGTTCCCACTGCGGCGCAGTGGGAGCGTGTCAAACCCACTGCGGCGCAGTGGGGGTTTTTGCACACGAAGGCCAGAGAGTTCCCACTGCGGCGCAGTGGGAGTGTATCAGACCCACTGCGGCGCAGTGGGTTAACGTCCATGTGATGGACTAAGGGGCCGGCCCCCCCTCCCCATGTGGTGATACATGCAAATTGACACTTGTTGTCTTGCATGCTTCACAAGACATAAGAGCCTTGACACTCAACATAGAGTGTATCAAAAATACACACACTAAAACTCTTACACTTCTTGTAAGGATTTCTCTCTCAACTTTCTCAAGAACTAGTTTCTTCTTATTTTTGGTTCTTGGAAAAATCAGCCAAAGGGAAAAAGAAGAAAGGGGTTTCAAGTTTAATTCCTAGCATAATTTAGGGTGTTTGTTGGAAGCTTGGGGTATACTAGCTTGAGGTTCTTCTAGGTTGAAGACTTGTCACTTCAAGATCATCATCTCCTTCATTCCACCTTCTCACAAGCTTGGAAGAAGGTAGTCTTCTAAACACCCTATGGTTGTTGTTTTGTATGTATGTTATTCATATAGATGGATCCTTATTGTTTGGGTTTTTCTTTTAATAGTTAAAATTGGTTTTAACTACATATGTCACATTGAAATGGTTCAATTTTCCGCTGCGTTTTTAATATTATAAGGATAATATTACTTTGATAAAAACCCAAAAATCCCAACAGTGACTCCAGTAGAGGAGTACAGACCAGAAGAGCCTCCAGTGATCAATGCTTATATGTCAGTTTCTTATCACTGAATGAACCAAAGAAGATTGACGAGGATATGGAAGATCCAAGCTGGGTGACTGCTATGCAAGAAGAGCTTCACCAGTTTGAAAGGAACAAGGTCTGATATCTGGTTCCTTTCCCAGTTGGAAAGAAAGAACCAATTGGAACAAGATGGGTCTTCAGAAATAAAGTAGATGAAGATGGCCACGTAATCAGAAACAAGGCCAGACTGGTAGCACAAGGCTACTGCCAGTCAGATGTCGACTTTGATGAATCATTTGCTCCAGTGGCTAGACTTGAAGCGATCAGAATATTCTTAGCATTCGCTGCTCATCATCAGTTCAAGGTCTACCAGATGGATGTAAAGAGTGCCTTCTTGAATGGAAAGCTTGAAGAAGAAGTTTATGTCAGACAACCTCCAGGTTTCGTTGATGAAAAGCATCCACATTGGGTATATCGTCTGGACAAAGCGCTATATGGCCTCAGACAAACCCCACGTGCCTGGTATGACACTCTGACTAAACATTTATTGAAAAATGGTTTTAAACGAGGTGCAATTGACAATACCTTATTTATTCTTCATGAACGAGGTAATCTGTTAATGGTACAAATTTATGTTGATGATATTATTTTTGGGTCTACTGATGAAAACATGTGCAAGAAATTTTCGAAAATAATGTCAACTGAATATGAAATGAGTTTGATGGGTGAATTAACATATTTTCTTGGACTCCAGATTAAACAAAAAAAAGATGGCATCTTTATTAATCAGGAAAAATATGTTAGAGATCTTTTAAAGAAATATGATATGAACTCTTCACCATCTAAACCCACTCCAATTTCTGCACCACTGATACTGGACTCAGATCCAGATGGTAAACCAGTGAACACCACTGTCTATAGAGGCATGGTTGGTTCACTGATGTATTTAACTGCCAGTAGACCAGATATAATGTTTTCAACATGTTTATGTGCCAGATATCAGTCTAATCCAAAGGAATCTCATATGCTTGCTGTAAAGCGCATACTGAAGTACCTTAAAGGTGTCCCCAGTCTAGGTCTTTGGTATCCCAAAGGCTCAGGCATGGATCTAATGGGTTATTCATATTCAGATCATGCAGGTTGTAAGATAGACAGGAAATCCACTACTGGTGGATGTCATTTCCTTGGTGGCAAACTAGTCAGTTGGACCAGTAAAAAGCAAACTTCAGTTTCATTGTCCACTGCTGAAGCTGAATACGTGTCTGCAGCCAGTTGTTGTGCTCAGATACTTTGGATGAAGAACCAGTTGCTTGATTATGGTATTAAGTATTCAAAGACTCCAATCTTTTGTGATAATACCAGTGCCATTGCTATCTCAAACAATCCAGTCATGCACTCCAAAACCAAGCACATTGATCTCAGGTATCACTTCATTCGTGATAATATTGTGAAAGGAAACATTGAACTCCATTTTATCCCCACTGACAAACAACTCGCTGACATTTTTACGAAACCACTGGATGTCAAAACATTTGAATATCTTGTTGGTGAGTTGGGAATGTTAAACCCTTAAATCTGGAACCTTAGTATTGAACGCCATTGTGTACTACTAAGGATCTTTGATTTAAAGATTCATAAATTTATTTCTGGATCAACATTCCAGGGGGAAGACTTTGAAAGATATATTTTTCTTAAAAAATGTTTAAAGTTCAAAGGGAATTTATTAATTTATTTTCTCACTGGACAAAATTTTCTTACTGGACGAATTGTCCAGAAAATATTACTGGTGTTTTGTAAATGTGTCCCTCTCACTGGTAATTGACAGGTTGAAGTGCGTGTTTGAGGAGACTTTTGTCTTCTTGTAAATGTGTCCCTCTCATTTGTCTGTATTAGTTGACGTGCATGTTTGAAGTCACCAGTCTTTCAAAATGGTTTTCACTGGTACTTTACTGGAGTGTCCCTCCAGTGTACCATCAGTACATGCTTCACTGGACTAATCCACCAGTGATACTGGAGTGTCTAGTCAACCTTCAGATGGACTGAATTGAGTCACAATATTTTTTAAATACTTGGTCATTGTGCGTGCCACGTAAGCAAACCTTTTTGAAGATATTTTAATCCTACGTGGCATGTAAATTTTTCAACGCAATGATGGTCTTTTTACCTTGGGAAAACAAAAAGTACAAGTTGTTACTGTTTTGTGGGCTGTAAACCGTCATGCATTTATGTATGATGTGATGTAATTAATGCGGATCTCAGAACCCGATCAAAAACTTTGTTTGATAATTTCAAATAAGACGTTTGAGTTCCACATTGTTTCTCCTATATATACCCACTTTCAATTTCAATAGCATTTACTTCGAACATAAATCCCAAATCTTTCAAATTCCTTCATTAATTTCTTTCTTCATTCAATTTCAAATCATATTTATCTCTCTTATTTACTCCATTTACATTCAATTCTTTCATCAAATCTTCATCATATCCTTAAATATTCAATTTCATTTTCATCTATTCTCATAAATGGCACCTAGACAGTCAAGATCTCTTAGAAATTTGCTTGCCAACGAATTTGCTCCTTCGGAAGATGTTGTAAGGGCACCTCATATCAATCTTGAGGCAAGTACCATAAGAATAAATATGAATAACTGGATGGCAAGACTCTCTCTGTCCAGTGTTCATGATGCCCAATCGATTATTGGGAGATTAAACTCATTCTTCCTTTCTTGCCCATTATATGGTGCATTAACATTGAATCCAGGAAGGATGTACCATGAATATTTGTGTGAATTCTGGTACACGGCTACATATGACGATGAAACTTCATCGATCAACTATACTCTCAAAGGAGGTACCAGATCCCTTGGTTTCACAGCTAGTCTTCTCAGGTCTGTTCTCCAGTTAAGCTATCATGAACAGAATGAGTTGCCTATCGAACTTCCCACTGGTATCAACACAAGGGAAGTATGCAGGTTGATGGGGCATACAGATATATTGGATGAGCATGGCCAGCTATCCAGAAAAGGAACTATCTACATGAGCAAGCTGTCAGACTCATGGAGATATTTCTTCACTCATATTGTTGAGTGTCTAGGAGGCAGCTCTGGAGGATTAGACCAGATTAATCAAACACACCTCCAGATTGCCTATTGCTTGTGGTTTGGGCTTAGGGTGGACTTTGCCCAAATTCTTTTTGATGACCTGGTTGAGCGCCTAAGAGTGAAAGGAAGAAAGCCATTTGTTCCTTATATTCGATTCCTTTCACTGATGTTTAAGAATGCACTTGGCGACCAGTATGATATGGATACCACTCACTTTTATGTGAGTGAGTATATGAGGGACCTAGTCAATCTTAGGTCTCCAGTGGATGAGGTAGATATTCCTCAGTCCATGCTTTCCTTCCAAAGGGAAGAAGTTGAAATGGGTCCAGTTAGAGTTCAAGATGTTGAAGGACCATCTGGTGATGATGTACAGATAATAGAGGCTGTACAGCCCATAAGACAAGTTGCTCCAGAAGGTCAAGGTCAAGAAGTTGTTGAACCTTCCAGACGACCTAGAAC
Organism: Erigeron breviscapus; assembly: GCA_034093135.1. NCBI lineage: Eukaryota > Viridiplantae > Streptophyta > Magnoliopsida > Asterales > Asteraceae > Erigeron > Erigeron breviscapus. The sequence continues at coordinate 35,957,117 of CM067172.1, forward strand.
TAATAGGCGTCTGATGAAGAGCTGGAATCCAGGTTATTCCAGAAAGACATCCAGGTGATGTTATGAATCTGGATGGGTCTCCAATATTTGAATCTGAAGAGGTTGTTGGGCAAGAAACTGATGAACAAGCTGAACATGTTGCCCAGGTTGTTGAAGATGTTCAGACTGATGAACATGCTTCTGGTGAGCAAGAGGCTCCACTGGACTTGAATGTTGAGGTTGGTGAACAGGTAGATATAGAGACTGGTGAACAGTCTGGTGAACAGACAGTTGGGATTGCTCAAGAATGGGATGTTGTTGAATCTCCAATGTCTGAAGGCTTTGATGTGAACTTGAACTTTCTGGGTGAAGATGTACAAGAAGAAGAAAATCTACCAGAAATGCAAACCTACACCAGAAATGCCACCACCAGAACCAAACATGCCACCACCACCACCACCTTCAATTCCAGACCCAATACCACTCACAGCAACCACCACCACCACCACCACCACCACCACCACCACCACCACCACCACCACCACCACCGCCACCATCTATCACCACCCGTTACCACCACCACCACCACCACCACCACCACCACCACCACCACCACCACCACCACCACCACCACCACCACCACCACCACCACCACCACCACCACCACCACCACCACACCTCCTCCTTGGACGGTGACCACCACCACCACCACCACCACCACCACCACCACCACCACCACCACCACCACTACCACCACACCACCACCACCACCACCACCACCACCACCACCACCACCTTCAATTCCAGAAAACACCCAATACTTCACTCCCGCAACCAATCAACCTTCAGAATCTCAACCTCCTCCTCGTGCGCCAGAGTCACCAGTTGCAACGTCTGAAGCTGCAACTGAAGAGGACTGGGCACAAGTTTCTCTAATGACCAGATTACCCTCCACTCTTGAACCTCCCACTGGTCTCTCCACTTCTTCTTCAACCGAGGTCCAAGGCCTTTTAAGTAAGGTGGCGGACCTGGAGAGATCACTCCAGACTTCATCTCAGGTTATTTCAGACTTCAAATCTTTACTTTCAAATAACCTTGCTTCAGAGATGAATGTCTTCGCTGGAAATGAGAAGCTGGTTTATGAGAAGCTTGATGAACTGGTACTGGCCACGAACACCAACACTGAAAAGATCAAGGTGGCAGTTCAGGGATTAGAGAATAGGTTGGTTACTTCTGTTCAGAGTGCAGTCACTGGTGGACTGGCAGGTCTGAAAGAAGAGGTTCAGAATTTGGTTTTCAGGGTAAGCTCTCTGGAGAGTAGGCCCACACTGGACCAGAGTGCAGTTGTTAGTACTCTAAGTGATGAATGTACAAGGAAGTTCAGAAACAACATGTTAAAAGAATTATGTGAAGAAGTTTCTGGGACTGTCCTTCGTAGTATTTATGATGGGGTGTTACCCCAAGTAGAGAAGCTACTGGATGAGAAGTTGCCAAAGCACTTGCCCAAAGCTATTGCAAATGTTCAGAAGGAAGTGCAGGAACTTAAGAAAGTTGTGTCTGAAGCAACTCCAGTAGAAGGTACATCTTTTGGTCCACTGGACAGACTTATGCTTGAACAAATGTGGAATGATCTCAAGTCAAGAACTGGAGATCGTTCCAAGGGGGAAGAGTTGTCTGGTGACCAATCACAAAGAGCATATGGCACTGAAGCCGGGCTTACTGAAGAGGTTGCTGGTACTGAAGCCAATGAGCCCCAGTTTGAGACCTTCCCAGATATACCAACAACTTTGAAATCTGTAAAGAGAAAAGGAAAAGAACAGGTATCTGGTGAAGAAGAAGAGCAAACTGAAGATGTTGATGATGACACCTCCAAGAAGTTACAACAACAATGCATCATGATTGAAATTTTCAAGACAAATCAAAGAGATGAACTGCTGGCCCATCATAGGGATATGGCTAATCATGGGACTCTGGACTCTTATAATGCTGGAAGGTTAGGCATTAACATTGAAGTGTTCAAGAAGATGAAGGATGATCCCAGAGTTCATCAATGTCTAGATGCATTAAATGATGTTCATATACGCTCGTTCTACGCTGAAGAAGAACAGGTATCTGGTGAAGAAGAAGAGCAAACTGAAGATGTTGATGATGACACCTCCAAGAAGTTACAACAACAATGCATCATGATTGAAATTTTCAAGACAAATCAAAGAGATGAACTGCTGGCCCATCATAGGGATATGGCTAATCATGGGACTCTGGACTCTTATAATGCTGGAAGGTTAGGCATTAACATTGAAGTGTTCAAGAAGATGAAGGATGATCCCAGAGTTCATCAATGTCTAGATGCATTAAATGATGTTCATATACGCTCGTTCTACGCTGAAGAAGAACAGGTATCTGGTGAAGAAGAAGAGCAAACTGAAGATGTTGATGATGACACCTCCAAGAAGTTACAACAACAATGCATCATGATTGAAATTTTCAAGACAAATCAAAGAGATGAACTGCTGGCCCATCATAGGGATATGGCTAATCATGGGACTCTGGACTCTTATAATGCTGGAAGGTTAGGCATTAACATTGAAGTGTTCAAGAAGATGAAGGATGATCCCAGAGTTCATCAATGTCTAGATGCATTAAATGATGTTCATATACGCTCGTTCTACGCTGAAGAAGAACAGGTATCTGGTGAAGAAGAAGAGCAAACTGAAGATGTTGATGATGACACCTCCAAGAAGTTACAACAACAATGCATCATGATTGAAATTTTCAAGACAAATCAAAGAGATGAACTGCTGGCCCATCATAGGGATATGGCTAATCATGGGACTCTGGACTCTTATAATGCTGGAAGGTTAGGCATTAACATTGAAGTGTTCAAGAAGATGAAGGATGATCCCAGAGTTCATCAATGTCTAGATGCATTAAATGATGTTCATATACGCTCGTTCTACGCTGAAGAAGAACAGAGTGGTGTATCCAAGGAAACTGAATATATGGTCCAGATGGCGAAGCAGAAAGCATCTTATGATCAAATGATGAATTTCAGGGCTAATGCTAGAAAGATTGTTGATGCTGAAATCAAGTTGGCTGAAAATCATCAAGGGATGACCAGATTTAATATAAAGTTGACCAGGAGGGTAACTTTACAGATGAAAGGAAAGATACATCAGTCCAAGCTTTTGGATGGACTGAACTGAAGGAGATAGGATTGACATTTAAAGGTAAAACTGATTTATCTCCAGATGTTAAGGCCTTTATGAAGAGAATTGAGAAGGTCTGGAAAAGAATACAACAAATGGAAGCTGTGTTGGGTTTGAGACCATCAGTGTCTGTTCCATCATCTCCATCACCAAAGAGGAAGGCTACTGAAGATGCACCAGGGCAGTCATCAAAAAGAAGGGCCTGAATCTTTTATCATGTACTTATTGTAATTAATCGTTTGATGAAAGTTGTAACTATTTTCCAGTTGATGAAAGTAATATTAGTTGCAAGTTTTTAATTTCATATAAGTAAATGATCAGATTTAGTCTAAGTTAGAACTTAAAAGATGAAACTGAAAAACACTCATGATCTATAAAGTGTTTTCCAGTAACTTAGATTTTTTAGACTTAAATCGACTAAGTGTTTTCCAGACATACAAATTTGTATATCTATAAGCCTGAAAACACTTGCATTATTTCTAAACAAATAGGGGGAATTTGTTAGGTCCAGATTTAGTCCAGATTTAGTCCAGATTTACTGGACTCGCTCCAGACTCGACTACTGGAGCTTACTGAAGATCTGTCCAGAAACGTGTTCTACTGGACCTACTCCAGACTTGGAATCTGGAGTCCCTCTGAAGATTTGTCCAGAAATAATGGAAGACCAGTGAGCAAATACTTGTATAGGAATCTGGAGTATTCTCCAGATTATCTCACTGGACTTCACCCCAGTCCAGATCTACTCTACTGAAGACGTTCTCACTGAAGTCAAAGACTGAAGTAAGAATAAAAAAGACTGACAAATGGCGGAGTCCACTGGAAGTCTTACCAGATCTGAACACTGGAGGATTGTCTGTGTTCTAGACCTTACAAGTCTGAACACTGATATCGAGGATTTGACTTTAAGCCTTTACACACTTTCCAAAGAACAACCCACTTGTTCTTTACCAAAGTATACGTGTATTAAGGTGGTTGGATAAAAGGATACACTTGCACTTGATGTGACTTTATCCTTATTCCTTATCCAATACATTTAATGTTCTTGTCGGATCATTAAATGTATGCAACCATATTTGTACGGCACAAAATTCACTGGTGAATTTTGTTGCCTATAAATACAAAGTCATTTCTTTGAGAAAATCACTTTTTAGCAAATTGGTGAACTTGTTTAAATACTCTAGATCTAAACAGTTATACTTCACAACTCTAAGTATATCGATCAAAGGAGTTTATTTAGCAAGTATAGATCACTTGTAATTCAAAGATTGTTTAGATACTTACATACGTGTAATATCTAGGTTCCGCAACGATCTTGTATTTTGTTTATACATCAATAAAGAAAATACACTTGAAAACTACATTTGTGTTCCACCATTTATTTACTTGTTTAAATATTGCTTAAGTCCTTTATTACTTTGTTTATATTCTTGCATATTTATATTGAAGTAATACTAGTCCGATTCTAGTTCATACTTGTCTTGTATTTTACACTCGTGGGTTAAACCATCGTGTGAGGGACTTTACAGGACCCCAAACATCTAAATGTATAAGTTGACCTAATTCAGTAGACTTATGATCACTTTGAGGAAAAACATCTCTAGTTTGTTTAGCCTGATGACAAATTTCACAAACAAAATCTTTATTCTGTTTAAAATGCAAATCAGACTGAAGTTTATTTAAAACAGATTCAGAAGGATGACCTAATCTATGATGCCAAACAGTTTTAGACACATTGCAAGTAACCATTCTATCAATACCTTCTAAACATTCATCAATATAGTACAATCCACCTTCTTGTCTACCAGTCCCTAGAACTTTCATTGTATTCAAATCCTGAGCCATAACATAGCACATAGTATCATCAAAAGCAATAAGATATTTACTATGCTTAGCAACTTTATGAACAGATAACAGACTGACACAATATTCAGGAACAACTAGAACATCAAACAGAGTTAAATAAGGTGTTAATTGTAAATTCCCAATTTTCTGAACATATGCAAAAGTTCCATTAGGATGACCAACTTTGATTTTTAAAGCAGAAACATCCAAAACATCAACAAGATTAGAATCAGAATGAGTAATATGATGATTGGCTCCAGAATCATTGATCCAACCCTTTTTCACAACCTTTTGTCTAATATTAGAATTTGAACAAAAAAATTTATCAAAATTTTTATGAAATATCTTACTATCATTGAATAACACACCTGCCATATTGGCATTCACATTTTGAGAAGATTCAGAACTATCTTTCAACAAGTTTAGAATTCTGGTCAGCTGCTCATCAGAAAAATTAGTAGTACTAGAAGTAGAAGCTTGAGAAGTAGAAGTATTATTACTAGAAAATTTCTTTTGACCATTCTGAAAATTTCCAGATTTCTTTTTACCAAAGTCAGGAGGATATCCAATCAATTTGAAGCACTTATCAATAGTATGACCATTAAACCCACAATTTTCACACACCACAGAAGGACCTTTAGAAGCTAATGAACCATTATTTATAGAATTCTTAGCAAAGTTATTCACAGAAGGCATATTTCTAGTATTATTGACTTTAGACACAAAAGCAGAAGATTGTGACTTAGCATTAGAAGTAACAGTTAACCCTCTATGTGACTCATCCCTAGATATAATAGAATATGCAGTTTTTAAGTCAGGTAAAGGATCTCTAGTTAAGATATTACTTCTAACACTCATATAAACATCATCAAGACCCATCAAGAACTGCATTAGTTTAATCAATTGAGTATGTTTAGAGAAATCTTGAGCAGCATGGCAAGTACACCTAGGTAACTGAACTAATGCATCAAATTGTTTCCACAAAGCATTCAATTTATGATAATAATCAGATAAAGGCATACCATTCTGACATAAAGAGTTAATCTTATGATGCAAATTAAAAATCACAGAACCATCCACTTTATCATAAGTTTCTTTTAATTCTTGCCATATAAGAGAAGCCTTTCTGGAAAAAATTTGACCAAGATACAGTTCTTCTGAAATAGAATTTAAAATCCAAGAAATAACCACAGCATTACATCTATCCCATTGTTTTCCTAGTACTTCATCTACATTAGACCTTCTGCAAGAACCATCAATAAAACCAACCTTATTTTTTGCCTCTAAAGCAAGTAGCATAGCACAACTCCATACTTGATAATTTTCAGTACCTTTTAGTTTTATTGACACAATAGACAGAGTACTAGTATCATTAGGATGTAAATGTAAAGGACTGCCTAAATCCAATTTACTTATTCTAGTCACACTATCATCACTTCCAACATCAGACTCATAACCAAAATTACGAAGATTATCATCATCCATTTTAACAAATATTATCAAATAAATGCACTTAACAATCAACAGTAAATCACAATTAACAACTAAGAAAACACGAAATTAATCTCAATTAATTCACAGAACAAAAAACAATTAATCAGAAACAAAACAAGAAAGAAAAATTAAAAACAAAAATATATATATATATATATTTGAAAATATCTTTCTCCCACAAACGTGTCAGGGACAGGATTCCACACCTCTCAAGGAGATAGGTCAAGTTTAACACGAATGTTTTTATGAGAGATAAGAAAAATAGAAAAAATTTTATAAAAGTAAAGAGATAAGGAAGAGAGATGCAAACAGTGCTATCTGGATGAATAAGAACAAGCGGAAGACGAGATCTACTTTTTCAACCGATTCACTTAGTCGATTGAACAAGCAGAAAAGAGAATCTGAAACAAATTTCAACCGATTCGCTTAGTCGATTGAAAAAATAACCAGATCTGAAGCAGAAACCCTAATTTAATTATTATTCAATTATTTTAATTAATTTTAGGGTTTTTTAATCTTCAATCACAAGAACACCAGATCTATATGAATACTCTTCAGAGAATGAAGAATATAATCTAAATCGCCCAAAAAATCCACACAGAAACCCTAACCCTAATTTTCTAAAAAATTAGGGTTTTCTTCGATCGAAACGAACAATCAAATCAGAACGGTGATCGAATGATCATACGCCGCTCTGATACCATGAACAAAGAATAAATCTCAATTTATCACCAGAATATCTAATCTATTCTCAAATAGATTCAAATCAAACAACCACAAAATCACACCTGCTAATCAAGTATGATTCACTCAACTATTTGTTGAATGTTCTATTACAAACAATAATCAAAAACCTGAATTATTATTACAAATTATTAAGCAGATATATATATATATATATATATATATAATATATATTATATATATACAAATATATATTTGTATATATATATATATCGAATAGAGAGAGAGAAAACAGAAAAAATGATCTTTTTGTGTTAACCCTAATCTGAATGAATATGTGTTTATATACACACCATCTTTGACATAATGACACCTTCAGTCCTTGTACTTGTAACTTCACCCAACTTGACATCTTCAGCCCTTCTCTCTTATAAATCAACACAGCAAGTCCTACCTGCACTACTAATCATACAATAAGCTAAATAATAAAAACATTATATGAGAATGAGATTATAATTTCAACAAAGTGGCCACTGGAATGAGGTCAAAATATGGTGTAGAACTCAAGTTATGGTCATTTGAAGTCAGTAAGGTCAAAGCTGTTTTGTTAATGTCAACAGCAACAGTGTTGGTTTTTAAAATGACCAGAAGTCACCTTTGAAGGATAATTCACATGTTGGTCACTAAAGATAAAATGTAGATATATGTGTCATCTAAATTTGGCCACTGGAATCAAGTAAAAAGAGTGAGTAGAACTTGAGTTATGCTTGTTTGAAGTCTGCTTGGTCAAATATGAAAATGACGATTTTGGTACGAAAGTAAGTTTTGGTCAAATGAAAATGATATAAGAGATACATGTTTGATGAACCAACCCAAGAATAATATAAGATTGTAAATGAAGGGTTGGGTGTTGAAATGCTAGTAATTATGGCTAGACGGTCTAGTATGTGATTGATGATCCTATATGCGTTTGTGATTTGTTGCTAGGTTGAAGCATACATGTTTTATGTTCATGCGGTCTTCTTGATTTATGATTTTGGTTGTCGCGGAGGAGGTGAGTTTTCTGGCATACTTTTATATGTGCCTTAGGTCAATTACCATACGATGGTGGATTCCGTGTGTGGTAATTGATTTGGCGTTGAGCCTAAGTAGGGACTGTCTTTGATTACGGGCCTAAGTAGTGGCCATAGTCCATGTGGGACATAGCTCATGTGGAGCATTGATATTGTTTATTGAGATTATAATCATTTGCTTATATGGATGTATGTAATGCGTTCGCACAAAGGTGAGTATTATAGATATGGCACGACGGTACCATAGTCTATATGCAATAGACCTTTGTGCATTGCCCTCCTTCGTGTGTATAAACGTATGCAAGATTATTCACTAAGCTTTGCTTACTTTTTAGTTGTTTACCCTTTTTATAGGTTGTCCCGGAAGCGGAAGCAAAGTTAAGTAATATAAAGATTGAAGTTCGAAGTTGCTTTATGGATATTGATTGCTTTAGCTAAATGCGGAAAATGGTAACGTTGATAGGACCCGTAGAGACCCCTTTGAACTGTTGGCTCATGATACATTGATTGTTTTGGTATAATTATTGATTATGTCAAATGTAAGAATTAAGGAGTTTTGGTCATTCCTAATGGGTCATTTTATATTAGAAATGTGTTTGATTGTGATTGAAATGTATTTTGGAAAACTCATAATCCGTAACAGGTTTTGACGAAGATTTTACGAAAAGGTCATGCCGAAATTTCTAATTTTTGTGTATGGTCTTTTATAACAAATTTTGATATATGTATTGGTTGAAGTTTTGAAAAGATTGTAAGTTGAGTCAAGTGTGAAATGAAGATTTTGGTGCAGTCAGGAGCCCAGGTGCGGCACACCTGGATGAGGTGCGACGCACCAATGGCCAAACTTGATTTGTGCGCCAGAATGGCGCACTCCAAGTAAAAAAAAATCACTACTTTTTAACTAAATTGGGTTGAGTCGTTTCAGTAACTATACATGTCGGCCGAGTATCACCTGACTACATTAAAAATTGGGAAGTTTTAAGAACGCGGGTTCGATCTTTCGAGGTGCCCAGAAGATCATGTCGTAATATTTTTTTTTGGAACGGCATATAAGATTATTAATTTAGATCCTACTCCAAAGATCCTACTCGAAATTTAACCGCAAAGATCGCAAAAAGTTTGAAAATACTTGTGTCAAATACAAAGAAAGACATAAAAAAAAACCTCATCAACCAAGGTCGAGGCACCGATTTTCACTTCGTGATGTTTTTTATGCGATATCATAGAATTTCGAGGCAACACCTATAAGGGCAAGAATACTAAAAAAAATAAAAGAAAAAAGCAAGACCAAAAGGTAGTAGCCCCTTTATGCAGACAACAACACACAACAACGAAAACACAAGCAGCAACATGACTAACCAGGTTGTATGGGGCATTTGTTCCATTCTTCCAACTTAAGTTTGTTCTTCTTATCTCGATGGTGAATCCAATTAAACGCCATAGAGACAGTAGCATTGAAGATCTCTAAGTCGCTTTCTTGAATGTTATTATAAAGGGTTAAGTGCACGGAAATGTAATCAACTAAGGCCGAAAAGTTATTGTGTACATGAACTTACAAAAGGTTTATTGTATACATGAACCCTGCTATTTTTCTATTGTATACCGAAACCGGCTAAAGTCTTGATGTGGGCCGGTTAAGTGCATGAAAATGTAATAAACTATGCCCAAAAAGTTATTGTGTGCATGAACTTACAAAAAGTTATTGTGTGCATGAACTTACAAAACTTCTATTATTGTGTGCGGTGGTTTGACATCGTTTTTCATCAGTGATTGTGTTTGTTATTCATTTATTTGACATCATCATCATCAAGATATGGAGATCCGATTTTATTTTTTTTTAAATTCTTATGGTTGTAAATTCTGATGAATGTGTGTAGTTAGAACTAGTTTTTTGACCCCAGGGGGACGTTGTCCGGGATCGACACTGCGTCATGCAAGCATTTATACATACAACGGTACCTAAAAGTTTGGAAACTTAAAATTTACTATAGTTTAGTTAGAAACCTTAATGTAAGAGATAGAGAGTAAAGAAAAAAAAAGATTTGATGATTAAAGTTAGAAACCCAAAGTTAATTGATAAAAATTAAAAACTTTAAAACTAAACTATAATTAAGTTTGTATACAAAAAGTTAGACTAAAGTTAAAAAACCAATAAGTTAAGTGGTACAAATAAGTTAAAAACGTTAAAATAAGAGATAGAAAGTAGAAAAAAAATTTAAAAAAATTGATGATTAAAGTTAAAATCCAAAGTTAATTGATAAAAATTAAAAACTTTAAAAGTAAGTTAAGTGATAAAAATAAGAAACTATAAAAATATACAATCGTAAAAAAAAAAAAAAAAAAATAAAAAAAAAAAAAAAAAAAAAAAAAAAAAAATCTAAAACTGCAGAAAATGACAAAATAAGAATAAGACAAAATTGCTGACGTCATGCTGACGTCAGCAGTTTTGTCTTGTATTGACAAGGGTTACCGGCTAAGGGAATAGCAGGTAAAACGTGTTTTCTATAACCTTTTTTTAAGAGTTCATGTATACAATAAACCTTTTGTAAGTTCATGTATACAATAACTTTTCGGCCTTAGTTGATTACATTTCCGTGCACTTAACCCTATTATAAAGGTAATTGTTTCTGGACTTCCATAAGTACCGCCACAATGTGAAAAGGATAGCTTCCAACCTATACCGAGATCTCGCATGGATGTTCAACTTGTCGAGATTATGATGGAGGTATTGTACCGACATCATATGACTCATACGGGTGAGTAGATGGGTATCCAATTGTGGTACCAAGAATAGAGTTTCCTCATTGCCTTTTTAAATAGTCAAATTTATACTTGTAAATCTCTTTTACAATATCTACTAGTGGTCAAAGCCGACAGTCAAGAGAGCCAACGTCGTCATTCATGGCTCCATTGTTTTACCAAAACTAGACTTATGTGACGATGGTGGTAACGGGGTGTAGTGGTGACGACGTTGGTGGTTATATCGTTGGCGGTGACGACGGCGACGACAAGTGGTGGTAGCGGCGATTATTGTAATGGTAATTGATGTAAAAAGAGTAGTGTAATAATTTTAGAAGTTGAGGGATCTTATCTATAATACCTAATAAAGCAAACCTCCTTTTTTTTCTTATTAAACTTTAAACTTTTGATATGACTAAAATACCCTTACATAAAACCAAAAATCTTCACACATCTCATATTTCACCAATGCGCCCTCTATAGAAACATACGTTTTTCATTAACTACATCACCCTTTTACATCAACTACTTTTACATTAATAATCACACCGTTAACGCCACCATCACCCTTCGCCGTCCCGCCGCCGCATTGTGCGGGTACTCTTCTCGTCATAACATATTTTATTAAGAGTTGTAAATCATTGTAATGATAAAATATAGTTTAAAAGGGATAATATAACTATTTCAATTCTCTTTTATGGAAAGGGGGAGGTGTTATTAAGTATTATCAATCCTATAACTAAAAGAGTAGCTTGGGGTACACTTGACATCCCTTAAAGTTATTTAGGCCTAAAACTCTCTCCTAATTACTCTAGAGCTCTCTCTTTTTTCTAGATTTTTTTATTTTTATTTGCTTATTAAATAAATAATTATATTTAAAACTCTATCATAAATCTTTTTCTATCAAAACAAATCTTTTTAAATTTTAAAGATATATAATATCCTTAAAACTCTCCCAATAAATTATTATATATACAACCTAAATTTTTATTAATCATTCTCATTCATATTATTCCTCTCCTTCCTATTTTTAATAAACAAATCAAGTTCAGTAAATTTCTCAACAAAAAAAACATACGACTTTTTTATATCACTTTAATTTTATTTTTGGTATTTTGTTCGTGTTTGTTTATTATTTGATATTGAATTGTTATGTTATTGTTATTTTCATCTCTTTTAATTTAGTTTATTGTCAATTGTAGTTTGATTATGGCTTCTTCTTCTACTACAAAAAGGTTTATTCTTTTAAATTTATTTTGTTCATGTTTTGTTATTTTTCACCTGTTTTGTTATTTAATATTTTGATATTTACCTTCGATATATATATTTTGAGACTATCCGTCCATCGAACGGGCCTGAAAACTAGTAGATTTATATTTGTCTACTAAAGTATAGATTTCTTTTTATCTACAAAGTTAAAAAGGTATTAACGTCTTCGCGTTGTAAATTCTCGTATATTTTTATTCTTAATTAAAATTAATTATTAATATTAATTAAGTCTTAATTAATTTGATACAACTCATCTAACATTATCACATATTTATAAACTTATTTTAATTTCAAGATTTATTTAAAGAACTCACATAAGACATAATTAAATAATCAAGTGAAATTATAATTATTAGTTTTTTTTAAGACTTATGATACAATTTACAAATACCGATACTAATTTTTTATATTTACTAAAATCTATATGTTTTAAATAGCATCTAAACTAGATTTTGTAAGTCTCAACTCAAGAGATGGTACTACTGAATACACCTCTATGTCAATGGTGAGTTACTTTGCAATAACTTCACTGGACTCGACTTGAGCCAGGATCAGTGAAGGTTATACCAAGTTATTGGATAGATTATTTATTTAGGTGACAAACAAATAAGTAAATGACAATTGAATATTAAATACAAGTAAGTAAACTGGTGAGACTAAGTTGTAATTTTTCAATGTATTTTATTTATTATCTTAAATAAAATACAAGGTTGTTGCGGAACCAAGATAATACAAAGATATGTAAATATCCTAACAACCTAGAAATACAATTGATCTACACTTGGAAATTCTCTTCTACAATCGAAACACTTAAAGTTGTGAAATGTTCCTTTTTACGATTGAGAGAATATTGCACAAGTTCACCAAGAATATTGCAAAGTCTGAATATGCAAAGTGTATTCTTGGATGTGCAAAGACCTCTATTTATAGGCAAAGGTTGACATTGGGATGTCAACTTTGCCGTACAAATATGGTAGTGAGCATTTAAGGAATTGTATTTAATTCCTTAAGCATGCCTGTTAAAGTACGATGTAAAAGGTACTTTAACCAACCACCTTTATGCACTTTTGTACTTTTATCATAGACAATTGGTATTGTCCGGATAATAGAGTATAAAGGTAAAAGGTCTTCCTCGTAATCAGTGTAAAGCTTTGTAAGTACTTTACACTGGTGAACTCTCCAGTCTTGATCTGGGTAAAACATTCACTGGGCTTCGCCTGCCATGAATGTTTTCTTCCTTCCACTTGTTGTCTTCGACTTCAACTGGGAATGTCTTCAGTTCTGGTCAGATCTCGGATGGAAGCTCCAGTGGCATAATTGTACACTGGCCACTGGACTTCTTATTATTTCTGAACAAATCTTCTGGTCCCCAGTTTCCACTGGAGACGCTCCAGTTTTGCTGTAAACTGGACCTAACAGATTTAGTCCGCGTCAAATACACAACGAAATTTTTAAAACAAAATGAGTTATTACATAAATGTAAACAAAAAAAAACTTTATAATTTCAGATTCAAAAATATGAAAATACAAATTGGTATGTTGACATTTATCAAAAAACGTATTTTCTGATAATTAATATACCTATAATATAGTTTTCTTTCAAGATCACGTGAATATAAGTTATTATGTGAATTAAATTACCATAATCAACTGAAACACATATAAATTTTAGAATTTTTGCAGATATATATTTTTAATAATAATAAAAAAACTAAAAAATATTAATCATATTTAAATTAAGAAGATTGGTTACTTTGAAAAAATTGAAAGTAATGATTCGATAAATCAATAAAATAATTGTCTTTTAGTATATAACAAAATTAATAAAAATTAACCATGAAATATATGACTATCAGAGTATATTTAAAATTTTAAGGACCGGAAAGATAAATTGTTGTAGTTAAAATGTGTTAGAGAAAATAACCTTAATACCCAAACTTTTTAAGATTATATCAATTTACCCAAGTTTTTTTGGATTTTCACAAAATATCCACAAAAATCGCAATCGCAATGAGATTGTAAAATCGCAATAATATTATTTAAATCGTATAAAGATTATGAAAATCGCATAAAGAACATTGAAAATCGCATAAAGATTTTCAGAATTGCATAAAGAACTTGATAATCGCATAAAGATTATCATAATCGCATAAAGAATTTAGATTCGCATGAAGAACTTCAGATTTGTAAAATCTTTATGCGATAATGTTAAATCTTTATGCATTTTGTTAAATTTACAGTTTTGGAAATTTCATTGCGATTTTATGAATCTCATTGTGATTTTTGAAATTTATTGTGATTTTGTTGGACATCATGTGAAAATCCGAAATTTTTTGGTTAAATTGATATATTTAAAAAAAATTGGGGATTAAAGTTATTTTCTGAACATGTTATCCCAAATATATATTGGAGAAATCATCTATGCAGCTGCATATATAATAGATATAGTCATAAGGAAAAATCAAATGAATCTACCATTTTAACTTTTATATATTTTGATAATTACCGTACATAATTACCCTTTTTATTTATAACCCAACTAGGCAATTACACCAAATATTTGTGCAAGGTGATGACCGCACAAGCAAGTTGTTCCATAGCAATTTGAATCTTGTCGATCTTCCCCTGCAAATAAGTAAAGTATTGACACTCAAGATCAGTACAATACCCGGTTTGTATATAATTGATCTGTTCTCGACACCATTGCTTCTTCGCCTTTAGTTTTCGACCAACTGCAACAAGTTCCTCTTTGAACCTTTGGTGGTCGAGTATATCAGCCATGATACTCTCCTGCACTTGATCGACACTCATTGGTGGTTTTCGGTTATGGACATTTGATGAAGAAGCCATTTAAAATGTATAAAAGTTTGTGATTTGATCAGAAATATTTGATAAGAATCCAGTATTTATAGGTCAACTAAAAGACGCTCCTCCAACGTTCAAAATTCAAAATATTTACACAATTAGTCCCTCCAACGTTTGAATTCAAAATATTTACACTTTGTTTAGTTTGAAAGGTATTTTAAATAAGGTGGGTTTTTTTTTTTTAAATAGCCGTTTGAAAAAGAAAAATAAAAAAAAATAGCAAAAGTCCAAAAACCAACCCCACACCCACTCTTCCTCACTCGGCGGTGTGGGGAAGAGGTGCTCAAGGAAGAGCTCAAGAAGAGCACGCTGCCAACGCAAGAAGAGCACGAACAAGCCACGCCGAGCACCCCACGCCGGGGTTGGCTCCGGCCTTAGCAGAGACTGTACCTGTATATCACGAAATGCCAAAGATTATTAGAACAATAAATTAGTAACTACAATCTTTCTTTTAGCTCGCTCTCTCTCTCCCTCTACACCGGTGACAGTGTGAAAGGTTAGGGTGTTTTTCTTCTTCTCTATTTCCTTTTAATGTTTCGATTTTTATGTCAGTGAAATATCTTGTTTATGGAAATATCTTAAAGGAAACAGAATTGCATTCATGCCTTTTTTTCATTTAGCTTTTATTTTGTTATATGTTGCTATTTATGCTGATAGAATTATTAGTAGCCATTACTTTGCTGTATTAGGCTACTTTTAATTTAATTGATACCTTAATTGTGTTTGTATTTCAGTTGATTTTGATTTCATCTTAGTTATACCTAATTATGTCTGAGTTAAGCTTTCTTCAAGGTTAGGGCAACTGACCTTTTCCAAATTTTCCACATTAGATTCATATATTTTTAAGGGATTTGCTAAAGAACCCGGTTTATTTAAGGTACTTATAAGTTATAATTCAATTGATACCCTAATTGTCTTTGTATATCAGTTAATTTATAATTTCATCTTAGTTATACACACTTTTGTCCGAGTTAAGCTTTCTGGCCAACTGAGCTTTTCCAAATTTTCCACTTGAAGTTCATATATTTTTAATACAGTAATAAATTAACCCCAATATTTTTTTATTTTTTTTGTGTGTGTAAAAATATGTTGCTTACTACAATTTAACTGCAAAAACAGGTAATATAAGAAACATTAGTAACTCGAGTGGGAAATTTAGTACCCTTCACATTGGGTGAAAAATGGTTAACAACTAGTTCGCCCTATTGGAATTTGGGAATTTTGTTTGTTTACTTAAAGCTTGTACATGTCTTGTTTTTAGTATAATGGAGGTGGTCCATGGGAGAAGCAGTAAAGCATCCAAATCTGCACCACACTTGAAGATGTTATTGGCAGCATGCCAGGGAATGTGATTACGAATATCATGGATCGTTTGCCGTTACAAGAGGCTGTAAGGACTGGTATCTTGTCAAGAAACTGGAGGTATAAGTGGACTTTACTCAGTCAACTCGTATTTGATTATGATTTCTTCCTGTTTTTAAAAGGATCAGAGACTTTATAATGCATTTTGACGGGAAGAATATAAGTAGACTTCTGCTACATCATAAAGGTGCCATAACAAACTTCGTCCTCGATATACCGGAGTTCATCGAATTGGATGTTGAAGACGTTAATCACTGGATTGTGTTCCTTTGTAGAATAGGTATCAAGAAGTTCACTCTCATACATGAATATGATGAACAACTTAAGTTACCTGCCCATATTTTCTCTTATCTAGAGTTGAAACATTTAAAGCTTGGATCCTGTATTTCCGGCCCTTTGCCTTGTTTTCGTGGTTTTCCAAACCTATTGAGCTTACAGTTGGATCAGGTTAGAATTGAAGACTACAAATGTGGGAATTTAATCCTTCAGTCTCCGTTACTAGAGATTCTGTCAATTACTGATTTCGTTGCTAGATGTGAAGTAAAATTGGCTGAGATTGTAAAACTTGAAAATCTCAAAGAATTGAATCTGTCATTGTGTTTGCTTGACAATATGACCATGACCAGACCTTCCAATATCTTTCACCAAATGTCTCTTCTTCCAAGACTTCAGAGCCTTTCTTTGAATTTTCGGAAATGCAAGGTAAATGCAAACTTTATCCTTTCAAGTTCATTTTACAAGTTATTGAAACTAGGAGTTATGATTACTGATTAAAGATTTAAAGTGGTTTTCTATAAACTTGTTATAGTTCTTAGCAGAAGCCGGCACACAAACATGGGTCTCTACTGCCTTTCCCTGCCTCAAGACTCTTCAGTTAAACCAAATAGATTTTAGTAGTGATACCATGTTATCATGTGTCGTTGGAATGCTTTCTGGTGCCCCGAATTTGCAGACTCTTGAAATCATGGTAAGTGAATGCATATGTATCATAATCTTCAACTTTAAATATCATGGTTGAACATTAGATTACCGCTTAATCTTGTAGGCCGCATACGAGAATACTATCTCTCCGCCTCTCATTTGTTTTTTAGAGGGTGACTGCAGCACTATTGGGCTCTTGCAGCTTCAGTTTGCGGTGTTGCGTATCAAAGGTTTAGAAAATGAGGTATCTTTGATAAAGTCTATGCTTTGTTCTCCCTTGCTTAAGAAGATCCTTATTTTTTCCAACTTAATAAATGATGGCAATGAGAAGTTCAGGATGGCTAGCAAGCTGTTGATGCTCCATCGAGCTTCTCCCGTAGCCAAAATCATGCTCCTCTAATCCCCTCAATTTAGAATTTCATTTTAAAAATCATTTTATATTTTCTCTTCTTTTATGTTGTTTTGGTTGACGTTGTGACTTGAGCTGTACTCTTACATTGTTTGAGTACCTAAGGAGAACTTATGTTGTCTTTGATGGTGGTTCTATATAATACATACATGAACACGATTTTGCACCAACTATGGCACCAAAGATCAATAACCAAAATCGTCTTTATTTTGTTAGTTTTTAATACCTTTAAAACCATCTTCGGTCCTATTTTACAACAAACTTGTAAACGTTTTTGCATATGCAGGCACTTCAACTCATAGAATTTATATACAAACTTTCGAATTTTCATGTTTTTTGATATGAATATAGTATGTAATCTCTATATGTTCACTAAGCCTAAAACTGGTTTCGCCCACGGCCACGATAGACTTTTTGTCTATGGCAGGTGCATCTTCAGCTGGAGTTTCCAGTTGTTTGAGTTGTATTTTGTAATTTGTTGATATCATACCCTTATTCCTTATCTTTCTCACCCAGCCGGCATATATTTTCTCATCA
This sequence comes from Erigeron breviscapus, assembly GCA_034093135.1. Lineage (NCBI taxonomy): Eukaryota > Viridiplantae > Streptophyta > Magnoliopsida > Asterales > Asteraceae > Erigeron > Erigeron breviscapus. Next base: position 35,975,497 of record CM067172.1, read on the forward strand.
AGATGGTTTTGCCGGCACAATGTCTATGGTACACATGCACAATTCTTTTAGGTTGCTCGGTATTCTAATAAGAGCTGAATAATACTGCCTGAACATCCCCAGATATATAAAACTATTGGATGGATGACCAGTTCTACCAAACTGATTATCATCATCAAGATAAAATATACGGTAACCGCTAGTAGCAGGTATGATCTCTACTATATCGAGTTGGATCTTCAGTGTGGCTTCGTCGCTATCAAGGATACCCTTATATGCTATATCCCTTTAGTAGCTATTCTTCTTTCATTGTGTGAGTATGTTGTGTGGCAATGCCCCATCTTTTAGGCTGATTTCTCGGTGGCAATTCTGTACCATCTGCCGATATATCTTTCTTGATCTAAACCCTATTCAACTTCAATCTCTTTTATTTACTATATATGTGACTCAGTGACTAGCATTCAATCGAGAGAGCCGACGCTGTCATCCAAGGTTCCATTTCCATCATCTTACTAAAATTTATATGTATCTACTAAAGTTTAGATTTCAAAGTTAAAAAGGTATTTACATCCTCGCGTTGCATTGTAAATTTACTTGTATTATGTTTATTTTTTAATAAAGATTAATATTATAATTTAATAGATATCTAACATTGTGAAACTAAAATTTCTGTGAAAACTGGTCAAAACACACTGTGATATGAATTTAACACAATGTGTTTTAATTGTTTTTTTAAATATTGTGTAATCTAAAAACACATTGTGTTAAGTTTTAAGGGATAACTGCAGAAAATAGAAATGAACTTTGATTGAATTCACGAAAATAGAAATGTACTTTAAAACTTATTTTTTTTAGAAACGATCTTTCATATTTTCACACAAATAGAAGGCATCTCACCAGTTGCAAAAGTGCTCGAAACTTTGGCATTGCAACTTCTGTTTTATACTCCAAGATAATTCTTTCGAGTATTCCCAAGTTATTAGATCATTTGTATTTCAAGGTTGTTTAGATATTACACTTGGGTGTTTATCTTGGTTCTGCAACAACCTTTGTATTTTATTTAACATAATTAATAAAATACATTGAAAAGTACATCGTGTTCCTTTGCATTTTTTTTTTTTGAACAACAGTGGTGATTGGACTCAGTGGCATGCCTCTTCATCGTCCGGTAGAGATCGACCACGTCACCAGCACAGTCAATCCGAGGGCATGACTGGCGGTGGAAGTCACACTACTGTTCTGGAGAAAACCAGCTAAATGCTAGAGAAAACCCTAATGCCCCACCTCATTGGCAAGGACTTCCCAATATGCATTTCAAAGGTTTCGAACCCGTGACCAACATTTGGCTGAAAGACATAAGGGGCATTAACACTTGATATATATATTTAGTATTATATAGTTTCAGTCATTTAGTGTCTTGCATTTATCTTTATTGTTCAACTAAAATCTGGATCGTCTCACTGAATTAGTTCAGTTACCAGATTGGTGAAGCTTGCTAGTCATTGTTATTGACATTGATGTGTCTTCGGATATCCATACAGTTGAGACTTACATTAGATTTTACTAAAAACTTAATTTAAATATAATTAACACTTGTTGTGGCTATTCATTATTTTAATAAACAAATTTCTAAAAATATATCTACACAAATATTTTTTAAAACTTATCTAAGTTAAATCGATGTTGGCAATCCAAGATTCCCATCCAAATATTAATTTATCTATTAGATTTATTTTGAAAATATAAAGAAATTATTCACTGTATTATTATTATTATTATTATTATTATTATTATTATTATTATTATTATTTATAAAAGTGGTTTTTATTTTTATTATTATTATTAATTAAATTAAAATAATAACATTGCTAATTCTGTGAATTCATCTAAAGTTCATTTCTAATTTCGCGAATTAAAAATCAAAACTGACACGTTAGCAGGTTACCCGGTCAGATGTTCTTTTTCTGCTAATAAATAAAAGGTGCTTTCTAAAAAGTAAAGCTTTCAAAGGATATTGCTAATTTCGTGAAATCGAGTAAAGTACATTTCTATTTTTTCAGTTATCCCAAGTTTTAAATCACAGTGTGTTTTTGATAGTGCGTGAAAATCAGAAAATTGTTCAAACACACTGTGATATGAACTTAACACAATGTGTTTTCTAAAAAAAAATTAAAAACACATTGTGTTAAATTCAGATCACAGTGTGTTTTGGCCAGTTTTCTAGTTTTCAAATGATCACAACTCATCTAACATTATCACATATTTATAAACTTATTTTAATTTCAAGATTTATTTAAAGAACTCACATAAGACATAATTAAATAATCAAGTGAAATTATAATTATTAGTTTTTTTTAAAAGACTTATGATACAATTACCAATATTGACTATCTAAAATGACAAGTTTGTCGGGGTTTTTTTAATCACCTGTAACTGCTCATAATTACATCATGAAGTCTAAAATATGTGCATTGCTTTATCATTGTATGATGAGGTATTCTTTAATGTCAAATATCGACTGGCTGTTAAAAAAATATACGATGAGGTATTCTTTAATGTCAAATATCGACTGACTGTTAAAAAATATAATAAATTTATATGTTTCTAATGGTATCTAAAATTATATAATTTCTTGTTAATCTTTCGAATGGTCTAATTTTTGGGTAAAGGTACCCTTTGTTAAAAAAAAATTCATTGATTTATAAAAGTTAATAAAGTTACCTTTTATCCAAAAGTGAGACCCTTCTAAAGATTAACGATAAATTATATGACTATATTTTAAAATTTTGAGGACCAGAAAGATAAATTTCTTTAGCATCAACTATTAAGAGAGTGTTTGAAATTATGTTTTGAATAGATTATATAATTATTATATTTGTAAAATACAAATAATTAAAAAAATGTTTGAATTAAAATTAAAAAGTGATAATATGTTATGAAAACCCAATTTTAAAGAACATACATGCTTTTCAAAACAAAAAATATTATTTTGTAAATGCAAATTCTATTTTGAAAAGTCAAACACCAAACACCCCCAAAAACGCATTATATATCACGAAATGCCAATCAATCAATCTTAGAACAATAAATCAATTAATAACTACAAACTTTCTTTTAGCTCTCTCTACGCCGGAGACGGTGCGAAAGGTTAGGGTGTTTTCTCTTTTCCGTTATTTTTAATGTCTCAATTTTTACTGTCAGTGAAATATCTTGTTTTTGGAAATATATGTTTAAGGAAACAGAATTGCAGTCATTTCTGTTTTTGCATTTAGCTTTTATTTTGTGGTGTGTTGCTATTTATGCTGATAGAATTATTAGTAGCCATGGCTTTGCTGTATCAGATTAATAAAGTGATAATAGTTTAGTTTATGTAGCTACTTTTAATTCAATTGATACTCTAATTGTGTTTGTATTTCAGTTGATTTATAATTTTAGCTTAGTTATACACAATTATGTCTGAGTTAAGCTTTCTGGCCAACTGGGATTTTCCAAATTTTCCATTTGAGATATATATTTTTAATAATAAATTAACAGCAAAAATCTTTTTTTTTTTTGGTGTGAAAATAAGTTGCATACTAGTTACTACAATTTAACCGCAAAAAAAGGTAAAAAAAAAAAAGAAAAATTAGTAACTCAAGTGGGAAATTTAGTACCCTTGACACCAGGTCAAAGAGAGTTAACAACAAGTTTTGGCCTACCGGAAGTTGGGAATTTTGTTTATGTACTTAAAGCTTTATACATGTCTTGTTTTTAGTATAATGGAACTGGTGCATGGGAGAAAAGGTAGAGCATCCAGATCTGCACCAGTTGAAGATATTATTGGCAGCATGCCAGAGAATGTGATTACAAATATAATTGATCGTTTGCCGTTACAAGAGGCTGTAAGGACTGGTATATTGTCAAGAAACTGGAGGTGTAAGTGGACTTTACTCAGTCAACTCGTATTTGATTTTGATTTCTTCCAGTTTTTAAAGAGATCAGGAGACACCATAATGCATTTTGACGGGAAGAATATAAGTAGACTTCTGCTACATCTTAAAGGTGCCATTACAAACTTCGTCCTCGATATGCCGGAGGGCATAGCATTGGATGTTGAAGATCTCAATCACTGGATAATATTCCTGTGTAGAATAGGTATCAAGAAGTTTACTCTCCTAAACGATTATGATGAACTTAAGTTGCCTGCCCATATATTCTCTTGTATAGCGTTGCAACATTTAGAGCTTCATTGCTGTTTTTTCGGCCCTTTGCCTAGTTTTCATGGTTTACCAAACCTATTGAGCTTAGAGTTGTATAAGGTTAGAGTTCAAGACTACAAATGCGGGGATATAATCGCTCAGTCTCCCTTACTTGAGAAATTGTCAATTTTTGATTTTGTTGCTAGATGTGAAGTGAAATTGGTTGAGATTGTAAAACTTGAAAATCTCAGAGAATTATGTCTGTCATTGCTTTTGCTTGACAATGTGACCATGACGAGACCTTCCAATATCTTTCACCAACTGTCTCTTCTTCCAAAACTTCAGAACCTTATTTTGTATTTTTGGGATTGCAAGGTAAGGGCTAACTTTATTTTTTCAATTTCACTTTACAATGTACTGAAAGTAGGAGTTAAGATTGCTAATTAAAGTGGCTTTCTATGTACTTGTTATAGTTCTTGGCAGAAGTCGGTGAACAAACATGGGTCTCTACTGCCTTTCCCTGCCTCAAGACTCTTTCATTATACGGAATAGATTTTAGTAGTGATACTATGTTATCATGTGTTGTTGGAATGCTTTCTGACGCCCCGAATTTGCAGACCCTTGATATCACGGTAAGTGAATGCATATGTATCATATTCTTAAATTATAATCTCATAGTTGAGCATTTGATTACTACTTAATCTTGTAGGCCGAATACAAGGATACTTCCCCTCCGCCTCTCATGTGTTCTTTAGAGGGTGACTGCAGCACAATTGGGCAGTTGCAGCTTCAAAATGTGGTGTTAGCATCTATCAAAGGTTTAGAAAATGAGGTATGTTTGATAAAGTCTATTCTTGCTTGTTCTCCATTGCTTAAGCGGATCGTTATTACTCCCAACATATTACTAATGGGAGATGGCAATGAAAAGTTTAAGTTGGCTAGCAAGCTGCTGAAGCTCCATCGAGCTTCTCCCATAGCCGAAATTTCCTTCCACTAATCCACTTAGTTTAGGATTTTGTTTTTAATTATCTTATATTTTCTTTTGTTTTACGTTGTTTTGGTTGACATTGCGACCAGTACTCTTACCTTGTTTATATTTTTTCTGATGGTGGTCCTTTTTAATAAAATTTACCCACAATACATGAATGCGCTTACGCACCCACTTGTTTGGTTTAATCTTGACATATAGTTTAGTTTTTATTAGTTGGTTTTGTTAATTAATTTGTTTTGTCAAGTCATTAAGTGATAGGTAGAATAAGTCCTTGTCTTACTCAACCAGCTGGTTTATATCTCTTCATCAAGATGGTTTTGCTGGCACATTGTCAATGGTACACATACACAACTGTTTAAGAATGAGAGGAATTCTAGTAATTAAAGCTGAATAAGACTGCCTGAACATACCCAGAGATAGATAACTCATGGATGGATAACCAATTCTAGCATACTGATAATTATTGTCAAGATAAAATACCCTATAATCAGTAGCAGGTATGATCTCTAGAATATAGAACTTGATCTTTAGTATGGCTTTATCGCTCTTGAGGTCACCTTTATAAGCTCTCTCTTTAGTGGCTAATTTCTTGCCATCAAGACAATGTTCATTCCGAACATTGACAATGACATCTTTTTTTCGGTATGTGATAATGTCTTATCTTTTAGGCTGATTTCTCGGTGTCAATGAGGCAATTTGGTACCATCTTCCAATGTATATTTCTTGATAAAAACCCTTCACAACTTCAGTTCAAGGTCTTTCATTTACATAAAGTTAATTTGTGTGTAATATCTTCCATGGGTGGTCTTAGCAATAGCCTTTTTCAATCCCAGGAAGTCTATCAATACCCACAGGAGAGAACATGCCAGGAAAAGATAGAGGAATCATAACATGTTGAAATTTGTCTTTCTATAACTGTATTTATTTTTCATCTTGATATCAAACAAAATCGAATGCAAAAAACATTTCAACTAACAGTTTTATGACTATGTGACTTAACACTCCAACAAGTAGTACAATATACAAGTAGGTTCACAAAGCACTACCCACAAGCTGTGTTCTCACAACAGCAAACTTCATTAACAGAAATCATATCCTTTTAGAAGTTTACGTTCTGAGGGCTTATCTTCCGAAAATTGATTTCAACCACCACACGCCTTTGGTATCAGCTGGTGCGTCTTCAGTCTCCGGTGGAGGGTTTGTGTGGTTGGTCTTCTTCAGTTTGCTTACATCATACCCTTCTCCCTTAGCCTTCTCAAGAAGCTGATTATATATCTCCTCATCAAGATGATTTTCCCTGCACAGAATCTTCACAAACCACGCAACTTGTAAGCGTTATTGTTTATTGCTTTGAAAAACCGTTTTGTCTAATTATTGCGTTTTGATACCACAGATAAGCCATTTTGAAGTTGTTTGGGGCCACCACTATCTTAAACTGCTTATCCGAGTAAACTAAGTTGCTTATGGTTACAAGTTGGATGCTTATTCACATAGACAGTTTAAATAAGTAAATCCCAAACACTATCTTAGACTTTTTGAAATAGTACTACTTTTTAAAAACAAAAAGCTTGAAGCAGATAATAAGACATACCCATAGAGATTTCTTGGAAGGTTGACCAATAAGAGCATACTGATAATCATCATCAAGAAACAAAACCCAATAATCACCAGTAACAGGAATGATGGGCAAAAAGGGTGGCACCCAAAACTTAACCTTCAATTTAGCTTCATCACTTTTAGGATCAGCTTTATAAGCAATCCCTTCAATGAATCCTCTCTTGCCATCAGTCCAAGTTTCATTCAAAACATTGATGGTAGTCCCATCTTCTTTCAAGGTGTAAGTAGCCCTTGTGTCCGTACCGTTTTTCGGCTGATTTCTCGATGGGAATGAAGCTATCTCATACCATCTTCCCATGTATCTTTGTAAATCTACACCCTTGACAACTTCCATATCTTTGTTGGCCATGGTGAAACGTATGTGTATGTGTGTGTAATGTGTAAATGAGGTTGTGGGGGTTATATAAATGAGATATGTAGATAAGCATAATATAAGGGATTCGTGACCTTACACCTGTTTTGAGATAGCAACAAATGATACTTCTATTTTTCTTCGTATGTTCCCTTGAGACATTTATTGTCGACGTAACAACGACAATACTCACTCATGTCATGGACGGAACTTTACTGTCGACACCCTCCTAGTACATCTAAGTTTAGTAAAATAATGGTTTTCTTTTTACTGAAAGTTGTCTTTCCTACGGCAATCGGCATCAGTTCATTTCTCGACTAATAAAGTTACATTTCCTACTCATAATCCAAAGATAATAAGAGTCGATGTCGTTTTTAAGGGTGTTGGCATGCAACTTGAGCGAGTAAAAAGTTATGCTGACTCAAATGTGTAATCAAGATTAACCAGACTTAAAAGTCACGAACAACTTGAGTATTTGGATTTGCTCTTCTATAAATGCTTTTGCATTCTAAGTAAAACCAATCTTGGTGCTCAATTACAAATGTTAATTATTAATATTAATATTATGTATATAGTGAAAGTACATATGAGATTAGCTTATGTGAAATCTTTCGTATATTAATACATCAAATCAATATTTTCTGAAAATAAATAAATGATTTAGATCTCTTATATTTAATACATTTATTCTTTTAACTCCTGAAATAATTATATTATCCTCACCACCATCACTATCGTTGTCGCATTGAGCGAGTACTACTCAAGTTTCTATAACACATCCAAGTACTCTCCTTATTTTATTGACCTTAGAATCATGTGCGATAAAGGTCAGAGAATACATCTCGTAGTCATCTTATTTCCTTTGGTAACTAGATATTCCGTTTTCGTAACTCGTGTAGTCGTGTACATTCATTAGCTAAGGACCACCTGGGCCTGTAAAAAGTTAAGCCCAACACATGTTAATATTCAGGCCTGATCTTTTGCGGGCTTTCTGTTGCTGCCAAGTCTTAGCCTGTTCGACTCCTAGTTTTCTTCTAGGATCCGTACATCATCCATGATATTTTGTTGCTTAAAGCACGTCTAAATGTCTAAGTGTCTAACAAGTACGATATCTCTCCGAAATGATCATCTATACACCCCATCAACGGTGTTTCAGAATACGATACAACACTTTAAATGTAATTTAATACGGTGTGAACATCTTCCTCAATTAATCATGCTAATCGGTTCCTTACACTGCATTCTCGAGTTTTTATTAAAAGAAAAGAAAGGAGAAGAAAGGATAGAAGATTACATTTATAAAAGACATTCTCGAGTTTGAAAGGAAACTAAAAGAAAAATAAGCTAAACAATCAGAACCACCACCTGCAACCACCCTTTCCACCTGCAACCACCACCTGAAACCACCCCTTCCACGCAACCACCACCTGAAACCCGCCTTCCACCACCTGCAACCACCCCTTCCACCTGCAACCACCCCTTCCACGCAACCACCACCTGAAACCCACCTTCCACCACCTGAAACCCGCCTTCCACCACCTGCAACCACCCCTTCCACCTGCAACCACCCCTTCCACGCAACCACCACCTGAAACCCGCCTTCCACCTGCAACCACCCCTTCCACGCAACCACCACCTGAAACCCCCTTCCACCACCTGAAACCCGCCTTCCACCACCTGCAACCACCCCTTCCACCTGCAACCACCCCTTCCACGAGTTTCCATCCAAATCAGGCCAAAATGGCCAGAAAATTTTTGGGGGAAAAACCCTAGGATGTGTACTTGTTTTTGTAATAAATGCCAAAATTCTTTTGGCTTTTAACTATTAATTGAAGGTCGAGAGTTTTCGTAACAAATGCCATATGACAATTTCAGTTTCCTAACATCCTATCGTTTTAACTATTTTCAATCTAATATTTATGTTCTTGAGTCACCATCATCAAGTGCATTCTTAAATGCATTCTAGGATAGTAAGATGTTACTATCATACCACATTCCATCCCCAGATGTCCATAGCTTATACTGCTTTAATCAAAATCACCACCTTAAATTCATTCTAAAACAAAATATCATAAAAATTTGCAATAAATCAATACCACAATTCATTCATATTCATTCATAAACATAAGTTTGGTGACACAAACAAAACATACCCACATTCTTCTAATTAACCAAAGTCCAAAACTCAATAAAACACTTAATACTAGAAACATAAATATAGTATTGTATTGCATTTCATGACCAACTATTTCCCAAAAAGTGATTTCAACCACCAAACACCTTTGGTATCAGCAGGTGCATCATCAACCTCTGGTGGTGGATTTGTGTGATTAGTCTTTTTGAGCTTACTAACATCATACCCTTCTTCTTTTGCCTTTTCAACCAACTGATTATATATCTCCTCATCAAGATGATTTTGCCTGCACAATATCTACACCCACAAAAACAATTCCCCAATATTAACAACCCACAAAAATAAATGCAACATATATTAACATTTTTCATTGAAAAACAAATAGTAACAGATATAGATATAATATAAAAAATAACACATCCTGACCAAAAATATGATAAAAGAAGACATACCCATAAATAATTCCTAGAAGGCTGACCAATCAAAGCATACTGATAATCATCATCAAGATACAAAACCCAATAATCACCAACAATAGGAATAATAGGCAAAAATGGTGGCACATAAAACTTAACTTTCAATTTAGCCTCATCACTATTAGGGTCAGCTTTATAAGCACTCCCTTCAATATAACCTCTTTTGCCATCACTCCATGTTTCATTCAAAACATTCACAGTTCCATCATCTTTCAATGTGTAAGTAGCCCTTGTGTTCATACCATTTTTGGGCTGAAATCTTGATGGGAATGAAGCTATTTCATACCACCTGCCCATGTATCTTTTTAGATCTATGCCTTTTACTACTTCCATTGCTTTTTTGCTTGCCATTATTATTTGTGTGATTAGGGTTTGGGTTTTTTTCTTTTTTTTCTTAAAATGTGAATTAACGGATTTTTTATTATATAGAGTTTGAGGGGTTTATGATAAGGGTGAGGTGGAGAGTTTATAGCCTTACACGTTAGTTTTGATGTCGATGATTCTGGAATGCTGTGATGAGATATTTCTAGGCTTGAGAGAAAATAATAGTCTTGGATTTCTTTTTCTTCAAGTTTTTGTGTTGATTGTGAATGTGAATTACATTGATGAAAATAAATGTTTCTTATTATGTTTTTATTTAGATAAAAGACTTGAATTGTTATTTGATAATGTAATAACGTTTATATTTTAAATTTTATCATATATATATAAATATATAAAAATAAATTCTTTATATATCATTTTGGTTTGATATTTATGTTTCCAATATCTTTAATATATTAAAACAAAACTCTTAATTCAAAATTGAAAAGTGTAAACCATTGATTACATTTTACCTTTTATTTTCCACCATTAGATTTCTTTGATGACATCATCATTGACCAAAAAATTAGTCAATAACATTTTTAGTCCTTATACTTTACTTTTATACAAATAAGTCAATTAATTTTATTTATTTTAGTTTAATAATGACCTAATTGAATATCACTCAATAATTTTATTAATCAAATCTTTATAATAATGGTACTCCTTATTCTTTAATGTTATAACTTATAAAAAAATCATTTATTTATATAGTATATATTATATTTTCATGTATACAAAGTTTTATATATTTATATATTTGTATTTCTAATGTCGTCTAACTAAGTATTTGAAATTTTTTTAATTTAAAACAAGTTTTTTGACCCCGGGCGTTGCCCGGGATCGACGTTGCGTCATGCAAACATATATACGTACAACATTACCTAAAAGTTTGGACACTTAAAGTTTACTATAAGGGGTAGAAATTAAAAAAATTGGTGGTTAAAACCAAGAGTTTGATGGTAAAAGTTAGAAGCCTTAAAATAAGAGATAGAAAGTAAAAAAAAAAATAAAATTTGATGATTAAAGTTAGAACTATAATTAAGTTTGTATAAAAAAGTTGGACTAAAGTTAAAAAAATCCAAAAGTTAAGTGGTAAAAATAAGTTTGAAGCGTTAAAATAAGAGAAAGGAAGTAAAAAAAAATTGATGATTAAAGTTAAAATCCAAAGTTAATTGATAAAAATTAAAGACTTTAAAAGTAAATTATACTTGTATACAAAAAGTTAGACTAAAGTGATAAAACCTAAAAGTTAAGCGGTAAAAATAAGAAACTCTAAAAGTATACAATCGTAAAAAAAAAAAAAAAAAAAAAAAAAAAAAAAAAAATTGATGATTAAAGTTAGAACTATAATTAAGTTTGAATACAAAAAGTTGGACTAAAGTTAAAAAAAAAAATTGGTGGTTAAAACCAAGAGTTTGATGGTAAAAGTTAGAAGCCTTAAAATAAGAGATAGAAAGTAAAAAAAAAAAAAAATTGATAATTAAAGTTAGAACTATAATTAAGTTTGTATAAAAAAGTTGGACTAAAGTTAAAGTTAAAAAAATCCAAAAGTTAAGTGGTAAAAATAAGTTTGAAGCGTTAAAATAAGAGAAAGGAAGTAAAAAAAAAAAATTGATGATTAAAGTTAAAATCCAAAGTTAATTGATAAAAATTAAAGACTTTAAAAGTAAATTATACTTGTATACAAAAAGTTAGACTAAAGTGATAAAACCTAAAAGTTAAGCGGTAAAAATAAGAAACTCTAAAAGTATACAATCGTAAAAAAAAAAAAATTGATAATTAAAGTTAGAACTATAATTAAGTTTGTATACAAAAAGTTGGACTAAAGTTAAAAAAATCCAAAAGTTAAGTGGTAAAAATAAGTTTGAAGCGTTAAAATAAGAGAAAGGAAGTAAAAAAAAATTGGTGGTTAAAACCAAGAGTTTGATGGTAAAAGTTAGAAGCCTTAAAATAAGAGATAGAAAGTAAAAAAAAAAAAAAATTGATAATTAAAGTTAGAACTATAATTAAGTTTGTATAAAAAAGTTGGACTAAAGTTAAAAAAATCCAAAAGTTAAGTGGTAAAAATAAGTTTGAAGCGTTAAAATAAGAGAAAGGAAGTAAAAAAAAAAATTGATGATTAAAGTTAAAATCCAAAGTTAATTGATAAAAATTAAAGACTTTAAAAGTAAATTATACTTGTATACAAAAAGTTAGACTAAAGTGATAAAACCTAAAAGTTAAGCGGTAAAAATAAGAAACTCTAAAAGTATACAATCACAAAAAAAAGAAAAACAGAAAAAGACAAAATAGTTGACGTCAGCGAGGTACTATTCCTAAGCTTTCATAAATTGTTATATATAATAATAATAGGTTAATAAATTGGATATGATATTTAAGTTTTGATTAAAAAAATTGATTATTTACGATTTCAAAACTCAATAATCTAAAAATCCATTTCAAAACTCAACCCCAAACACCCATCTAAAAAGCATAAATGTAATATCATTGAAAACTGAATAAACTAAAAATCCATTTCAAAACTCAATAATCTAAAAATCCATTTCAAAACTCAATAATCTAAAAATCCATTTCAAAACTCAATAATCTAAAAATCCATTTCAAAACTCAATAATCTAAAAATCCATTTCAAAACTCAATAATCTAAAAATCCATTTCAAAACTCAATAATCTAAAAATCCATTTCAAAACTCAATAATCTAAAAATCCATTTCAAAACTCAATAATCTAAAAATCCATTTCAAAACTCAATAATCTAAAAATCCATTTCAAAACTCAATAATCTAAAAATCCATTTCAAAACTCAATAATCTAAAAATCCATTTCAAAACTCAATAATCTAAAAATCCATTTCAAAACTCAATAATCTAAAAATCCATTTCAAAACTCAATAATCTAAAAATCCATTTCAAAACTCAATAATCTAAAAATCCATTTCAAAACTCAATAATCTAAAAATCCATTTCAAAACTCAATAATCTAAAAATCCATTTCAAAACTCAATAATCTAAAAATCCATTTCAAAACTCAATAATCTAAAAATCCATTTCAAAACTCAATAATCTAAAAATCCATTTCAAAACTCAATAATCTAAAAATCCATTTCAAAACTCAATAATCTAAAAATCCATTTCAAAACTCAATAATCTAAAAATCCATTTCAAAACTCAATAATCTAAAAATCCATTTCAAAACTCAATAATCTAAAAATCCATTTCAAAACTCAATAATCTAAAAATCCATTTCAAAACTCAATAATCTAAAAATCCATTTCAAAACTCAATAATCTAAAAATCCATTTCAAAACTCAATAATCTAAAAATCCATTTCAAAACTCAATAATCTAAAAATCCATTTCAAAACTCAATAATCTAAAAATCCATTTCAAAACTCAATAATCTAAAAATCCATTTCAAAACTCAATAATCTAAAAATCCATTTCAAAACTCAATAATCTAAAAATCCATTTCAAAACTCAATAATCTAAAAATCCATTTCAAAACTCAATAATCTAAAAATCCATTTCAAAACTCAATAATCTAAAAATCCATTTCAAAACTCAATAATCTAAAAATCCATTTCAAAACTCAATAATCTAAAAATCCATTTCAAAACTCAATAATCTAAAAATCCATTTCAAAACTCAATAATCTAAAAATCCATTTCAAAACTCAATAATCTAAAAATCCATTTCAAAACTCAATAATCTAAAAATCCATTTCAAAACTCAATAATCTAAAAATCCATTTCAAAACTCAATAATCTAAAAATCCACAAAGAAAGGTGAGTATTTTATAAGAATACATTTTGGAAGGTGTCTTCTAGCTACTAAAGTTTTAAAGGGTATTGGGATAAATTATATGATGAGAAATTGATTTTAGAGAATCACGTTTTTGTGCAGTAGGGGGTTACCTGCTTTTGAAAAACTGCGTTTTGATAGCTTTTATACGCAGATAATCGATTCTTAAAACCTTTTTGCCAAACACTAAAAATTGATTATTTACGATTTCAAAACTCAATAATCTAAAAATCCATTTCAAAACTCAACCCCAAACACCCACTAAAAAGCCATGAAATGTAATATGGCTTTTGCCGTTAATAATATAAACTAAAAAAATAATTAACAATCGACTATACTAACAATCTACTAATAACATAATAAAAATACTATATGTATACTATATTATAAAGCAAATAGTCTTTGTTTAACATTTTAAGTTTCAACATTTCATCAAAACCAAATTACATCAATAACCTACACTACTCGTCGCACCGGCACCACCACCAATCTCTGTCCGCCACCACCACCATCCGCCGCCACCACCACCATCTACCGTCCGCCACCACCGCCGCCACCTCCACCACCGACGTAACACGCCGGTACCGTTCTATAATATATAGAAAAAGATTCAGGAGAGCTAGTGTTAATCTTAAAAAAGACCTTAAAAGTTATATTTTTATGGTCTTCAATATTAAGCCTTTGCCAATTTAGACTAGCGATTTACAAGATATGAAAATGTGTTTTTGCAAGCGACAGTTGCAATTAAATTATCAATGAACTTCAAAACTTGTCTTTGTCCGTTCCCGGAACTTCTTTCCAAAAACAAAAGTTTCTAACATGTAACATGTAACTGGCCGCACATTAACACTATAAAACGTTCTAATCTATGATATACAGACATAAAGTAATGTGTTAAAAAGTATTGAACTTGTTGCTATATTGGCTGGTTAAATTCTTGAGTTAGTAAGAATAAATTGTACAAGTTTTCACAGGCCTTTGAGATCTTGTAGTGGTCCTTCATTCATTTATGATCATTTTATGTAAATGGTTGTTTATATGTTAACAAAAGAAGGGTCAAAGTGAACCGGTTAATAGTAAACAAATCTCCTGGCGTCGTTTTGTTCAAGATACAAATGAGATATATGAAACACCAGTAGACAGCACTATCAAACCGCAATGTTGGCTAAATGCTCAACTCTAATCAAAGGGCTTATCGTTAGATAATATTACCGGCTAAGGTTTCTATGGCGTGACTAAGTTGCATTAAGTTGGGTAAATATTTGCAATAGAACTCAATTTGTTGCAAGCCATCCCGACAGAAGTTTTCCTCCTGGTTGGGCGGCTTCCTATGTTCAAGCATCCAAGCTCGGCATGTGGAGTTGCTTTTTGGAAGGCTATCCCAACATAAAAAAAGAAATGAGGTCACTCATATCACTGTTTTCCTGTTTTGGGTAAATATTTAGGCATTTCCTAACAGTAAACTATTCTTCACTTCTTCCTCGTTGCCACATCAGCGCCACGTCCCATATTTCTTTCTTTTCCATCTCATGACACACTTTTGCCAACATCTTTTCCTCACTTTTTCCTTACTTCTTCCTTAATATTTTATTATTTCCAACTATTTAAATATAAATATTTTCAAACCTAAAACAAAAGGCATATAAAAGTAGAAATCGAAGCATGCTCCTCGTCTTCACATGTTCTCCGCCAAGACACATTCTTCGGTGACGCGCTCATGACATGTTGCTAACAAGAGTGTCGCGGCCGTGACACTCCGTTGGGAGCGGTCTTACAACAAAAAACATGAGGTCACTCATCACTGTTTTTCTGTTTTAGGTAAATATTTACAAGAACTCAATTTAACTTTTTTTCCAAGATATCAGAGCATATGGGAAAAATAAATATCAAAAATAGTTGGACAAATTTTGATTAACTTGACCACCAAACTTTTTGATCATATTCTATATTGATCCATTCATATGTAAAAAGGTTTGAGCTTGCAGATGATTTATTTGATGGTTTGCTCCCATTTTTTGGTATCGTATTAAAGTTTTTTTAAATCAAAGAATTATGGAACTCACAAATAAGAGATCGACTTCAAATAAGAATTATATATATATATGTGATTGTATAATGCTGTGGCATGAGAGGGGGCAACAACCTTTTAAAGAATTCCCGGCCTCTCTCGCCGGAGCCTCTTTTATTCACCGAGCATCTTTTTCTTCCTCAGATCCCCAATTTTGATTTTAAATGTGTTGTAAAACAATGTATTTATGGTTTTCAGAAAGTTTAATTAATATGGGCTTGGGCTTGGGCTGGAGGGCTTTTGGCAAGAGTATACATTTGTTAATTCAATACAAAAGTATATTAAACATGTGTTATGAGTAGGGATGGCAAAAATACTCGTATCCGATGGGGAATCCGATACCCGAACCCGATTTGACCGGGGAATCCCCGAATTGACCGGGGATGGGGACGGGTATGAGGATGTAATTCTATTCCCCGATGGGGATGGGGATCAAGATCCCCGACAATACCCGCCCCGTTGCCATCCCTAGTTATGAGCTTTACAAAAGAAAATTTACAACATTTGATATTATAGTTACTTGACCTCATGGAACTAGCTCATAGAAATCACGTTGGGCCAACATCGGTTTTGGTATACCAAAAGAGTTTTTGGTTGAGTATCAAATGCTATCAAATCGTACCCACATAATATAAAAACACACACACACAAACACACATCCATAGAGATTTATGTGTATAGAGAGAGAGAGAAAGAAAGAGGAACAAAGAGTATTAAAGACTCTTTGCCATTAGAGATGCTCTATAGATATAGATATGATATATATACGAGTATTTATTTATTTCTGAAAGGTTGTTGGTATTTGATAGAAAAAAGGGGGACAAATTCATTGGCTCAACATATACATACACATATATATATATGTGATTGTATAATGCTGTGGCATGAGAGGGGGCAACAACCTTTTAAAGAATTCCCGGCCTCTCTCGCCGGAGCCTCTTTTATTCACCGAGCATCTTTTTCTTCCTCAGATCCCCAATTTTGATTTTAAATGTGTTGTAAAACAATGTATTTATGGTTTTCAGAAAGTTTAATTAATATGGGCTTGGGCTTGGGCTGGAGGGCTTTTGGCAAGAGTATACATTTGTTAATTCAATACAAAAGTATATTAAACATGTGTTATGAGTAGGGATGGCAAAAATACCCGTACCCGATGGGGAATCCGATACCCGAACCCGATTTGACCGGGGAATCCCCGAATTGACCGGGGATGGAGACGGGTATGAGGATGTAATTCTATTCCCCAATGGGGATGGGGATCAAGATCCCCGACAATACCCGCCCCGTTGCCATCCCTAGTTATGAGCTTTACAAAAGAAAATTTACAACATTTGATATTATAGTTACTTGACCTCATGGAACTAGCTCATAGAAATCACGTTGGGCCAACATCGGTTTTGGTATACCAAAAGAGTTTTTGGTTGAGTATCAAATGCTATCAAATTAATTTTCATAATTAAGATAACACATTGTATTTTTAAAGCTACGGTGAAAATTTTGAACATGATTGGTTAAATATGCTCATACCAAGACAAGTGGTTTTACATAGATTGATTTGAATCATATTTTGAGTCATACATAGATTGACGCAACTTAGATGTTATAACTAGTTTTCAGTTTCGTCCGATAAACGGATAGTTCAATATACATGGTTAATATTATACATGAGTCACATGACTAACCTCTTGTAATCTATCCATTTTTCATCACATCGACCTTTTTAAAACAAGTTAATGAAAATTTTGGGATGATTAAATTAAAAAGATGAAAGGCTCAGATCTGTAGGATATGGAAGTCAGCTAAAAGAGGGTCAGACACCGCCATGGCTGCATACACCGGTTGCATCATAATAATAAAAATACCATCCGGGTTGCCCCGCCAAGATACGGGCCGAATCACACCCATCCACCCAAATATCAAGATGCTCGGATTTACATCCATACAGATATTAACTTCGTCATCATAGCCCAATCTTTCAATTATCATCATCATCATCATCATTAACAACAACAACAACAATAACTGAAAAAACCTCGTACCCACATATATAAAAACACACACACACAAACACACATCCATAGAGATTTATGTGTATAGAGAGAGAGAGAAAGAAAGAGGAACAAAGAGTATTAAAGACTCTTTGCCATTAGAGATGCTCTATAGATATAGATATGATATATATACGAGTATTTATTTATTTCTGAAAGGTTGTTGGTATTTGATAGAAAAAAGGGGGACAAATTCATTGGCTCAACATATACATACACATATATATATATGTGATTGTATAATGCTGTGGCATGAGAGGGGGCAACAACCTTTTAAAGAATTCCCGGCCTCTCTCGCCGGAGCCTCTTTTATTCACCGAGCATCTTTTTCTTCCTCAGATCCCCAATTTTGATTTTAAATGTGTTGTAAAACAATGTATTTATGGTTTTCAGAAAGTTTAATTAATATGGGCTTGGGCTTGGGCTTGGGCTTGGGCTGGAGGGCTTTTGGCAAGAGTATACATTTGTTAATTCAATACAAAAGTATATTAAACATGTGTTATGAGTAGGGATGGCAAAAATACCCGTACCCGATGGGGAATCCGATACCCGAACCCGATTTGACCGGGGAATCCCCGAATTGACCGGGGATGGGGACGGGTATGAGGATGTAATTCTATTCCCCGATGGGGATGGGGACGGGGATGGAAACCGTAAATCCCCGATCCCCATACCCGAACCCGAAATTACTATATATATTTATTAGAATTACTTTAAGTTTTTTCTATATGTTAGAATTATTTTAGGTTTAGAGTTTTTTATTTAATACTTTTTATGTGTTATATTTTATTTATCATTTAGTTAACATAAGATATTATTTTATATATAAAAAGAAAAGGTCAAACTACAGGTTCTACTACTTATTTTATGCTACAAAAAATTTATGTTTATTCAAAAAAGGTATACCCGATACCCTACGGGGATCCCCGATACCCGATGAGGACGGGTATGGGACGGGGATGAGGATTACAAGTGAAAACTGGGGATGGGGATGGGGATCAAGATCCCCGACAATACCCGCCCCGTTGCCATCCCTAGTTATGAGCTTTACAAAAGAAAATTTACAACATTTGATATTATAGTTACTTGACCTCATGGAACTAGCTCATAGAAATCACGTTGGGCCAACATCGGTTTTGGTATACCAAAAGAGTTTTTGGTTGAGTATCAAATGCTATCAAATTAATTTTCATAATTAAGATAACACATTGTATTTTTAAAGCTACGGTGAAAATTTTGAACATGATTGGTTAAATATGCTCATACCAAGACAAGTGGTTTTACATAGATTGATTTGAATCATATTTTGAGTCATACATAGATTGACGCAACTTAGATGTTATAACTAGTTTTCAGTTTCGTCCGATAAACGGATAGTTCAATATACATGGTTAATATTATACATGAGTCACATGACTAACCTCTTGTAATCTATCCATTTTTCATCACATCGACCTTTTTAAAACACAATTCAAAGTTAATGAAAAATGGATAGATTACAACAAGTTAGTCATGTGGACTTGTTGATGACTTTTAAACATTTATTTGTTATAGCATCATGTTGTGTTTATTTGGCATTTTTCGGCTGTTTTTGTTGCTGCGAGCAACTATAAAATTACGCTACTAGGTTTTTGACTTAGCAATGTGTCAATCTTCAAGAACAAAAGTTAATACGGTAGTCGTATGTCTCTTAGGCATGTAACTTCAAGATTATTGTATTGTTATTTAATGTAAAATAGATTACTTTCATATAGTTTCTTTAAATAACTATTTCTTTCTCTCTCAAATAATCCTCCCATATATTTTGAAGCAAAATATAAGAAGAAAATACCTAAAAATTCTTACTGTTAGTATATGATCACGTAAAAATGAACGTATGTCCGGAAAGTATTTAAGCCTACGGGGTCACACGCGTTGACACTTAGATATCCGGTAATATGTATATATTGTATCTACATATTTATAATCACCAAGTTGAGAGAAATGATAATTGGACATTATTAACTAGATATGTTAATTAGAATTATTTATTAATTAATAAATATGAATTATTAATTATTAAATATTAATTAATAATTAATGTAATTATTAATTAAACCCTAGTCCAAGTCAAAATGTGTTAGCTTGAAGGTTAAGTTATTAGGAATATATTTATACCCTATATATATCCTAATAATAAAACCCTAACATATAATATAACTCTAATATCACTTTCGGTTCTCTCTCGGTCGAACAAAAACCAAAACAAGAAACCTAAATATTACTTTTGTCTTGTACGTGAATCATGACTAACAGTAATAACAATAGTAGCTTTCATTGATTGTGATATTGGTGTTCGACATAAACAATTTTTGTTTCACACTTGTGTTTAATCGTAAATTAATAGAAAAGCAAGCTTTGAGCTTTTGGCTTTGGTGATTCAAGATCTAGCAATCTTCGGGTATTGTTTGACGTGTCGTGTGTGCGATCGTAGAGAGGTTTTATTTTAAACCTTATTATAAAGTTTCTTACTTTATCATCTACAATTAAAGGTACATGTTTTCTTCCTTGGTTAATTAATTAGTTGCATAGTTTAATCTTCCGCTGCGTGCTTTGTGATTTAATTTGATAATTTGTTATATAACCCAACAGTGGTATCACGAGCCTACTATGTGATGATTAATTACCAAAAAGATCAAAATTTGAAGGGGGGTTAGGGTTCATGAGGATCGAAATTTATATATAAATTTTAGATTAATTTTGTTATTTTATTATAATGGTTAATATTAAATTAAATGGAAACAAAATTAATTTTATTTATTTATATATGTTTCGAAATCAGATCTAAATAAATAAAAAAAAAATTAAAACCCTAATTCCAAGTTTTGATCTTTAAGCATTATTATGTGATAATTGCATGCGTCTATGGTGTACTTTTAATTATTTAATTGTTAAATAGAAGTAAAAATCATGAATTTTTCATGCAAATTATTCATGATTATTACTTAGATATATTGATATGAAATCTTGATCATTAGGGTTAATTATGCTAGATAATTGAATAATTAATTGTGTGACAATGTGATTATGTTTTGTGAAAATCCCTGTTTGACACCAGTTCACTAAAACGACCATAACTCATCAACCGTAAGGAGTTGGAAGCCGAATTGTTTTACAGAAGGTGCTTGACTCATAGGGCTACAACTTTCATGTTTTGTGCTAAGCCCAGTTCGGCCTTCTTCAGGGCCAGATTTGGTCGTGAAGCTGCTGGATTTTCCAGATCAGCATCTTCTATTTATGGTAGATAAATTTGTTATAGATATTTTGGCTTACGCAATCAAGGCAACTTGATGCATGTGGTCTCTTTCCATATGAAAGAGGAGCCAATCTTATACCATAGTGACCAAAATTAGGTTGATTACCTTAATTGTTAAGTTGTAAATTTAGTAAGTTTATTTTTGCCTTGTTTATGAAAATTGTGTGCAAAAATAGTTTTTGGAAAAGATTAACTTGACTAAATTATATCGAAATAAGATTTTGTTTATAAAATTGATGCCCTAAAATCAAAAGATACACCGGCTCACCCATTTGAACAAACTCTAAGAGAGGTATAAGCCGGAGTGCGCTAGCCTTCTAAAAGGGCGGGTTTTTAAATCGCGTTTATCGCATACCTTTGCCCTTGCGCTTCTTTGTGCGTTCAAATGGAGCTACCGAGCTCTTTTGTATTTAAAGGCAATAAAAATGAGTTTTATAAACATATTATGTTTAGAAGATATGCATGAATCTTCAAACATAACTTTTTGATCACACATCAAATTGATTGACCCAATAAACTTAAGTCATTGCCACCCAACTCGTAAAGGACACTTGTGGCTGTTGTTTTACTCACTGGTAAACAGTGGTGAAATGGCAGTTGCATGGCAAATCCCACTCACTCGTACACAGTGGTGGACAAATTTGCGCGTTCTTGGTTGGACGAGTTAAGCGGTGAGACCTTGACCCGTGGCAAAAGATGGGACAAAACATGACTACAAATCACTTGATGAATCAAGTGTCATTTGTAGGTCCCATTCTTACTAGGAATTGCACATGTAATGCAATTACTGCTCGTCACTTACCTTTTGAGTGCAATCATTTCTAGCAGATCAACTGATGAAATGATTGTATGTCAATTGGATCCTAGCTTTAATGAAATTAATTGTTTATTTTATAAACATTGGGTAATTGATTTCTTAAGGATTTATTATCGAAAATACTGATTTTTGAACTTAATCTGTTTTGTAGATGGCAATGAATCCTTCCACAAACACCAATGCTTTTCGGCATATGTTTGAAAGAGAAAAGCTTAATGGGTCAAATTTCAATGACTGGTATCGTCAACTGAGAATTGTTCTAAGAGTTGAGGAACACATGGATGTCATTGAAAGGCAATGGCCAACCGAACCAAGTGCTGAATCCACAGCAGCTGAAAAAGCCTGAATATAGGATTCAGTACACTAGATTCAATGAAGTTTGTTGTTTGATGCTTGCGAGCATGTCTCCCGAGCTTCAAAAACAATTCGAGCTCTACACTCCATATGATATGATCACAGAACTTAAATCCTTGTATGAAAAACAAGCTGGAGTGGAACTGTTCGACTTAGTCGTGGAACTCCATGACATGAAACTTGAATCTGGAAAATCGGTTAGCAGTCATGTGCTAAAGATGAAGAGCATTTTTGACAAATTGGATTCGATGGAGTACGCTTATCATAAAGAGGTAAAAGTTGGCATGATTCTCAAATCCCTTACGAAGGAATATGAGGGTTTTGTGCAAAACTATACCATGCACTCTATGAAAAAAAGCGTCAATGAACTTCATGCTATGCTCATTGAATATGAGAAGACGATTCCAAAGAAGGCCAATGACCCAAATGTTCTTATGATAAGAAGGGGTCGGATCAAGAAAGCTAAGAAATCGCACCAAGCTAAAGGCAAGTTTGATGGTAAAGGCAAGGGTAAGCAAGCTGCTTATGCTCCCAAACCAAAGAAAACCCCTCCGGCTAAGAAAGAGCATCCGGCTAAAGACCAGACCTGTCATCATTGTAATGAAGTCGGGCACTGGAAGAGGAACTGTCCCAAGTATCTTGCCGAGTTGAATGTGAAGAAGAAGCAAGCTAGCGTTGCTAGTACTTCAGGTATCTTCACTATTGAATTATTTTCCTTTACTAAGCGTAAATCATGGGTTTATGACACTGGCTGTGGAACTCATATCTGTAATGAATTACAGGCACTTAGGAAAAGGAGGAAGCTGAAGCCCGGAGCTTTGCAGCTGTTCGTGGGCAATGGTCTACCAGCACCTGTTGAAGCTATTGGAGAATATCATTTAGTTCTTCCTTCCGGTTTAATTATTGTTTTAGACAATTGTCATTATGCACCATCTATTACTAGAGGTGTAGTTTCAGTTTCTTTGTTGAAAGACAACGGATTTATTAATGTTTTTAATAATGATGGTATTTCAGTTTCTAAAAATAATGTTCATTATTTTGATGTTATTGCTTGTGATGGTATTTATGAAATTGATATGCGTGGTTGTGATTCAAATAATTCAATGTATAATGTTAGCAAAAGAGCCAAGACTAACTTGGACTCTACTTATCTGTGGCACTGTCGTCTTGGACACATTGGCAAAAATCGCATTGAAAGACTTCAACATGAAGGGATTTTACAATTAAATGATGAATCATTTGATAAATGCGAGTCATGTGTTTCCGGCAAAATGACAAGAAAACCTTTTCTGAATAAACCAGAGAGGGCTAAAGATCTTCTTGGACTCATTCATACCGATGTTTGCGGCCCATTTAGACATGTGTCAAGAAAAGGAGCTAGCTACTTCATAACTTTTACGGATGATTTCAGTCGTTATGGTTATGTTTACTTGCTTAAACATAAACATGAAGTGTTTGAAACATTCAAAGAGTTTAAAAATGAAGTAGAAAATCAACTCGGCAAAACCATCAAGATTCTTCGTTCGGATCGAGGTGGTGAATACTTAAGCCAAGAGTTTAAGGATTATCTGAAAGCGTGTGGAATTGTCCAACAGCTTACTCCTCCATACACTCCTCAACATAATGGAGTGTCAGAAAGGAGAAATCGAACCTTGCTAGACATGGTGAGATCTATGATGACCCTTACGACTCTCCCATTTTCGTTTTGGGATTATGCTCTTGAGACTGCTGTACGCATTCTCAATATGGTTCCAACCAAGAAGGTTGACAAGACACCATATGAATTATGGCATGGAAATGTTCCCAATCTGTCTTACTTAAGAGTCTGGGGATGTGAGGCACTTGTGAAGCGCGATACGCCTGACAAACTTGAACCCAGAACTACTAAGTGCATCTTTGTCGGATACCCTAAGGAAACGATGGGTTACGACTTCTATGATCCCGTCAAAAACACTGTCCGCGTTGCTCGATATGCTGAATTCTTTGAAAAGAAATTAGTTCCAGAGAACAGTGGGAAGGTTGTAGAACTTGATGAGACTCAAGAGGAAGATGTGTCACCTTCTGAAGCTCCTAGCAATCATCAACTTGGGGGGAAAATGTTCAAAGTGATGAACCTCAAGTCGATGATGATGAAGCGATTCCACTTCGTAGGTCCGAAAGGACAAGACGTTCTACTGACAGATTATGTCTGATGGTAGAAGAAAACGTTTTAGGAGATCTCGATGAGCCTCCGAATTTCAAAGCTGCATTATCAGATCCGGAATCTAAAAAATGGCTTGAAGCTATGAAGGTGGAAATGAAATCCATGAAAGACAATCAAGTCTGGAGCTTGGTTGATCTTCCACCAAATGCTCAAACTGTTGGGTGTAAATGGATCTTCAAGAAGAAGACGGACATGGATGGAAATGTACACACCTATAAAGCTCATCTCGTGGCGAAAGGTTATACTCAACGTTTCGGTGTTGACTATGATGAGACCTTTTCTCCAGTTGCGGACATAAGAGCTATTAGGATTCTCTTAGCCATAGCTGCGTACTATGACTTTGAGATATGGCAAATGGATGTTAAGACTGCTTTCTTAAATGGTTACTTGGATGAAGAAGTCTATATGGATCAACCTGAAGGTTTTATTGATCCAAAACATCCCAACAAAGTATGCAAGTTTCAGAGGTCCATTTATGGACTAAAGCAAGCATCAAGAAGTTGGAACAAGCGGTTTGATGAAGAAATCAAAAAGTTTGGTTTCGTTCAAAATCCCGATGAGCCATATGTATATCGCAAAGCTAGTGGGAGTAATGTTACTTTCCTTGTCTTGTATGTTGATGACATATTGATCATAGGAAAACACATTCCAATGTTGCAAGATGTTAAATCCCATCTTGGAAAGTGTTTTGCCATGAAAGATTTAGGAGAAGCGACATTTATTCTTGGAATCAAGATCTACCAAGATAGATCAAAGCGATTAATTGGACTAAGTCAAAGTGCTTATATTGATAAGGTCTTGAAACGATTCAAGATGGAGAATTCTAAGCGTGGGTTTACACCTATGCAAGAAGGACTTAGTTTATCTGTCAAACAGGGTGCTACTACACCTAATGAGGTGGAGCGTATGCAAAGAATTCCTTATGCTTCGGCTGTGGGATCTATTATGTATGCGGTTAGATGCACTAGACCCGATGTGGCGTTCGCGCAAAACATCGTTAGCCGATATCAACAGAATCCAGGTGAAAGTCACTGGACTGCTGTTAAGAACATTCTGAGTTACAAACTCCTATAAGTCATTTTGGGAAGGTTTGGGTCGAATTGGAGTGTTTTGGGTTGGGTTTTCTGCACTTGGAGCTGCAGGTGCAGGCTGCAGGAGGTGGCCACTGCGGCGCAGTGGGCACAGCCCTTCCCCACTGCGGCGCAGTGGCAATGCACTGCGGCGCAGTGGGCACAGCCCTTCCCCACTGCGGCGCAGTGGCAATGTTCTGGTCTCTGGTTCGATTTAGCCCACTGCGGCGCAGTGAGCATGGTTCTGGCTCACTGCGGCGCAGTGGATACCTTCTGTGAAATTATGCGCGTCAATTTTTCCAACGTTAATAACTTTTGATCCATAAGTCCAATTAAGTCATATGACCTATCGTTGGAATCGTAAGAGAGTCTAGTTTCTTGTAGTAACACTCATTTTGTATGATTCTTAATCTGTTTCTAAAAATGTCGGGTCAAAGTGTTATGTTTCACACTCGGTAATGTTAAGAAAGTAATTGTGGGTTCGTGACTCAACTTAAACCTAAGGAACCAACTTATTTATGATTATAAAGTTGACAGTATGATATATGGCATGCTTTGATAGGTTGTGAATACGTGGGGCCCAATACTCGCTATTAATCTTTCCTTTACTCGACTTAAGCTTCTTTGCCGATCAAGGTGAGTTCGTAGCTCCCTACTCAATAGAGATTCGGGCTGAAAGTGTACATATACGTGTTGTCTGTTTGGTTGGTTGACTTGATTGTGTGTCTAGTTGATTCCCGATTAATTGTCGTTTGGTAGACGGTTTTGGATTGATCGTGTGATGGTTTACGAATTTGTTTGCGATATTGTAACTCTTTAGGATAGAAGTACATACATAGAGGTCGGCTTTACTTTCAAAGGATTTTAGGTGTGGTGGGAAGGCTGCGGACGACCCTATACATAAGCATCTAGAACCTGATGAAAGTAAAACCCTCCGAAGTGGATGTACGCATTGTTTAGAGGAATTGATGGATGTTGACAATGTGTTGGATATTCATATACGCTTTGTTATACTTGACTTGTGCGGTGCACACTCAAACATATTTTTATTGTTGCATTGGTGACGTTATTGATACGCATTTGATATACATTATGGTATTACATACGTATGATACATGATCTGACGTTAATAATTCGCGTACTCATTTGTTATACGCGGTTGCTTTACACCTTATGATCTTGTAGTGAATTGATACTGCGATTAGTAATGTTGTGCATACATGGAAGACGATGATACCTTTAATGAGTTGTAGATGTGGTGGGAAGGCTGCGGGTGACCCTATATATAAGCATCTATGATTCCTTAAAAGTAAAGTCGTATGAAATGTATGTGCAATGTAGTTATGATTGATTTTAGTAGAGGATTGCGATATATATATATATATATATTATTATTATTGTTATTATTATTATTACTAATTAGGATGGACGTGCATACATGGAAGTCGGTTATGCCTTCAAAGAGTTCTAGATGTGGTGGGAAGGCTGCGGGTGACCCTATACATAAGCATCTAGAACTTGATGAAAGTAGAATCCTCCTAAGTGTATGTGCGTGTAGTTTATTTTGAGTTAATTATTGATGGCTGTTGATTGTTGAATTTGTGGTTGGTGTTTGTACGCGGTTCACACGCACGCGGTTCACACGCAAGCATATATATATATTCATACGCGGTTCACACGCACGCGGTTCACACGCAAGTATGACCTGTTTATATACGCGGTTCACACGCACGCGGTTCACACGCAAGTATACTCTGTCTGGTGTATTTTGTGGCATGGTTGATACGAATTCGATATGTATTACAATAGGCGTTATGATTGTTTATGTTTTTGGCATTTGTATTGATATTTACATCATTTGTGCACTCTTATTTCACGCTTACTTGTTTGGTGTGATCTTGTTATTGGACGTCATTGTGTTACCTAGAGGCTCGTTGTAAGTCATGTCTAGCCTCTACACGTGTATTATGATTATTGGCGATGGTTCTTTACGGACCATTACTACGAACTCACCAACCTTGTGTTGACTATGCTTAGTACACTTTCAGGTAACCAGGTTATCCAGGACGTGGAGTTTGATTGTTTGCTTGCTGTCGAACCCGGACTGGACTTATATGGATCAAGAATCCATTTACCTTCTGTTGCATTGTACTTAGGATTGATAGCCTTCTTTTGATGTCGTTTGTAAACTTTGACGTTTACTTGCTTCTGTTATATTTTGATACTTGTTTCTTTTATTGTATGGATTCACTGAATCCTTTATTTGCATTTAGATCATGTTCTACATTAATTCCACCTTGTGCTATATGATTTCCGTGATATTCTGAGCCTTGGCTTGGGGTGTTACAGAATGGTGGCCTATGCAGGTCGTAGAGAATTAGGCGGTTTAACCTAGACTACGGCTTAAGTTAAAACTCTTTATATAGCATGCATGGGTAGGAAATTTGTGTGCAACGTGAATTCTGTGAACCCTAGAAAGTGTATATTGTGAGTTCGTAGTTAAGACCACTTATGTGCTGGCTTGAATTCAACGTGATGAATGTGGAATGGGTACAATGTGGTTAATGTGTGCAATTGATCGAAATGGATTGTCATTGTTATGGATTGTTGCTACTGATTGATGTTTGTTGGATGCTTTAGAGCAAAATGAAGTTATGTTATTAACTTAGTATAATATTGTGGCAACCCTAAAAGAACCCGATCAACTCTTTTATGGTCGCCCAACATTATAACAAGTTAATGACATCATGGATTGCGCATGCATGGCTTAGAGTATAATAAGGAACCGATATGCTTAATGGAAGTTGATTGGGTGGAGGGTTAGCCGTTGGTACACCCTGTATACATACCCGGTCAATAACTAGAAAGCATATCGAATTCAGATTATACCTTGAATCATTCGTGTTAGTTGCTTGGCTTAGTGTATAATAGGGAACCGATATGCTTAATGGAAGTTGATTGGGTGGAGGGTTAGCCGTTGGTACACCCTGTATACATACCTGGTCAATAACTAGAGAGCATATCGAATTCAGATTATACTTAACCCATTTGTGTTAATTGTTTGATTTTATGATGTATTGAGCATGATTACTTGAATTAATAATGAACGATCGTAAGGAAATTGACATGATAATATGCTAAGTAACAATCTCATAGGATTCTAGCACTCTTGCCTTAGCTTAATGATATGAAATGAGTATGTGGTATCGGTATGAGAGCATTGACTACTTGTGTGACTAACATGTGAGCATTTGAGACTAACTCTCGGGTCAACGTGTCACTTGCTTTATAGAAATGGTGAGACCAAGGAGAACCGGAACGAACTATCGGGCTGAACCGGAAGAACCTCAACCGGAACCTCAACCGGAGGTACAAGGAGGTAGAGGTAGGGGCCGTGGTAGGGGCCGTGGTAGAGGTGGTGGTAGAGGCCAAGGAAGGGGTCGTGGTGAAGCTCCTGAGCCAAACTTGGCTGAGGTGATTGCTCAAACGATCGCCAATATCATGCCAACCATAGTTGCTCAAGTCACGGCAAGTCTTGAGCAGAACAATGTGGCTCAAAACAATGAAGCCCCAGGAAACATGAATAATGAAAATGCTCAACCTCAGGCCGTGGAAAACGAAGAAGAGGAACCAGTGAGAATTGATAACCGCATGCCCATGTATAATCAATACGGGGGATACCGACAGGGATGTATATTTAAGGACTTCAAAAGCTGTGGGGCACCAGAGTTTAATGGAAGAGGTGGTCCCACTGAGTGTATAAGGTGGTTTGAGGAGATCGAGGCAGTGATTGAAAGAAGTCATTGCACATATGACGACCGGATTTCTTATGCATCCGGCATGTTTAAAAATGACGCCTTGAGTTGGTGGAACCAAGAGATAACTTTGGGGCGGACTTATAACTTGGAATGGATCGATTTCAAGAACAAGGTGAAGGCGAAGTTTTGTCCTCCCTATGAACTACAAAATTTGACCATCGAGTTTGTTAATCTCAACATGGACGGAGCCGATTACAAGAGCTATGTTAGACGATTTCAAGAGTTGTCTACCCTCATTCCTCACTTGGTGGATTCCGAGTCTCGGGCCATCGAAAAATTTGTATTGGGCTTGAACCCTCAAGTCCGATCTTATGTGAATTCTAACATGCCTACTTCTTTGGCTGATGCTGTCAATCGAGCCGGCAGTGTGACTGAAGACTTGTTGAGGAGCGGTGTTTTGAGTAACTCCTCAACAAATAAGAGAAAGGAAATTGGAGAATCTAGTGAGGCAAGGAAGGCGAGTGGGTTTGACCCCAATGGTCATAATAAGGGTAGATTCAGGGCGGCGATGGGACTGGCGAGGAGGCCTTACAAGGCACCTCATCCTTTCTGTAAAAATTGTAACAAGCATCATCCCACTAATATCCAATGTGGAGCCTGCCTCAATTGTAATCGACTTGGACATTTGGCGAGAGATTGTGGAGCACCGAAAGCGGCACCATTGAATATAGTACCTCTTCAAACCATTCATCCACAAGGCAATTTTCCATGGGGTACGTGCTTTAAATGTGGGAGCCCTGATCACTACCGAAATGATTGTCCGCAATGGATCGGACAACAAGTTGAAGTGGCGGTCCATCCGAATCAACTCCAAATTACTGGGCCGAACCAAAACCGTGGCCAACAAGGCCATCAAGTTCATCCTCGTGGCCGAGCTTTTGCGGGAAATTGCAACGGAGGCCAAAATGATCCAAACGTTGATTAAGGTACCCTTTCTCTTCACGGTTATGATGTTATGGCATTACTCGATGTCAAAACCGACTATGACCTCGTTTATCCTAACATTACTCTCTTGATTTACGCTCGTTTGTGTGTTTTGGAATTATATGTTTAAGATTTCGGGTGTTTAACGACTCACTAACCAAATTTGGTCAAATAACCCGTGTGTACATCTTGACTCTAGAAGATGACAAACTCTTCACGTACGTTGTGCTCTGTGATATTAAGGCTCTTGACGATAAAGTGAGTACAATCTGAATGACAACAGTTAATACGGTCCTTAATCGTGTAGTAGGGTTGCTAGTATAAAACATCTAACAGTAGGATCCTTAGGGTCTCATGTAAACCTTCAAACTCAAGGGTCCTTAGAACTACCGTCTCAAGAATCTGAAAACTAACGTCGTCCCTGATAATCTTGAGTCCCCGAGGCCTTTTCCGGGTGACTTACCGGGCTTGTCCCATTTCGATAACTTGAATTTCGTATATGCTTAACTACTTAACATCGCGCGCGTAGTCAAAACCCTTATACACTTCTAAGATGTGAATAAGTGTGTAGTGAAAGACCAGGAGAGAGATTTGAAGGAAAACAAATTGTAATGGACTTCGCCACGAAGTCGCCGACGACAAGGGGTGGTCACGATACGAAGAAACCGAGAAAATCCGACAGCTTGGAACATTAGTGTGTGGAAGAAATGGTGTAGGTGCACAGAGATCCGTTTTCCTGTCATTCCAGATTAAGAAAGTCGCTTGACTCTAATTCAGGGAGCCATCCAATTGATTTGTTGAATTTCGGGACGAAATTCTTTTGACGGGGGAATAATGTAACATCCGTGAGTTTTGACCGTTTGACTTTACGTGCAACTTGACTAACAATTTAAGTCAATGAAATATTTGGTTCGTCTTGTGATTAAATGACAATGTGGTATGTTCGTCGGGTCGATATTATGTTTTAATCGGTGTTTAAGTGCCTAACGTTTTGTAATTTGACTTGGGAAGAGAAACGGGTCGAACCGTGAGGTGATCCACGACCCACCAGCCTCTTGACCCTTTTCCCTCCCCTTATCTCTCCCTTCACCACACATTCTATCTCTTTCTCTTTTCTTCTTTCTCTTTTCTTTCTTTCTCTTTTCTCTCTAAGTAAAAAAAAAAAAAGCAAGACCAAACCATCTTCTCTCTTCATTTCTCTAGCATCATTTGGCGTTGTGGAACTAGTTTAACTCGAGAATCATCATCGTCTTCATCTCTTTGTCACCATATCGAAGAATCAGAGTCATAGTGCAAGGTTTTATCCATTTTGACCTAATTTCGAGTTCTAGCTCAAGGGGGAGTTTTGGTAAGCCTAATTCATCTTATTTGTACCTACTTATGTTTGTTTATGCATTTCTAGTCATCTTGAACATTTACAAGTCCTAAATCGGCTTAAATCTTGTTTTGGGTCAAATTAGGGTTTATTTAGGGTTTGAAGGATTTGGGTGTGATTTTGATGTTTTGGTCGAAATTGTGGTTTGGGTTATGTTTATTTATGGTTAATGGTGTTTAGTTATGCCTCAAATTGAGTTACAAACTCCTACAAGTCGTTTTGGGAAGGTTTGGGTCGAATTGGAGTGTTTTGGGTTAGGTTTTCTGCACTTGGAGCTGCAGGTGCAGGCTGCAGGAGGTGGCCACTGCGGCGCAGTGGGCATTCCCCACTGCGGCGCAGTGGCTGGTTCTGGCTCACTGCGGCGCAGTGGCATGGTTCTGCCACTGCGGCGCAGTGAGCATGGTTCTGGCTCACTGCGGCGCAGTGGGCACAGCCCTTCCCCACTGCGGCGCAGTGGCAATGTTCTGGTCTCTGGTTCGATTTAGCCCACTGCGGCGCAGTGAGCATGGTTCTGGCTCACTGCGGCGCAGTGGATACCTTCTGTGAAATTATGCGCGTCAATTTTTCCAACGTTAATAACTTTTGATCCATAAGTCCAATTAAGTCATATGACCTATCGTTGGAATCGTAAGAGAGTCTAGTTTCTTGTAGTAACACTCATTTTGTATGATTCTTAATCTGTTTCTAAAAATGTCGGGTCAAAGTGTTATGTTTCACACTCGGTAATGTTAAGAAAGTAATTGTGGGTTCGTGACTCAACTTAAACCTAAGGAACCAACTTATTTATGATTATAAAGTTGACAGTATGATATATGGCATGCTTTGATAGGTTGTGAACACGTGGGGCCCAATACTCGCTATTAATCTTTCCTTTACTCGACTTAAGCTTCTTTGCCGATCAAGGTGAGTTCGTAGCTCCCTACTCAATAGAGATTCGGGCTGAAAGTGTACATATACGTGTTGTCTGTTTGGTTGGTTGACTTGATTGTGTGTCTAGTTGATTCCCGATTAATTGTTGTTTGGTAGACGGTTTTGGATTGATCGTGTGATGGTTTACGAATTTGTTTGCGATATTGTAACTCTTTAGGATAGAAGTACATACATAGAGGTCGGCTTTACTTTCAAAGGATTTTAGGTGTGGTGGGAAGGCTGCGGACGACCCTATACATAAGCATCTAGAACCTGATGAAAGTAAAACCCTCCGAAGTGGATGTACGCATTGTTTAGAGGAATTGATGGATGTTAACAATGTGTTGGATATTCATATACGCTTTGTTATACTTGACTTGTGCGGTGCACACTCAAACATATTTTTATTGTTGCATTGGTGACGTTATTGATACGCATTTGATATACATTATGGTATTACATACGTATGATACATGATCTGACGTTAATAATTCGCGTACTCATTTGTTATACGCGGTTGCTTTACACCTTATGATCTTGTAGTGAATTGATACTGCGATTAGTAATGTTGTGCATACATGGAAGACGATGATACCTTTAATGAGTTGTAGATGTGGTGGGAAGGCTGCGGGTGACCCTATATATAAGCATCTAGAACCTGATGAAAGTAAAACCCTCCGAAGTGGATGTACGCATTGTTTAGAGGAATTGATGGATGTTAACAATGTGTTGGATATTCATATACGCTTTGTTATACTTGACTTGTGCGGTGCACACTCAAACATATTTTTATTGTTGCATTGGTGACGTTATTGATACGCATTTGATATACATTATGGTATTACA
Organism: Erigeron breviscapus; assembly: GCA_034093135.1. Lineage (NCBI taxonomy): Eukaryota > Viridiplantae > Streptophyta > Magnoliopsida > Asterales > Asteraceae > Erigeron > Erigeron breviscapus. Next base: position 36,009,116 of record CM067172.1, read on the forward strand.
TACGTATGATACATGATCTGACGTTAATAATTCGCGTACTCATTTGTTATACGCGGTTGCTTTACACCTTATGATCTTGTAGTGAATTGATACTGCGATTAGTAATGTTGTGCATACATGGAAGACGATGATACCTTTAATGAGTTGTAGATGTGGTGGGAAGGCTGCGGATGACCCTATACATAAGCATCTAGAACCTGATGAAAGTAAAACCCTCCGAAGTGGATGTACGCATTGTTTAGAGGAATTGATGGATGTTAACAATGTGTTGGATATTCATATACGCTTTGTTATACTTGACTTGTGCGGTGCACACTCAAACATATTTTTATTGTTGCATTGGTGACGTTATTGATACGCATTTGATATACATTATGGTATTACATACGTATGATACATGATCTGACGTTAATAATTCGCGTACTCATTTGTTATACGCGGTTGCTTTACACCTTATGATCTTGTAGTGAATTGATACTGCGATTAGTAATGTTGTGCATACATGGAAGACGGTTATGCCTTCATAGGGTTTTAGATGTGGTGGGAAGGCTGCGGACGACCCTATACATAAGCATCTAGAACCTGATGAAAGTAAAACCCTCCGAAGTGGATGTACGCATTGTTTAGAGGAATTGATGGATGTTAACAATGTGTTGGATATTCATATACGCTTTGTTATACTTGACTTGTGCGGTGCACACTCAAACATATTTTTATTGTTGCATTGGTGACGTTATTGATACGCATTTGATATACATTATGGTATTACATACGTATGATACATGATCTGACGTTAATAATTCGCGTACTCATTTGTTATACGCGGTTGCTTTACACCTTATGATCTTGTAGTGAATTGATACTGCGATTAGTAATGTTGTGCATACATGGAAGTCGGTTATGCCTTCAAAGAGTTCTAGATGTGGTGGGAAGGCTGCGGGTGACCCTATACATAAGCATCTAGAACCTGATGAAAGTAAAACCCTCCGAAGTGGATGTACGCATTGTTTAGAGGAATTGATGGATGTTAACAATGTGTTGGATATTCATATACGCTTTGTTATACTTGACTTGTGCGGTGCACACTCAAACATATTTTTATTGTTGCATTGGTGACGTTATTGATACGCATTTGATATACATTATGGTATTACATACGTATGATACATGATCTGACGTTAATAATTCGCGTACTCATTTGTTATACGCGGTTGCTTTACACCTTATGATCTTTTGAGAACATATAATGGTAGCATCATTTTGAGACAACCAATCCATACCTATCACTATATCAAAACCGGCTAGAGTAGTAGGCAATAACTGAACCGGAAAAGAGCGACCTTCAATCTCAATAGAACAATCATCATAACCTTCTTGAATGTCACTAATGGTACCGTTAGCAATTTCAACCTCTATAGAACAATCAAGGGGGGTAGTGACCCTATCAAGCTTAGGAGCAAATAAAGTGGATACAAAAGACCTATTTGCACCCGAATCAAAAAGTACAGAAGCAGGTTTTGAGTTAACAAGAAATGTACCGCTTACTACCTCATCGTTCTCCTTGGCAGCTTCAACTGTCAGCTGAAAGGCTCGAGCTTTAGGCTTTTGGACAGCCGTCTTCTTTCCATCATCTTTTCCTTGTGGGCAATCCTTGATGAAATGACCGGTTTGGTGACACCGGTAACACTTTGGCTTGTCTTTGCATTCTGAAGCAGGATGACCCGTACCACCACAAGTATCACACCTTCGGGTCTTATCTGAACATGGACCCGAATGAGGCGCCTTACAAGTACCACACCAATTCTTCGGCTTTGCATAGTTGCTGCCCCCACCCCTTGAAGATGAACCTTTCTTGAACTTCCTATTCGATCCATTTGATCCATCATGCTTTCGTTTTGAACCTGATTGCTTATCATCATTAGCTTTCACTGCAGCCTTTTCACCCTTGAAGTCATCATCCAGCCTCTTGGACTCCTTAATCGCAGCAGACAATGTAGTATGTTGCCTACAAAGGCCACGATAGCTAGCGGGGAGACCATCACAGTAAGCTTCAACCTGATCCACATCTCTACGAACTAAGTGACCAACAAACTTAAGCTTTTCCATAAATGAGTGAGCATACTCAGTTATGGCACCGGGCTTAGCGGTTAAAGCTCTGAATTCCTTATCAATCAAACTCAGCTCACGAGTACCCACATATTCTCCCAAAAACTTCTCCTTAAAGGTACCCCAAGGCATAACAGCTAGCACCTCGGGGGTCAAAGAAACAGTAGCAGCCCTCCACCAATTTCGAGCATTCTTCTTTAACATACGGGAAGCACACAATACCTTCATATCCTCAGGGCAATAACACGAAGCAAACACAACCTCGATATCATCCAACCATTCCATGGCACCTACAACATCTTGAGTACCATCAAATGACTTTGCTCCACACTTCTGAAAACTCTCATACTTAAAGTTATTAGCACGAGGACCGACCACAAAACGAGGCTCCACCACATTATCAACACCATTCACATTAGCAACAACATTTTCAGGAGCAACTTGTGACCTTACCATAGATGGCTCGGTACGGTTTGAACGGTTGGAATAATTTCCATCAGTATGCTCAACCCATTGCAAACTAGCTTCCTTTTCAGCCCTCAATTGAGCCAACTCTTCTTCATTCCTTAACAAAAGAGCTCGAATAGCCCTCAACTCTTCATGCATTTCAGCTCGGGTAGGAACTTGTTCAATCACTGGGTTAGCCCTCTCAATTTCTGATCTTGTGGGTTGTGCACCCGGAAGTGGCCTTCGAGGAGGCCTTTGGTTAACACCATTTTCAGCCCCATTTTGATTAGCCGGAGCATCGCTAGCATTAGCTCCATCTATTTGACTGTTAGCACGGGTATTAACCATCTTTCTACAATTTTAGTGACGAATGTTAGAGATGAATCGAGTGAAAACAAAGTAAGGTTAGGCCTACTTAATTACACAAGCATAACATAATCATATATATAAGCCATAAACCTGCACTCACACTCATCCCAACCCGTCCTAAAAGCATTTTCATCATAAAGCTAAAGCATTACTACTTAAGCCAATCTATTCCTCGTACGGTTTAAGTCCAAAATCCTATGGTCTTGGTCGAATTTTGGTTCACTTAAACCATTTCTCTGATACCAACTTGTAACACCCGTCGTTTAAAAACTTGGATTTTCAAAAATCTTTGCCAAACGGCGTTTAAAATAAGCGGAAAGGATCACATATAAAATCTGCCCCATCCATAACGGATGGTACCTTTTAAAAATTGGTGTTACTACTAGCATCATCAAAACAATAAAAGTAAATCCAAGCTTTGGCACCAACATAAATGCCCATCATTACAAATCTGGAAAAAATAAGCAAAATAGCCAAACATAAAGCTAAAGGAAGTCTAAGCGTTTAATGTCTTTGCTAAGCTTCTTTATTCATTCTACCCAAGTCTCACCAAGCTAATCCTCACCTAGCTCAAACTTGATTATCCTGAAGGCACAACATTTTCAAAGAACAAGTGTTAGCTAATAAATTAGCTAAGTAAGATAACACGAATTTGAAAACATTTGCCAATTCATAATATATTAACAAAGTCATCTTTTAATGTTAATATCACATACAATCATACATATCATAACATAACACATTAGGATCATCGTATTCCTAATTGTGCCTAGTTTTACTTTCTTTATCTTTCTTTCTTTTCTTTATTTCTTTGCCTAGACGTAGGCTAAGTGACTTATGCCACTTACATAGGGATGTGGGGTTGTGTGTAGGCGGTCATAGACCATACATGGAGTCCTCACACCCGACATGATGGGTAAACCATAAGGTGGTCCATCGGCGTCGTTAAGGAAAGACAAAGTCATTTCCAACTGAATAAACCGTATATGCCTTTACGCATTGGTGGTTAGTTACTCCACCCGGAATACTCAAACGTAACTATGCCACGGGAGGTATCATGATTCCCAAACCACGTGATCACATACGCACCAGCCCCGAGGAGCTAGCACGGGTTAAGCTTAACACAAGACTTTACATAATGCTCGAGACTTTTATCTTTGTATTAGTTTAGGTTACACTTTCACCTAGGCTAATCACATAACATCTTTTACTTTCGGGCCCTTAACGTGCACGTGAACATGGCAATCCTAATCAAAGGACTAGTGACTAGGTGATCAAGCCACACATGCAATCATATAGCATAACATTTCATCATTTCATAGTCACATAACATAATCATCTCATCATTTCATACGTATATACTTACCTCATACCTTTGCAACCTGTATAAACATGTTATACATCATAAACAGTAAGTATAATGTCCCTTTGCAACCTCCCATAGTCACCCATAAACATAAAACGTGCATTCGTATTCAATTGGAAGGTTTAACTTATGAAAACGTGTTTTGTTGTACCAACAGGTGATAAATGATGTTATCTTACCTTGGTACAGCTTACCAACCAGTTACAAGTGTCTTACGGTGCTTGCTAAGTGCTCCCGACTACCTATAATGAATATAAGATCGTTCTATAAGCTAAACGAAACTTAAGTACCAGTCTAGACCCATTTGTGCGCCGCATGGAAATCCTGTGCGCCGCACAAAACACCATTTGTGCGCCGCATGGAATGTTTGTGCACCGCACAAATCAACCAAATTCGTCACATAAACTAACCAATTTTATGAGCAAACCACTTATGCGCCGCACAAAACACCATTTGTGCGCCGCATGGAATGTTTGTGCACCGCACAAATCAACCAAATTCGTCACATAAACTAACCAATTTTATGAGCAAACCACTTATGCGCCGCACAGATCCCTTATGCGCCGCACAAAAGGCTTGTGCGCCGCATAACTGACAGTTCGACCAAAAACCAACTTTTTAATCTTTAAATCGAATTCCACACGAACACCAATCATTAATTCGACCTAGGGACATAAAATTAATCTTTTTGACAATACTTTTACTGACTTAAATCCACCAATCAAACCTTTAATCCTTTATAACATGAATCAATCATTCAATCACCCGAATAACATGAAATCGGTAAACGTTTATTCAAATAACCCAACCCAAACCCCATGGCCTGGATTGAATACTCAACTATGACTCATAAGATCAGATTTCAGAGATAATATTACCTATTTTACCTGTAGATGACTTAGGGGATTCAAGATCTAATCAAAACTTGATCGAAACGGCACAAAACGATTGAATCTTGAGGGAAACTTGTCTTGGAATAGGAGGGGAGTTGGCTGGGATTTCTCACACACACAAAGGTCAGGTTTTGTGACAATTAGGGTTTCCTAATTGCCCCCTAATCCCTGGCCAGCCATTGCTAATCTTTCATTTAGGACCCCTCAACTTCTAAACTTAACTTTCTTAGCTTAACTTTCTACCGGGAGTCTTAACATACTAACAAGCACCTTATTACTTAACTTTACCTTCGTTAATCATCATTTTAACCATTTCATATTAAACACCTAAGCATTTAATCACATAATCACATATAGGGCACATAAACATAACGGACCTAACGTTAACTAACGGAAAGTCAAATAGTCAAACATAAAACGTTTGGGATGTTATCAAAAATCAAATCCACTTTTTCTTTATCTCTTTTTCTCTTTAAACTACAAACAAGATCTGATGGATTTGAATGGGTCTATATCTAACTCATATACTCCCCCGTCCCATTGTATGTGTCCTACTTTGAATTTTCAAAGTCTTCATTTTATAACTTTGACCATATATATTTTTAATTGTGTTATATAACATTTGATGAAAGTTATATCAATGAAAGCACATCTAAAACTCAATCAATTCATATAAATTTCATCAAGTATCATATAACACAAACATAATTATTTAAGGTCAAAGTTGCATAAGAAAAGACTTTGAAAATTGAAAACTGGACACTTCTAGTGAGACGGAGGGAGTATATCTTTTTCCCAAAACATAATCTCTACCTATATCTAAACCCACAACAAACACACATGAAAAACACACACAACCCAACAGGTCACTTATTTCATCGGCTCTACAAATCACTGATATGTACATAGAAACATTTATAAGATGAAAACGTGGCTGAGCTTCGGTGTTGTGTACGGCGACGACAAGGCTGAATTGCAGCAGTGGTCGAGTAATGGTGGCGTGGCAGCGGCTGCGGTTGAGTAACAGTGGTGCTCGGTACGTAATGTAAATGGGTTTTTGATTGTTAATCCCAAACATGAATCAAATGGGTTTCGAGTTGTTTAAATTGGTTTATAATTTGATTTTGTTTTCACTTTTTCAGATCTATTAATCTATAGATAGACTATATATAGATCTATATAATAAAGATATATATGATATAAATTTGGTTGTTGATATTCAAAGTTGTATTGAAGGACAAAAGGGAAATGGCTTTAGTGAATGAATTATGAGGGAATCGAAATGACACTATTGTCCAAAATTATATCTGATGTTGATATAATACTATGGCTCATTATAGTTTTCAATGATTGTTTGGTAGAAATTTATTGTCCTGGGTTTATTTTGTATATATATTAGAAAGATATATTGGAAAGATATTGTCTAGTGGTGTTTGAGTATGGAGGAAGAAGTAGAAGGAGAGCAAAATGACAAATCTGCCCCTCACTTAACGGACCAAATAGACGGCGTTTGATCGCAGAGTAAAAACTGAAAAAATTGACCAACTTCAGGGTTTTTTTTGTAATTAATTCACTTAAGGGCAATAACTGAAAATCTTGCCAACTTGAGGGACCAAAAATGTAAATTTCTCTAATAATTATCAACCCTTATTTTTAGAAAGTGTTAGAAATTGGTTAGATGCAAAAGTACTAAATTACCTTTATTAAACACCCCTTATGGAAAGGGTTATTAAAGATTACCAAATTTGCACTTAATGAATTAAATTTACACTTTAAACCTTTATCTTGCTAATTTACACTCTAAGTCTTATCTTCTAAAATATTTCCACTATCACCATTACATCAACTTACACGGTTACACCACTCGACACCAATTGTCGATGTCATCACCACCCGTCACCGACACCACTAAACCGCCGTCGCCGTCACCGCCGCCGCATTGCGCGGGTACCATGCTAGTATTATATATAAGGATTATTACATTACACCGCCCCTAATCCAGAAATCACATTATGTTTCGTAAAAATAATTGGAGAAGCTAGAGCTGGAATTTGGGATTAAAGGCTGGATATTTTTTCTAACTTTCTTTATATAAGTTTTTTTTAGACTTCTTAAAATATTTACTTTTTTTTTTTTTTTTACTGCAGAACATACCTAAAAAGCCACAGAGCATGTGAAAATTAAAAAACAAAAGAGACCCCCTTACCACAAAATTGTTGACATTCAACTACAAACATTTTCGATTAAAAAAAGGATACAACCATTAGTTTCGAAAAGAAAAATGTAATTTATTAGATGATTGAATTAAAAAGAAGAAAGGCTCAGATCTGTAGGTTTATGGAAGTCAGATGAAAGAGGGTCAGACACCGTCATGGCTGCAAACACCGGTTGCATCATAATAAAGATACCATCCGGGTTGCCCCGCCAAGATACGGGCCGAATCACACCCGATCACCTGAATATCAAGATGCTCGGGTTTACATCCATACATATATTCATTATCATCATAGCCGTCTTTTAATTATCATCATCATCATTAGCAACAACAACAGCTGAAAAAACCTCGTACACAAATCTATATATATAATATATTATAATATGAATATATAGAAAGAGAGAGAGAGAGTGAGTGTTATAACTGGGAATCTGGGATGAAAAATGTAATTTACCAAGGACTACATGCATGGGCGATTATGTACTTCACCCATACACACATATATATATATAGTTATAGTTATAATTATTCTGTTTTCTGAAACCAGAAGAGTTGTTGGTATTTGATAGAAAAAAGGGGGACAAATTCATTGGCTCAACATATATACATATATAATTTATATATATATATAAATTTGTGGCATGAGAGGGGGCAACAACCCTTTAAAGAATTCCCTATCGTTCTCTCGCCGGAGCCTCCTTTGTTTTCACCGAGCATCTTTTTCCTTCCTCTTCAGATCCCCAATTTTGGTTTCAGAATGTGTTGTGTGACGGTATTTATGGTTTTTCAGAAAATTAACTAATATGGGCTTGGTTTTGGGCTTGGGCTAGAGTGTTTTGGGCAAGAGGATACATTTGTTAATTCAAAACAAAAGTACTTTCTGTGATAGCGTTAAAGCTTAATAGTTAATACCTCTTGCATATTTATCTCCTTCCACCTCAAATGACTTAAATCAAGTCGACTTTACGGATCCCATGATTATGCATCATCCAAATAACCTCATTAAATAACCAACTCATTCAGGTGATTTGACCATCATGACGCCATTAAAACCCTATGTCTTAAGAGACTAGGGTATGTTTGTCAAAACTAGCTGGTAGCTGTTAGCTAGTAGCTGTAGCTGGTAGCTGTGACTGAACTTTTTTTTTACATATTTTGATGTTTGGTAGAAGAGTTGTAGCTTTTAATAAAATGTATAAAATGACAAGAAAGGACATTGATAAAAAAAATACTTAACATTAAACTTAATATACATAGATAACATCATCTAAGTTAGATGATGTTGCTCTCACAAACCATAAAATTCATGGGGGGCTTTTTGACATGTGTAAAAAATGATTTAAGTTTTTGTGAGCGTAACATCATGATGTTAACATCATCCAACATTTTCCCATATATATATATATTCTTAACCAAATAAAAGTGATTATTATAATTAATATAAAATAGTCATTTGACAAAATTACGAGTGTAACTTAAAAGTTATGCTGCTATAGCATACATATATTTGTTTATAAAATATACTCTTTTTTGTTTAATAAGTGTACTCCTGTCAATATTCTAAATGTAAAAACTAAAAAGTGTACTCCTATAACTCATGTTGCATATCAGTAAAAGGAGCGTAGGACTGTAGGTACAGTAAAAAGCATGAAGCCTCGAGGATTCTTACAATATTTAAAGGGTATTTAAGTACTTTGACATGGTAAAAGCTTGTAGCTACATTCAAACGCTAGCCAATGTAGCGTTTACAAAAGAAGCTTTTTGACTAATTTTAAAAGCTTGAAGCTCTTGTCACCACACGAAGCTTTATACGGGATAGAAGATTTTTCCTAAAAGCTTGAAGCTCATAAAAGCTCCCAACCAAACATACCCTTAAGTTCAATTCTTGGCAAAAACAAGTCTGAAAATGGAAGCTCCATGCAAAAAAACTCAACATGAGGGTTTCGCATGTACCAATGTTGTACATGAGATCAATAGGTTCCTGTAAATCTATTTTAACAATATGTAACATCTGGTTTCAATCCTTTCAACAAAAGTTCATCAATAAGTTCCATTGCCAAGTCAGGCTTCTCACATTTCTTACAGCCTTATATTTAGATAGTATACAAAGCTATATCATTATCAATCCATTGCTTTGAAACGAACGGAACAAAATTAACCAATGTATCAGAAACTTGGGAGTTTTGACACATTCCATGGAACAAGATAAGTAAACAAATCTGGAACCAGATTGAAGAGTTCTTTACAGCTGCAGGATTCCTTCTCGAAGGAAACCTCACAACAAGCTAGAGTATAGGTAATAAGATTAGGAATCACACCCATTTCTTAGGATTTTTCGTAAAAGAACTCTTGTATTTGATATATCTTGGACGATGGTTAAAAAGGGTGGTAAATAATAGCTCAAGAAATCTTAAACTTAGACATTGGTGTCAAAACTTGCACATAAGGTAGTAAACAGGATTCTAATACTATGCTAACCAATTATTATCTTTACATAGCTGGTGCCTAAGTTTGCCTCTAAGACCGTCATTCACGGTAAAACCATTAGTCTCGAAACTGATGGCATGTGTTTGGATATCGGGTTCAGCTTAATAAGATGCGACAAATGTCTCTCCAGATAGAAAGTCGTCTTTCTTTTCCAGAAAGCTTATGGAGCTTGAAGATGGTTGGGGGTTAGATCAAGAGGTCCTTCACCTTTGTTTGGTCCCGACTCTTGAGCAAGCATTCCATTACAATCAATGTCAAATACATCATAAAAGAAAATTGATGAACGAAACAGTCGGCTGTAACTTTATTATTATCAATGTTCGATTACAATTTAAAGAAGAAAACTGAATATCTAAACAATGAGTTTAGATATCAAATACAGAATATCAAATAGATGATCAGATGATCAGAATAATCATAAGATCAAAACATAAGGAAACCCTCATCGAACTCTAATCGCCCAGAGAGAATAACATAGATCTCAAATTAGGTATATGTGTGTTAACCCTAAATAATAAACATCTTCTGCCTTAAATACCCAAACGTATTTCTTCTCTTTACCCTTGATCTTTTCCTTCTTGACAACTTTAGTCCAAACGTTGATACTTTCCACTCTTTACACTTAAACACCCTTGAACTTTAACCTGCAAAACATCTTAACCCGGAAATAAGCAAACTACCATAAAATAAGCTAATAATTGATCTTGTTTCTCAACATCCCCCCTCAAGATCAATTACCAAACACATTCAATAATCCTAACTTATTACTTAAGAAAGAATGTTGCTTTGAACTTAGACTTTTTGTCAACAAATCTGCCACATTTAAATCTGAATGAATTTTCACAGTTTTCACAACACCAGCAGAAATTTTCTCCCTTACAAAAAACAAATCAATCTCAAAATGCTTAGTCCTTTCATGAAATACAGGATTAGCTGCAATTTGCATTGAAGCTTTACTATCAGTCAACACATTAACAGGAAGCAGATTTTTAACTCTCAAGTCATTTAAGATGTTCAAAAGCCAAATGATTTCACATGTCACAGCTGCTAAAGCCCTATACTCAGCTTCAGCTGAGGACTTAGCAACTGTGAGTTGTTTTTTGCTTTTCCATGAAACAAGATTATTTCCCAAATATATTGCATAACCAGTTACAGACCTTCTGGTACCTAAGCACCTTCCCCAATCAGCATCAACATAAGCAGTTAATTCAAGCTTACTGCTTTTCTGAATATGTATACCTTTTCCAGGTGCACACTTTAAATATCTCAAGATTCTAAAAGCATACATCAAGTGTTCCTCAAGAGGTGCATGCATGAATTGAGATAAACATTGCACAGCATAACTAATATCAGGCCTAGTTAATGTAAGATAAATAAGCTTACCTATAAGCTTTTGATAAACAGAAATATTAGAAAGAGGTTTTGACTTAGAAACATCAGTTTTCATAGTTAAATTCATCTCCAAAGGTGTAGCAACAGGTTTACACCCTAAGAGACCAAAATCATTTAAAAGATCCAAACAATACTTTCTTTGTGACAAGCAAACACCTTGATCAGTATCAATAACTTCAATACCCAAAAAATATCTTAACTTGCCCAAATCTTTAATTTTGAACTTTGAACTCAAAACCTGTTTAACTTTGCTTACTTCCTTTTCATTAGAACCAGTAAGCACAATATCATCCACATAAACAAGTAATGCCACAAAATTTTCATTGTGACCTTTAACAAATAAGGAATAATCTGATTTACTTTGAGTAAATCCACATTCAATAAGTGCATTAGTCAACTTAGTATTCCACTGTCTAGGTGCTTGTTTCAGACCATACAAAGATTTAGTCAACTTGCATACTCTTTTATCATCTTTATTAAAATAACCAGGAGGAAGATCCATATAAACAATCTCAACCAAATCTCCATATAGAAAAGCATTATTCACATCAAGTTGATATAATGACCAACCACTAGACATAGCAACAGAAATTAAGCTCCTAATAGTAACCATTTTTACCACTGGAGAAAAAGTTTCTTCAAAATCAATACCTTCCTTTTGATCATAACCCTTTGCCACTAACCTAGCCTTATACCTATCTATTTCTCCATTTGACTTGTATTTGATTTTATAAATCCATTTACAACCTATAGGTTGTCTTCCTTTAGGCAATTCAGTAATAATCCAAGTGTTATTTTCATTTAAAGCATTCATCTCATCATTCATAACTATAACCCAATTATTATCACAAGCAGCCTCATTATAAGTTTTTGGTTCAATGGATTTATTTAAATTTGTTGTGAAACAGAACATGCTAGGAGTAAGCTTAGAATAATTAACAACCTTCTTTAAAGGATATTTAATTCTGGCATCTAAAACAAAATCTTCCAACCTTTTAGGAAGAACAGAACTTCTATCTGACCTTTTTAAATTGATATTCTCATTCAAAATTTCAGTTTCATGAAAACTGTCCTCAGAAATATGTTCTTGATCATTTAAATTTTCTGAGATAGTTGCTGAACCCTCAATGTTAGTAGTCTCAGAAGAGCATCCAGAATTATGTTCACCATCATTGTTAGTAACCCTAGAAGGACTGCCAAAGCTGTATGATGGTTCACCATCATTTCTGGTACCTCTAGGTGGACTTTTATGACAATGAGTAGTTCTACCTTCAATCACAGTATCACCCTCTTCCTCTTCATCATTGGACTTTTCATAAATGGTGTCAAAAAAATTAAGTTGAGTGACAGAATCATAATTAGTATTTTCTAAAACATTCTTTGAAGTCATTGTAAAAGGAAATATGTTTTCATAGAATTTAACATCTCTGGAATATAGAAAACTTCTTTTTTCAAGACTATAAAGTTTATATCCTTTTTTTGAATTAGAAAAACCAACCAAGACACACTTTTCTGCTCTAGAACTAAATTTATCAAAATTATTAAGAATAGTAGCAAAACAAAGACAACCAAACACTTTCAAATGTTTTAAAGATGGTTCAAAACCATAAATTTTTTCATAAGGTGTGACACCATTAAGAACAGAGGAAGGAGTTCTATTTATCAAGTAAGTAGCAGTTAACACACATTCACTCCACAAGTACAAAGGTAATCCACCCTGAAACAATAAAGCTCTAGCCACATTAAGAAGATGTCTATGCTTTCTTTCAGCCACTCCATTTTGTTGTGGAGTGTAAGCAATAGTAGTTTGATGAACAATACCCTCTTTAGTGAACAAAGAATTAACTCTATGATTAATAAACTCCTTTCCATTATCACTTCTAACTATTTTAACACTAATTCCAAACTGATTTTTGATCAAATTATAAAAAAGAAAAATTTGATCATAAGTTTCATCCTTAGTTTTCATCAAAAAAGTCCAAACAGCTCTAGTAAAGTCATCAACAATAGTTAAGAAATACTTAAAACCTTCTTTACTTGTTACTTTATAAGGACCCCATACATCAATGTGAATCAAATCACCAAGCCTTTCAGTTTTATGTTCACTAAGAGGAAAAGGTTCTCTAACTTGCTTTGCTTTATGACAAATATCACAAGGTAAATTAGAATGATTATCAATTTTGAGTTTTTGTTTTAACACTTTTAAAACTTGATCAGAAGGATGACCTAATCTAGCATGCCAAAGATTATTTGACTCACAAGGAACATTAACAGCATTGCATACAGAGGAAGAGCAATTAGCAGTTTCATCAAAAAATATAATCCATTCTTCTGACTACCAGTCCCCAGGACTTTCTGATTTAGAGGAAAATCCTGAATCAAACAGTTATTCTCATTAAAAGAGACACAAACTTTATTATCTCTAGCCAATTTATGAATAGACATAAGATTCACACTGTATTCAGGTACAACCATAACATCAAACAAAACCAGATTAGCATTAAGTCTAAGATTACCAATTTTTTGAACCTTAGCATTTGTACCATTTGGATGTCCAATTAATAAATTCAAATCTGAAACATCTACTAAATCAGTTAAACCTTTTTCAGAAAGAGTAAGATGTTGATTAGCCCCTGAATCCATAATCCAATCATAAATTAGCTTAAGCAAAGCATTATTAGACATAATATGAGCAAAGGTACTACAAGAAATACCTGCCATATTGGCAAGGTTTGCAGACAAAGAAGACTCATCTTTCTTATCACCAAGAAGAACAAGTAATTTACTCATTTGATTATGAGTCAAAGTAAAACCATTAGTACCAGAATTATGCATATTAGAAGAGTTTGCAGAATTAGACTTATCAACCACAGAATTGTGACTATTAAACCTATTATTATTCCTTTGATTTGCAAGTTGAAAACACCTTTCAATAGTATGTCCAATTTTATTACAATGAGTGCACTTGAAATTAGGATTAGGAGATCTGTAAGTTCTTTGATTTGGATCAAAAGTTTTTCTTGCTTCAAAATTATTATCATAAGTCTTTTTTGAGTCAAAATTTGCCTTAAAATTGTTTGAAGACTTGTTTTGAAAACTTTTTGCAGCAAAAACAGAAGAAGAAGGTTTTGATCCTCCAGAAATCCCTCCTCTGTGAGACTCCTCTCTGGAAATTAAGGAAAAAGCAGTCTTCACAGAAGGAAGAGGATCAGTAGTAAGAATTTGACTTCTAGTAGGAGTATAAGCATCATCAAGTCCCATTAGAAACTGCATTAACTTGATCAAATCATTATGTTTCTGAACATCTCTAGCAGCATCACAAGAACAAGCAGGCAGTTTAACAAGCACATCAAATTGTTTCCATAAAGAACACAGTTTATGATAATATTCAGATAAAGAAGAACCATTTTGAGACAGAGAATTAATCTTATGATGTAAATTGAACACAACAGAACCATCAACTTTGTCATAAGTTTCCTTTAATTCTTGCCAAACATTTGCAGCATTCTTACTAAATATTTGTCCTAAGTATAATTCTTGAGACACACAATTTAAAATCCAATTAAGAACAACTGCATTACATCTATCCCACTGATTTGCAAGTACAGGATTATCAACAGATTTAACACAAGTACCAGTTATAAATCCAATTTTGTTTTTAGTATGTAAAGCCAATTCCATAGCAGAAGCCCAAACTTTATAGTTATCAGTACCAAGCAGCTTAAAAGCAATTAGTGGTGTGCTCACAGTATCACTAGCATGAAGATACAAAGGATCACTAAAATCAAGTTTACTAATCCTAGTATTAGCATCAAAATCATCTTCATGATCAGAATCATTATGCACAGAAGGAGGTGGAGTATTCACCATTATAGAAACCAAAATATAACCACAAATAAGAACAAGTATTTAAACAAATATCAGAAAAACACCTATAAGATAAGCACACAACCAGATACTCCACAAGCAGAACACAAAAAACAAATAATACACTAATGAAACCACAAATACCTTTTTCTCAAAAAAACTTTGTAGAAAATAATACTTAATCACTCAAACGAGCCAGTGACAGGATTCCTAACCACTCAGATGATGGCAGGTCAAGTATTAACTCAAATGATTTTGTGTGAATAAGTAGAAGAAATATGTATAGATATATATATAAAAAATTAGATTGAGAAGAAAGTATAAGTAGAATCAAAAAACAAGTAATATAAGAGATATATATATATATATATATATATATATATATATATATATATATATATATATATATATATATATATATATATATATATATATATATATATATATATATATATATATATATATATATATATATATATATATATATATATATATATATATATATATATATATATATATATATATATATATATATATATATATATATATATATATATATATATATATATATATATATATATATATATATATATATATATATATATATATATATATATATATATATATATATATATATATATATATATATATATATATATATATATATATATATATATATATATATATATATATATATATATATATATATATATATATATATATATATATATATATATATATATATATATATATATATATATATATATATATATATATATATATATATATATATATATATATATATATATATATATATATATATATATATATATATATATATATATATATATATATATATATATATATATATATATATATATATATATATATATATATATATATATATATATATATATATATATATATATATATATATATATATATATATATATATATATATATATATATATATATATATATATATATATATATATATATATATATATATATATATATATATATATATATATATATATATATATATATATATATATATATATATATATATATATATATATATATATATATATATATATATATATATATATATATATATATATATATATATATATATATATATATATATATATATATATATATATATATATATATATATATATATATATATATATATATATATATATATATATATATATATATATATATATATATATATATATATATATATATATATATATATATATATATATATATATATATATATATATATATATATATATATATATATATATATATATATATATATATATATATATATATATATATATATATATATATATATATATATATATATATATATATATATATATATATATATATATATATATATATATATATATATATATATATATATATATATATATATATATATATATATATATATATATATATATATATATATATATATATATATATATATATATATATATATATATATATATATATATATATATATATATATATATATATCACAGCAACATAATATTACAGATTCAAAATATTATATATTCCTAATTTTCATAAAAAGTACCAATAATATAAAACTAATAAGATAATAAAAAAATAAAAATAAATACCCAAATATAAATGTGTAAAAATAAATTAAAAAAGGGTTGGGCTCAGATCTGGAATTGGGGGTAGGGGACAAAAGAAGAAGCGAAATCCGCCATGGCTGCAAACACATATATACATACACACAGTTGCATAGTAAATCTCTTTATAATGCCATCTGTGGGTGTTTGCCCCGCCAAGATACGGGTCGGATCTTCAATATCCCTTAACATGCATTTGCTCAGATTAATTCATATCAAATATCATCACAGCCCAAAATAGTAGATCCACCGCCAGTACCACCACCACCACAAGTAGCAGCAATGAAATGTATACATACATACATACATACATTCATATCTTTATCTATATCAATATATATATATAGTTAGATACCAAACAGCCTTATATTCACTTTTCCCCTATATATATATATTTTCAGGAGGATTAATCATTTTCCATAAATATTTTGTTGTTGTTGATGTTGTTTTATTTGTTTGATTGATCTTTAGAAATAAAATCAATGAAAAAA
Source organism: Erigeron breviscapus (assembly GCA_034093135.1). Lineage (NCBI taxonomy): Eukaryota > Viridiplantae > Streptophyta > Magnoliopsida > Asterales > Asteraceae > Erigeron > Erigeron breviscapus. The sequence goes on from CM067172.1 coordinate 36,026,422, forward strand.
AGTAACAGAAATCATTGGCTATGGCAAGAGAGATGGTGTAAAAAACTGTAATACCCTAATCTCTGTCTTGTCGCCGGAGCCTCATTCTCATATCTGAGCAAACACAAGAAACCCCTAAATCTGTTTTGCCATATTCCTTCTATTTATATTTAGATTACTTTAATTTATTTATAATATAATATAATTTAATTTAATTTAATTGTTTGTTTTATACGAGCATGGTACAGGCGCAATGCGGCGGTGGTGGCGTGGACGGCGGTTTAATGGTGTTGGTGACGGTATTATTGGTGGTGGTGGCAGTGTCAAGTGATGTAGGTTGATGTAAAGGTGATAGTAGAAATTTTTAGAAGATAAGGGCTTAAAGTGTTAATTATTAAAATAAAGGTTTAGAGTGTAAATTAATTCATTAAGGGCAAATTTGGTATTTTATAAAAACTCTTTCCATGGTGGGTGTTTATTAAGGGTAATTTAGTAATTTCGTATGTAACTATTGTGTAACTATTTCTAAAAATGGGGGGTGTGATAATTTTTATAAAGAAGTATAGATAGGCTGGTGCCTATTATTTTGACAACATTGCACCCTACATTCTGTTTTTCACACTTTTTACTCGGTATACTGTATCTTTTAAAGCTTTTAGGATAAATTACAAATTTCGTCCCTAGGTTTCGTCATAAATTGCAAGTTTCATCCCTAACTTTACAAAATTACAGGTTTCATCCCTGACTTTCGTGCTTCGTCAACACTTTTGATCCAAACCACTAACAATCGTTAAAAATAATTTACAAAATTTGTCCCTATGTCCGAAGTTTTGAAGAGATGTCGAATCTGGTGGTGGGAAAGCCAGGTATTGGTGGTGGTGACAGATCTTGGCTGGATTTGGGTTCCACTTGCTCGGTTTGGCCATCTTTTGAAGCACCGAAAACATCTGGGAGGTTGTCCCTCTCTTTTTGAAACGCCAAAGAAATGGATACGCCACGAAAACGTTTCCAAGTCGTTCTGGTGGTGGGGAAGCGGGTATAGGTGGTGGTGACGGATCTTGGTCGGATATATAGATAGGCTATGATGTATATGTAAATGTGTATATATATCCTGCCAAGATCCGTCACCACCACCAATACCCGGATTCCCCACCACTAGAAATGGCTTGGAAACGTTTACGTGGCGTATCCATTCCCTTGGCATTTCGAAAAAGGAACGATAACCTCCCAAACGATTTAGTGCTTTTAAAAATGACCGAACCGAGCAGGTGGAACCCAAAATCCAGCCAAGATCCGTTACCATCACCAATACCTTGCTTCCCCACAACCAGATTCGACATCTCTTCAAAACTTCGCACACATGGACGAAATTTGTAATTAATTTTAACGGTTGTTAGTGGTTTGGACCAAAAGTGTTGACGAAACACGAAAGTCAGGGATGAAACTTGTAATTTTGTAAAGTTAGGGATGAAACTTGTAAATTATGACCAAACCTAGAGACAAAATTTGTAATTTATCCAAGCTTTTATATAGAAACATCCTACGTAATATTTTTGATTTGTATTCAAATTTTTTGATAAATTAAAAAAGTTTTCTACAAAATTTTGATTACCTAATATTACTCAAATTGGTTTAGTGGCTATCATTATTATTTTCTTACCAGAATATTTGAAGTTGTGAACTTCTAAGTCAAAGACTCGTGTTATGTGGTAACCTCGAAAGTTAAAACAAAGAAACCATTTTCAGTTTACCATTTTACTAGATTATATCTCATGTTAACCCACAAGACATCTTTAGATCACAATTTAAATTTAAATTTTAAATAAATTTAAATTTATAATAATCATTAGTTGGTCAGTTGTAATCTAAAATAAGAAACAAACAAAAAAAAAGACTTCATTTAGGATCATTTAAATCTGATAGAAAAATATTTTGTAACAAAAAAAAATAATTCAATTTATCATTTATTTCCTTCCTTATTTTCAATTAAGTAGTTAATAATTCCAAAATGTTCTTTTTTTCTAATTCACTATTTCAAACATCTTTACTTATACATTGAAATAATTATAATATTAATGAAATTAATTTACAATATTTACCATTAAAACTTAAAATAACTAGCTACCTCTTTTACATCAATAATCTACACTACTCGCCTCCGCCACTACCACCAATCGCCACGGTCGACGCTGTCCACCACTCTTCGCTGCCGCCGTATCGCGCAAATACTCTTAGTTATGGCAAATCAAACTAGGAACTAAATAGACCTAAACAATTCTAGTTATTGCAAATCAAATTAGGAACTAAATAGACCTAAACAATCTCCAAGATGATAGTTTAGGGTAGAAGATATGTTGGATACAACGGAAATTAAGAGTTCAAATCATACCTTATGTCTTTTTATACCGGATGGAGATTCCCTCAAGTTAGCCTAGTCATGTTAGGCTAATCTTGGCCCTTGATTTTCATCCAAGGACCAAGATTCAAAGATAATCATTGAATCTTGGCCCTTGATTATCAAGGGTCAAGATTTCCCCAACTTGACTCAAGTTGAGGAAATAACTTGAGGGAATCCTCTTCCTTTTATACGACTACTATATGATTTATCTTTTTTTATGTTTGATATCAAACCGATCAATAAATGACCTATAATGGTTGAATTATTTATTTTATTTATAATAAAGTTTTGATGAATAATGATATTTTACACGGTTACATGATGATGAATTATTTAAAGTTGCACTTATTTACATTTTTTATTAAAATTATCACTTCTTGTTGAATATTACATGATTTGGGACATGTAAAATGTTTACATTATCCATTTTAACCCACATTTCATAATTTTTGGTAGCAAACTTATTACAACAATTTTTGCCAGCAAACCCTTCCATAATTTTTGGCAAATTTCAACCATTAATTCACCACCAACTTACTTCCATATTTTTAACAAATTTCAACCCCTTTATTCACTACCAACTTACTTCTAAATTCCAGTATAGACATATATTTGTTATACTATTTTCGGTAATTATGACATCAGACATTCTGTCAATGGTATCCGTTACAATATACATGTGCCATGCTAGTTTTAAAGATTAAAGGCAGATTTACATATATATATCTTATTTTTAAGTCATAATTACATATCTATCCAAATCATGTTTTAAAAGCATTGTATTTATTTATTAAAAATTTACCTTTTAGATAAATATGTAATTATCCCATAAGGTAGGATATATATGTAAATTTTCCAAGAATAGAAAAAGCTCACAAGGACAAAACAGGAATTCGATTAAAAAACATATATCGAAGTATCGAACAACAATAAAACCAGGTCTCCCACATCAAATCTAGGATATGAGGGCAAAAAAAAACCCTCAGACAACTAAAGAAAGAAAGAAAAGAGGGAGCAGAGGGAAGTGGATGTTTTCCAAGGTTGTTGACCTCCCTTTCTGTTTCCAATGATTTTCATTTTGCCCTCTTCTTCTCAACAACCCTTTTTTCGATTGTATGTTGGAACTTATGTTTTATGATTTTCTATACATTACATAAAAGGGTTAATTGCACTTTTGGTCCCTTTTACATCAATCAATCGATCGATGGCGTTGCTATATTATCTGAACTACATCCCCCTTTCCAAACACCCCCTATATAGAGGCAGTGATGATATCTAAAATGAAATTATTTCTTTGTTGTCTGAGTAAGTCGGGGCAAAGTTTGAGAATTACCGTATCTTGGCGGGGTAATTTTCTGGAGGTTTCAAAATAATGTTACTGTCCATGATGATAATTGCAGCCATGGCGGTTTGTTCCTCTTTGTTCCCGATTATTATTATTATTATTAACAAATCTGAGCCTCCATCATTTTTTTCTCTCTAAATGTTGTTATCTTACAATTTTAAAAGTTGTAGTTACTATTGTTTGCTGGTACTCTTGGATTATTGGATTATTGTTATATGGAAATGGAAATATAATGAGAGGCTATGATAATCTTTTTATATACTAAAAGACTTATTGACCAATTACAGCTCTGATTATATGTATACGGGCCAAAAATCTAGTATATGTTTAAATGTTAGTCTTCTTTGAGCATAAATAGGAGTTTTGATGACCAGATCTGTATCTTGGCTGGGCAATCCTCATGATGGCAATTTATATTCTTTTGTCTTTTTCGAGGTTTTTTTATAAATTGATCTTGAGTTTGACATGCAATTGCAACTGTGATTTGCAGCCATGGCTGATTTAGGCACATAAACTTCTGTTTACAACATATATGAGCTTTTTCTGTATGTGGCTATGTGGCCCCTATCTCTTGAAAGACTTTGTGCGATTCATGATTCCAAGTCTACTATCGGATGTCTTGTGGACTCAAATCGATATCAGCCTAAGTACACGTTTTGATAAAATCTTTGGTACGAATATCATTTCCCTTTTACATTATTGCTCTTGAAGGTGTAAGTCCTGCCTTACTCAACTTGAAGCATTTGGCTGTGATGATCATTGGTTGAATATATTTTTTGAAGTAAAGGTAGAAAGGGATATTGAAGGTCCGACCCGTATCTTGGCGGGGCAAACACCCACAGATGGCATTGTAAAATTTGCTATGCAACTGTGTGTATTTATGTGTTTGCAGCCATGGCGGATTCGGCATCTTCTTTTGTCTCCAACCCCCAATTCCAGATCTGAGCCTAACCCTTTTTAATTTATTTTAGAAATATATGTGTTTTTAATCTTACTTTTTTATATTCGTCTGTTTTCTTTATTGTTAATACTTTTTATGAAGCGTGGGAACATAATTATTGCAATCTGTTATTCTTTATTAAAAAAATTTCTTCAAATAAACTTGTGTATCTTATTTGACGGGATTGGCTATGGCTGACATTGACATTGAAAAACTTATGTATTTTATTAATTGGTTGGTCTTAAGAAAGGATTCAACTAATGTTTGAATACAATTTGTTTTTGATGGTAAAAAAATAACTATTCTCTAATTAATTAGTTTCTTAAGCTAGCATATATGTACTCATTATTTCGAATTAGTGGGAGATAATGTCATAAAGAATATTTAGCAGGACTTGTACTTGTATTGCTAAAAACTGTTGATGAAGGCATTATTGGATTAGTTGGTTTCCCTCAAGAGACAAGATTGAAGAAAACTCCTGCATTATTGGACAGTGAAGACTTCCGTGTATATGGCTTGATGGTATGGATTTGCTGTAACACCCGTTTCGTAAAAATATGGATTTCCAAAAACTTTTGCCTAACGGCATCAATTATGCGGAAACGATTTATTAAAAACTCTCAACAAGGAAAACAGTTGAGAAGCAATAGTGGTGTTACTAACGTATCGTAGAAATAATAAAAGAAAATCCATAAGATTGCCCAACATAAAGCAATCAAAACAGCAGTCATTACATAGGGTTCCAAGAGGAAACAATATCATAAAGTCTATGAGAAACTATTGGGTAGACTAAGGCCCTCTTGATCCTCTACCCATCTCTCGTCAAAGCTTCACAAGTCATTTCACTGCTTAACCTGAGGGGAACAACACATTTAAAGAACAAGTGTTAGCTATAAATAGCTAAGTAAGATGACACCAGGTTTAAGCAAAACATTTCATCCATTTAAATCGTCCTTTTAAAACTTTAAGTCATTTTAATTAGGCATACATATCATCATATAACACATATCCACTTCGTCATATCATTAATCCCCGTGTACCTCCCATATCGACCCATCCACATTATAGGTTATACATTACCGTTATGGAGGTTATAGTTTATGAAACCATTTTTTTGTTGCACCCTCAGCGTGACAAAAGTAGTGTATCTTACCTGGTAGTAGTGTACGCGAGCAACCAAATAGCTAACAGTGCTTAACAGTAATCCCCGACACCTATCGTACGTTAATATATGAAATATAAGTCATTTGGGACCTTAAATGGACTTGAAAACGAACTTAGTTTTGTTCTTACGAACTTAATTCCAAAAAACGAACTTAGTTTTGTTCTTACGAACTTAATTCCAAAAAACGAACTTAACTTCATAAACGAATTAGCCTTCAATAAAACGAATTTAGCATTTCAAAACGAATTTAGCATTATCAAAACGAATTTAGCTTATCAAAACGAATTTAGCATTATCAAAACGAATTTAGCATTATAAAACGAATTTAGCATTATCAAAACGAATTTAGCATTATAAAACGAATTTAGCATTATCAAAACGAATTTAGCTTATCAAAACGAATTTAGCATTATCAAAACGAATTTAGCATTATAAAACGAATTTAGCTTATCAAAACGAATTTAGCATTATCAAAACGAATTTAGCATTATAAAACGAATTTAGCATTATCAAAACGAATTTAGCATTATAAAACGAATTTAGCATTATCAAAACGAATTTAGCATTATCAAAACGAATTTAGCATTATAAAACGAATTTAGCATTATCAAAACGAATTTAGCATTATCAAAACGAATTTAGCATTATCAAAACGAATTTAGCATTATCAAAACGAATTTAGCATTATCAAAACGAATTTAGCATTATCAAAACGAATTTAGCATTATCAAAACGAATTTAGCTTATCAAAACGAATTTAGCATTATCAAAACGAATTTAGCATTATCAAAACGAATTTAGCATTATCAAAACGAATTTAGCTTATCAAAACGAATTTAGACATTCAAACGAATTTAGCATTTCCAAAACGAATTTAGCATTATCAAAACGAATTTAGCTTTCATAAAACGAACTTAGTTTGCTCTTCAATTATCCAAACGAATTAACTTCAAACGAAGTTAATCTTCGTTTGACAAACGAATTTAGCATTATCAAAACGAATTTAGATCATCAGAAACGAATTTCGTTTCCAAAACGAATTTAGCATTATCAAAACGAATTTAGCTTTCATAAAACGAACTTAGGCTCTTCAATTAGCAAACGAATTTGAACCTCATTTCAGCCAAAAACGAACTTAACTTCAAACGAAGGTTATCTTCGTTTGACAAACGAATTTAGATCCCACAAACGAACTTAAAGTTCGTTTTGAACCTTAGCTGAACCAGAAAACGAATTTCATCTTATTTTCGTCCAGAAATCATAAAACGACTTTGTTCTTCATTTTTCCAGAAATCAATCGACTTTGGCTTCACCCAAAACATGTTTTTGACATATATAAGCCTATTTTGATCATCAAGATCGATTATAAACTCGTTTAATTCCGTTTTGATCATTAGTTGGCTTAAACACATAATAAACCCTAACTTATCAAAAACCCTTTATAAAATCAGATTTGATTCAATTCGAAACATCTTTAGATCTGAAGTATAAGTAATAAATCATTGATTACCTGAACAAACAGTGGCTGATCCGATTCAATACAAAAACACTTGATTTGATTGACCAAAACTTGGAGATTTTCTTAAGAAATCAAGAAGGGTTTGGAGAGGCTGTATGTGTGTTTAAGATTAGGGAAAATGGCTGAAACTAATCAGAGATTAGGCTACCCTAATCACAATTTTCGTTTTTAACTTTACACCTTTGGCAAAACTAGTCCCTGGACTTCATATTGACTTCATTTCGCTTAAAAACACCTATTGGGGATACATATAACACACTAAAGCACTTTCGCACACTACATAAGCCTTTTACACATCATTAAGTCTACTTTATTGTCACTCATTAAAGATAATTAAATCTCACATACAGGGCACATAAACATATAAACACATATTTTCCACATAAACATATCACGGACTTAGAATTTGACCTAACGACGTTAGTCAACATATACGATTAAGTTTTGGGATGTTACATTTGCAATCAATTTTACCCCCTCGTTCTGATTGGTCTATTGAAACGACTGATGATTGTTCATATCCCACGGGTAAGATTGTTTTTAAATAGTGAAATTTGCGAATTGTTGACTTGGTGTATTGATTAATTGTTGTCTCATAAATAGCTTTAACTTAAAACAAGTGGGAGTGTGGGACAAAACTCATATAGTATGTTAGAAGTGCGCGTTAAACCCATGACCTCTCTTAAAGATGGGAATATGAGTGGCTTCTAGATTTATCTTTGTTTCATGTTCGTTAAAGTTTCATCAAGTGATTAGCGTTTCTGAAAATAGAGTCGATTTTAATTATGTGATTTGAGGTGGAAGGAGATAAGCATGTGAGAGCTATTAGGTATTAATGGAATTTTAGAAAGACGACTAAAATAAGCAGAGCGCCTCTTGTATGGTTGATTGGGGGTTGACTTGTTTGGATATAGCACATATTAGCAAATTGGGATTTTCTTTTTGATATTTTTAAAGCCCGTTTGTCTAGTTGGAAGGCAACTTGTCTCTCTCTGGGGGGGAAGAGTAACTCTCATAAAGGCCGTTTTAGAAAGCGTACCCACATATTATTTGTCCCTTTTTAAAGCACCGGTCAAAGTAATTGAAGGTTTGGAAGGTATCATTAGACGCTTTTTATGAGGGTCTAACGAGTCTAATAAGATACATTGGGTTGCTTGGGATAGAGTGACATCTCCTGTTAGTGCGGGGGGTCTCGGCCTTTGTAAGCTTGTTGAGTCGAATATTGCTTTAATGTCGAAATGGTTTTGGAGATATCGTAAGGAGCCAGATGGATTATGGAGACAAGTTATTAAAGCTATTCATGAAACTAAAAGATGTTGGGCGCCTATCCCTTTCAATAAGGCTGTGACGGGGGTATGGTACATGAAAGTGAAGGTAGCTGATACTCACCTTACTGACATGTTCAAAGGCATTTATGGTAACGGTACCCAAATAAGGTTCTGGCTCGATCCTTGGATGAGTAACGTCCCACTTAAAGAAGAGTTTGCAATCCTGTTCAAGAAAGAGAAAGATAAAAAATGTTTAATCAGGGACAAGTTTTGCTCCATTTCAAGAGGGTTCGCAGGTGTGGAAAGGGTAGATGAGTCGCAGCTGAGTAACATGGAGATGGAGGAAAGACAGAACATAACTAGATTACTTGAGGGTGCTCGACTCAATGACAATTCTGATAGGTGGGAATGGATCGGAGGCAAAGATAAGGAGTTCAATGTCAAGGCTGTTAAAGAATTCTTGAGACGTGATAGAGACTATAGCGACATATACGTGTTAACATGGTCTAAGTGGGTTCCCAAGAAATGTAATATCTTTATGTGGAGAATGGCTATGGATCGTATTCCCACGGTAATGGCGCTAAGGAAAAGGAACTGTGTTATAGAGGCTGGAAATTGTGGTTTATGCGAACAGGTGCTACTGAACACTTGTTTTGTGAATGTGTTGTATCAATGGAGGTTTGGTATAAAGTCAGTATATGGTGTAAGATGGCACCTATTTTTTTGTTTTCAACCAAAGACATCTTTGAGTTTTATGAGCACGGAAGTTTTGGAAAGGAAGTAAAAGAGGTGATTAAGGGTATTGCTTTTGTCACGTGTTGGTGTTTGTGGAAGGCCCGAAATGAGAAGAGATTCAACAATGTCAATATTAATACGGAAAGGATTTTTCATGATATTAGATCGATAGGCTTTCTTTGGTATAAAAATAGAAGGAAACATTGTTCGGTAGAGTGGAACAATTGGTGTAACTTTGTTTTGATGTAACTCGTTTGTATAGTTTGCCACACCACCATTTGGTGGTGTCGGCCGTGTGAATAAAAGTTAACTTTCAAAAAAAATAAAAATGATTTGGTATCTTTTTGGTGGGTGTTTTTCTTTTAATGATATTGTTTGCATTTTGTTTGTCAGGTTTCAAGTGCTTCAAGTGCTGAAGCTGCATGAAGGAAGATAAGTGGTTTCAACTTCAGTGTAAAACCAACTTCGGAACAAGTATAGTGCAAGATGTATGTGTTAGTCCAACCCAACTTTTTTGAATAAGTACAACTTTGTAGGTTATATCCTAAATATCAACTTTTCCATATATCTAACTTTCATGATATTCCTAACTTTTGTTATAATCTGGTTAGGGTGCATAGAGTTTGAATCATGGATGTAGGTCAATATCTCTCTTTGGTGAAACAAATTATGGGTATGATTATAAGGTTGAAGGTTCTATTAATGGATAGTTGGATACCTAATATGGGTGCTTCATTGTATTATATGCGAAGACGATTGTCGTTGTATATTTAGTCGGCATGTGGTTACAAATTACCAAGTGGAGCTAGGAATGTGGCTAAAATCCTTAATAAACCCTACTGCCCAAAGAGAAGACATGGTGAATTTTTTAGCACGAGGGATAATGCTCGCGCGATACAGTGGCGAGAATTTACAACGTACGATATGCCGTGATGACAACAATTTACAAAGTGATACTTATTTTACGTTAGTTAGAACTTTTGTTGTCAGTTGTATATATTTGTATATATTAAAAAAATACAACCATTAAGCATGTGAACTTACAATTATGAAAGTTATAAGTATCTCAACTTATTCAACTTCTTTTTCACATACCACATTTGGACTCCACTTATATATATCTTAAAAACATAATAGATTGTACATTTTTTATAAAAATTAAATTTATTACTAAAAAAATAAAACTCTACTTTTTGTATAGATAAGATAGGTTGCTATTATTTATGTTTAATTAATACAGTATGAAAGTAATCTCCATTTTTTAGAAAAAAAAACTTAAAAATAGTATATCTGTACCATTAAAAGCAGATTTCTTATCCCCATGTTTGAAATTTATATACCCATTTCTTATCCCCATATTTCAAACCTTTCGGTGTACCTTCTCTCTCTCTCCCCTTTCTCCCTCAACGACAACCCCCTTTCTCCCTCAACCACCACCCTCTTTCTCGCTCAACCACGATCGCCGGTGATCTCCCATCTCTTTTCTCTTCTTCCTCTACTTTCCCTCCTCCTTCAACCACTGCCGGCCACTGCTCTTTCTTAAGAAACCCACCATCGCCGGTCATCACCACCCACCACCACCGGACATCACCACCCACCACCTCCTGTACAACATCAAACAGACTTCGAAACATACAGATACTTTCAGTATTCCGTTTCACCGAGTATCACTGACGGTTACTTTTTCGGTGAATTTTCCGGCGAAGTGTTTGGACAAAACAGTAGGCTAGGGTTTGTTCGAGATTGAATTCTGATTCGATTGCAATGGGTTTCGTGTCTTAATTCGAAAAAGTGAAAGAGTAATCACGTTTTTCACTTTTCCAGCAAGTTTTTGAATTTTCCGGCGAAACTTGAATCGGTTTTATTTTGGCAAGGGTTTGTTCGGATTTTGTTTCTGAGCATTTTGGTGACAATTTCGAGTTCCAATTTAAAGAAACGGAGGAGAAATCGTAGATCTAATTTTCCCGGCGAGATTCATGAATTTCCAGGCGGCGGTGGTGGTGATGTAATGCCGGCGACGGCGGTGGCGGTGACGAGTGGTGGTGGCAGTACGTAACGGAGGCGGCGGTGGAGGTAGCGGCGGTGGCTGGAGGAGTGGAGGTGGTTGTAGACGGCGGTGGCCGGAGGTGGTTGTAGACGGCAGTGGTAGTAGGTGGTGGTGATTGGAGAGGCTTTGGGTAAAGAGGTAATTATCTATAAAAGGAGAGGGTATATTTGGTACATCAATTCATCTTTTCTTAGAAAAAAGGGGGTCCTGCTTTATAATGTATTATAGATTATAGATATGAGTCCTACGACCGGTAGAGGGACCTATATGGCTATATTATATTGCCGTGTTGGTTTTTCTGGATTACACTCATTACTCTAGATTTTTTTGCATTGTAGCATACCAAACCATCACTTTTGGTACTTAAAAAGGCGTCCCGGTTAGTTTCTTGATAAGTAATTGTTATGTATTATTTTGAGGTTTTCTAGGGATAATATCATAATAACATTTCCTTTCTTATGACTGTATTATTTAGGCTAAAATGCATTTTAGTACCCTCAACTTGGTTGACTAGGTGTTCTACTACCCTGAATTATTAAAGGTGTAGTATAGTACCCTAGACTTGGTTAACAAGGTTTTCTACTACCCTAGACTCATTAATAAATCTTTTAAAAATTTATAATTAATTAACTAATATATAATGTTAAAATATATTTGACAAACCATAAGTAACTAAAGACATTAAAAGTATATGTTAGTTTTAACACGATTATAAATTTTAAAGTATCAACTTTGAAAAAAATATACTTTAAAGTTATACAATAAATAGACATTAAAATTATATTATTATTTAAATTCCTGAAATTAAAAAAAAACATAATTACCTTATTAATAAATAGGTAGTTTCATTACAATAAAAATATTTGTACAAATTAATAGTTATATGTATAAATAATCATCTTTTTATTGAAGTTTTTATTAATTTGTTTATAAAATAAAAATGAATTAATAATTCAATTGATGTGATTAATCAAGTTATACAACTAACCTATAAAATATAATGGGATAATGGCATGTGAGTGTGCCCAACTATGACCAAAAGGCTATATAATGTACCCATCTACTCGACTTGCTATGTAAGGTAACCAACTATATTTTTTGGGTTATGAAGTGCATGCTACCGGATACACAAGGTAATTCATCCGGTTATATACTTTTTTGGCCACGTGGATTTCCATTAAACGAAAAAAGATTATAAAAGGCTTATTTCTGGTAATTTCCCCCCATTTCTTTCTTTCCCTCTTTTTTTTCTTCCTTCTTCCCGCTTTCTCCCCTTTCTCCATGGAATCAATTTCATCAACAACAACAAATTCACGTTATATAAACTGTAATTGCGGAGCCAGGATGTACATTCTCATGTCATGGACCGCTAAAAATCCTGGACGTCGATTTGTGAAGTGCCCTAAGGTAAGTGATTTTCGATTTTGACCTAATTTTGCAGGAATTGGTTTAGGGGTCAAATTGGGTTAGGGTTTATGTGTTATTTGGCAATAAGTTTCAGTTTTTAACTTTGATTTAGGTGAAAAGTGGGTATTGCACAAAATTCAGTTTCATTGATGACCCACTCCCAAGTGATTATTACAAAAACCTTGTATATGAGCTTCATTCACAAGCAAAGAAGAAGGAAAAGGAGGAAGAAGTTGATTCACAAGCAAAGATGAAAGTAAAAATTGATTCAGACCCTGCAAAAATGATGAAGGTTGAAACAGAGTTGACTTTTGAAAAGTCAAAGCTGAAAATGTTTGACATGGTTTTTTATGTTTTGATTGGAGTTGTAGCATTATTAAGCTTTGTAATTGCTGTCTTAGTCTTGTAATTTGTTATTGTAATGGTTTTTAAGAAATGGAATCAACATGTTTGACTGTCATAATTTGTTATTGTTATGGTTTTTAAGATGAAAATATCAAAACCAAATTGCTAAAATACCATAACCAAATTGTTATTGCAATGGTTTATAAGCAGACAGTTTGCCAAAAGACCATAACTAGGGATATGTCATTCACATGATCAGTTGCAGTACAAACAAGTTCAACCAAAAGACATGACAAGTTCAACCAAAAGACATGACAAGTTCATCCCAAATATTTACTAGTGTATCTAAAATACATAACAAGTTCAACCAAAAGACTAGATTAGTCTATAGGACAGTCACAGGATCATCCTCAGTCAACCCTGGACCAGGCACTCTTCTTGCCAATCTTTGGCTTAAAGCCCTCTGACTTGGGGTCCTAGTCCTGACATATTCCTTGGGCTTCCTAGTTTTCTTGGGTGACTGGGTTGCACTTGTTCTAGTAGTTGCTGGTCTTGGTGCTGAAAATGGTTTGGTGCTGAATGTCCCAGTAGCTGTTGGTCTTGTTCCAATCTTCATAATTGCTTTACTCTTGGCAGCAACATTCACTGCAAAACACAAAAAAGTCAATTACTTACATTACAGAGATAATGAATTGATGAACTTGTAATTAATTACCAAAAATACCATACCTGAAGATGAAGCAGTATGCTGAATTGATGAACTGGAAGTGACAAACTTGTGATCTCCCTTGGTAAACACAAACTTTTTTCCTGGACTGAGTGGTCTATCTGCAGAATGGGTTTCTTGGGTTGCAGAAGGGTTTTGCTGGTTTTCTTGGTTTGTTTGGGTTGCAGTAGGGTTTTCTTGGATTGCAGTAGGGTTGGGTTGACTTGCAGAAGGGTTTGGTTGGGTTGCAGGCTTTGGTTGTCTTGTTGTAGGGTTTGGTTGACTTGTAGAATGCTGTTTTTGTTTAGGCTTTGGTAAATGGGCTGGTCTTTCCTTTGGTTCAGAGTCACATGTCCTGGCATTGTGGCCCACTGCCCAACAATTCCTACAATGCATGTCTACTCCATGTTTTGTAATTTTGGTTGACCCAACCTTTGGTTCATGGGCAGCTCTAATCCTCTTCTTCTTAGGCCTGCCTGGCATAATTCTAGGCTTAGGGGGCAGTGGTTTGGGCAAGTTAACTGTTGGCCATGTATCCATACCACCTACTGGAAACACAATCTTGTTATATGCTTGTACATAATTGGCCTTCCTAAACCAGCAAGAGATGAACTCCTCTGGATCCCTATTACACTTGTATATAGCTTCAATAGCATGGACACATGGAATTCCACTTAATTCCCACATTCTACAAGTACAACTTCCTTCATCTAAATTGACACTGTATGCATAATTGTAATTTCTCACCTCAAAGAAACTCCCACCTGCATGTATCACCAACCAACATGCCCTGTCTTTCTTGATAAGTTCTAATTTGTTCCTAATTGCAGGACACACATCATGCTCCCAGTTTTCACTTATTTCCCTCATGGACTCTAACCTAATCATGACAATAATCCTTAATGCTTCTAACAATGTTATTATAGGCTTGTTCCTAATTTTCAACAACACACTGTTCCAACACTCACTAAAGCCATTTTCAACTGCCTCACATCCTCTATGTATCTCAAAAAATGCCCTACACCAAGATTTGGGATTCCTTTCAATCAAATATTTATAGGCAGACGAATTAGCTACCTGGATTTCTTGCATAGCAGCCTCATACTGTGCCATATATGTGGACTTGGCAGCTTTCCAAAAGAGGTTTCTGAACTCCACTCCACACCACTGTAAAGCTTCCTGAAATTTTCATAAATGTGCCTAGCACATTGCCTGTGTTCTGCTCTAGGCATAATATCCTTCACAACCTCAATTAAGCCCTGCATTGTTAATTAAGTCATTTGCAAAATATAAGCCATTAAGTGGGCAATCAAAAATGTAACAAATTATACCTTGTGTTGGTCTGATATTTGAGTTAATTCTGCACCATCTGGGCAATCAAGATCATGACTCAACAACTGCAGAAACCATGTCCAGTTTTGTTTGTTTTCCACATTAACAATAGCCCAAGCAATTGGGTATACTTGGTTGTTTCCATCCCTTCCAACTGCAGATAACAACTCTCCACTTAATGGCTTCTTCAGAAAACATCCATCCAATGCCACAACCCTTCTACACCCAAACCTCCAACCCTGTTTCAACCCATAGAAACATGTGTAAAATCTGTCAAAGTATGTTTTACCATCAGGGTTGGTTGTAGTGCCTAACTGTACTGTGGAACCTGGATTGGTGTTCAAAATGGCTTGACCATATGAGTTTAGCATGCCATAATGCTCCTCTAAGGTTTTCTCATATTCTGTCAAGGCATATGTTCTAGCCCTTCTAGCCTGGTGATTTGAAATAGTACATTTGTACTTCTTCATAACCAAGTTTTGAATTTCACATAACCTGATTTCTGGTTGTGATCTAATCCTTTCAGCAAAATGTTTTCCTATCCACTTGTAGTTAACCAAGGAACCATACTTGAAGTTTCTGGCACATGTGTGTTCATCAACCAAGGACATTATTTGGAATGACTTCTCATTATTCAATCTGGCAAAACATCTAAACTTGCACTTTTGTTGCTTAGCAGGGAACCTTATCTGCTTTTTCTGTTTACCTTTAGATAGGTCTGAGATCTTAGGGGGTCTAGTTCCACACTTAGCAATTAAACTGGTTTTACAAGATCTCTCAAACCATAAGGTGTATCCATTAGCAAGTGCATAATAGGATAAACATTCTCTCAATTGGTTATGGTCTGTATATAATTCACCCACCTGAGGTCTTCTCAATCTCCAATGTGTAGATGGATCATGAGTTGGGAATTTGAGCAATTCTGGTTCTGGTGGTTTCAATGGGTCATTGGAAGTCTCCCCATCCTTTGATTTCAGGGCTGCAATTAGTTCATTTAAGAAATTCCCATGCTCACTATGAACTGCTGTCTTAACACCTTCTTCATCTTCCTGACCATGCCTATTACCACCAAGCTCAGGAAGTTGCCTAGGGGTTGGGATCTTGGCAATGGGGTTTCCTTTCCTAACTTCCCTCATTTCATCTTCCCACTTAAATGATCTAGTGAGGCTATAGAATCCACATCAGAATCACTACTTGAAACATGCTCTTCATCCTCACTATCAAAAGGCTCCTCATTTGGTCCTTTACTACTCTCACCATGCTTTGTTTTAGACACAAACTCATCCCCACCCTCATTCTGATCATCAGTCTCACCAACATTTTTTTTTCAAGATACTTACTTAAGTCTAATGAATAATAATCAACATACACATAAACATCATACTCTGACCTAATAATATCATAAAATGTACTTGCATCATCTTCATTCCCCAAAGTTATCAAACTTTCATTCAGCTGAGCACCATCCATATAATAAAGAGCAGAAGATTCAGTACCTGTTTCTTGGTGTATGTAGTGCACCAACTCTTCATAACTTATTTTTGGAGTCAAAAGGCTGATGACTTTACCATCATCATACCGTAAAGGATCGAACATGAAAGCCCCGTCATAACACACCTTGAATTTGTAAAAATATGTCATTTCTACAAAAAAGACAAGAAGAAAATACAAGATCGATCAGTTAATTAAAAAATTAACAACAAAAATAAAATTAAAAAAAATCAACAAAACCCTAGAATTTTGGGGTTAATCTAATTCAGATAAATGTAGAGAAATAGATGATGAATACCTTCATAAATTACAAATCTTAACGCGAATCGTATACTTTTGTGGGGGGATTTGCACACAACCTGATGGTGAAAGAAGATTTAGGCGGGAGGTTTTGGGGGAAGAAGAGGGGAATTGGGTTTTTTTAGATAAAATCTCGTACTATATAATCTATATATACATACAGATTCTGTATATATAAATAATTAAATAATATTTCTTTTCGTAACACGTGGCAGCCTTTTTAATCAAAAATAAAATAAAATTGGAAGATGTAACCGGTAACTTGTTTCTTAGCCGGTAGCATGCACTTCATAACCCAAAAAACATAGTTGGTTACCTTACATAGCAAGTCGAGTAGATGGGTACATTACATAGCCTTTTGGTCATAGTTGGGTACACTCCCATGCCATTATCCCAAAATATAATAGTATGTTCTATATTTGTTTCAAATTGCGATAATATAAATATCCAGTTATAAAAATATTTAATATATGTATAAACTTAGTATTTTATATCTAACCATATTTTCAATTTCAATACGTAACTTATACTCCGTAATATTATATTTTTTGTTAACATAGTTTCAACAATTTTAACGCAATTATATTTAAAATTACAAATTTAAACTTGAAAGTATTTTTTTTTAAAAACCAATGTATATTTTAACACCATAAATTAGATTAGTTACTGAGTTAGGGTACTAAAATACCTTGTTAACCAAGTCTAGAGTACTATACTATACATTTAATAATTCAGGGTAGTAGAACACCTAGTCAACGAGGTTACTAAAATGCATTTTGGCCATTTATTTAACATTTTTTAACAAATCATTACTACCTATTTAAAGAGTTTCTGCGTTAACAATACTTTCATTTTATTGGTCAACTATTAAAAAACGTTAACAGTTATGAACAATTTTGAGAGAAGAAAGAAACAATAATAAAGATGTACGGAGTGGTCTTTTGCTTGGTGAATGTTTGTTGTTTTTAAAGGGTACGGCCGTACGGGGGTTTCAAAACTTCAAACCTTTTCATCTACATGTATTTTGTTTAACATTAACTAATACATTATATGTGCTTCATTTTTGTTTACCAAAGAGGCAGATCGGCTTTAAATTCAAAATTATTTCAAGAGTGAATATTTACTTATGTATATTGTGATTCCCATTCCAATTTGATGATTCGAAATTGCGTAACTCTATTTAAAGCTACGATTAATAAACTCAAGATTTATTTCATATTTATTGGCCATATTTTTATAAAGACTTATTATTGAATTTTATCAAAAAATATGTTATTATAGTAACGTTCAAATAGTTATTTTTATTGTAGAGACTCGATTCTATGTTCTTTCCATATTTTTAAAGACTTATTATTGAATTTTATCAAAAAATATGTTATTATAGTAACGTTCAAATAGTTATTTTTATTGTAGAGACTCGATTCTATG
Organism: Erigeron breviscapus; assembly: GCA_034093135.1. Classification (NCBI taxonomy): domain Eukaryota; kingdom Viridiplantae; phylum Streptophyta; class Magnoliopsida; order Asterales; family Asteraceae; genus Erigeron; species Erigeron breviscapus. The sequence goes on from CM067172.1 coordinate 36,044,827, forward strand.
TTCTTTCCATATTTTTAAAACTTGTGTTTAATTTTTTTCTAACTTAGAGTTGTTATCCCCAGCCAAAGGCTGAGTATAAACCTAGTTCTACTTTATTTTGTTTTTATATTAAACTTTTGCTGAGATCGAGGAAAAATTATCATTTCGTGCTATCAGAGTAAAATTTATTTAATCAAATGAAAGTATCAATTTTCTATTTAATCAGTATATATGAATGTAATGATTTAGATATCTTACAAAATCTTGATATCATGAATTTTAACTAACATATCTATTTCTATAAAAGTGATTTACAGGTCATTTAGAAACTGATCACCATTTAAGGATCATCGCAACAGACAAGGTAGTAAGGAATCGACAAGGAGATCCTAGTCGATTTGTTATTATGTAATTAGTTAGTTTCCTAATATTCACATACTATGTGTATTGTATTTAGTGGGCTGGAAATCTGGAACTTTAACATGAAAGTATGAGGCCAGATGGACTTATGTAATTCAAATATCAACTCATAAGTCATAACATCAACTTTTATTTCTCAAGTTTTGTTCCAATAAACCCTTGTTAGTTGTTACAGCATTTGAAACAATAACATCATCACACTAAAGTTGTCCACAAGAAAATGGCGACAGACAACATGTATTGTAATGCATAATACATCGAAAACACAGGTTGAATGAAAAAGATGTTGCCCTTGAAAAATTAAAATTTAGTAAAACTGAATGATTAAAGATGATGTGATACATAAACTTCCAACTTAAAATGATTCAATCAAACAAGTAGAAACTTATCATCATATCACCTATTATAATGTTTTGCACTCAAATCATCTCTATTTAGCAAGTAAAAAAAAATAATACTCGTATGCTAATAAGAAGCCGATGGGTCCCCTCGAGAAACATCCCTTTGCTCGACTGCTCTCCGGATTGTGCTGTCCTCCCCTCAATAATAAGGAATTCATACGTTTAGAGTAACTGCAAACACACACACACAGAAAAAAAAAGAAGGGAAAATAGAGCATAGCACTGTAGTGATATCTATCATCTGGTTATCATTAAGGCTGCATTTCCAACAACTTATTAACCTCAGAAAGTGAAGTTTGCTTGACACACAGATAGTGGAGGCTGTGTCGGGATATAAAGTGAATCAATTTGCTTCCTGGGAAAGCCACCGAGAATACTCCAGTTACGTTATCGGCCTATCTCCATTTATCATCCCCAAGATGTATTTCTTTAAACATATCAGACAACGGTTGCAGTTCTTCTTCTCCTCAACCCCCAATTCTCTTCTCCAGTGCCATGTCAATTCGCCCGATATGGAAAGATGTTCACACACCATCACATGCTCACAAGTTTCAAATGCAAAAAGACAAGGAAAAGATTTATCCAACTTTTTACAAAAATGCATTGGAGGTAAAGCCTTTTTAGAAAAACTTTTTTAAGCTTTTCAAAAAAGACCATAGCGGATGCCCTAAAGAGACTGTTTGATTTACGAGTATCAATTTCCAACCCTGCTTCTAAAATGCTAATCCATGGGTTTGAATCACAAAGGTTATTCCACATACTATTAAACTAACAAGATATAGATACATCAATTACCAACATAATGCATTCCTACGCGTCTGCAATCATACCTCCCCCTTTGCCACTACGAAGCTCTCAGGCAATCCATTGATTATTTAAGCCATATAACATAGCCACAAGGCTAATCCCCTGCCTCATACAGTGACAACCAACAAATTCATTATATCATTCATAGTCAAAACATTGATCAACTTGATTTCTACTCATATAAGTTGTTTCGAGAGGTTATAAAAAAAGAAATGTGTCAAAAAATCACGACGACAGCCACTTTGACCACCAAGACCTATACTCGTATAGTCATACCTAATAAGTAATAAACTTATTGCCATGCTTTAAAAAAAAATTAAAATCTTGACAAAAAAAATAAAGTTTCTAACCATTTTATTGAAATTAATAATGAGGGGGCTCAGATCTGTAAAACAATGGGTACAAAAACAAGGATAAAACCGCCATGGCTGCAAATGGATGCCCCGCCAAGATACAGCTAAATCTCAAAGTTTGACCCCCAAACACTCAGACGACCAACATATAGAGACACATTTATCATCACTGCCCCTGCCTTGCCTATAATCAAAATTATACTATATAATGCATGCATTGCTGTTGAAAGCTAATAATTGTTGAAAGCTATATATATCACTTCCCTTGAGATAAAGAGTAAATTACATAAATCGTCCTTGTGACAAATACTATGGTCCGAGTAGTAGTAGAATAGATTTGCCGTTTAAATAAATAAACATCTCGACCCATATAATATAATACGGAGTATAGATATAGAACAGAATAAAAAGGGTTGTTGAGAATTTAGGGCAGAACGAGAAAATCATAAGCGGCAAAGGGGGGTCAACAACCCTTGGAAAAACATCCTCTTCCCTCTGCTCTTGCTTCATTTCATTTTGTTGGTCGTCTGAGTGTTTTTTTTTTTTTTTTGTCTGCCCCCAAAAGCCTAAATAGAACAAGATGACATATAGACATGTTATTATAGTGGGCTAAAGTGGGCTTTAGAAGGCTAATGTGGTACACTTATTTTAGCGATTTCAGTTTGCTCCATCTAATTATTTTTCTTTTCTAAAAGAGTTAATGACACAAATCGTCCCTGTGGTTTACCTAAATAGTCACCTTTCGTCCTTTAAAATCAAAAACCTCAAGGATAGTCCTTTATAGGAGGATAAGGTTCACGTTTGGTCCTTTGACTATTTGACCGTCATCTTCTCTCCGTTAACACCCTCACGTGCCTCCCACGTGAGGGGTATTCTGGTACTTTTCGTAACATAAAGGACCAAACTCGATCGTTTTCAAACTAATAATACATAAGTACATATACGTGTATATATATATATATATATATATATATATATTTGTATTTATCATATTCTTCAAATTAACAATCCATTTTCCAGATCTATATTCCCAAAAATACAAACCATTTTCCAGATCTTATATATAAATCTTTAGGCTAGGGTTAACGTGAGAACAACAAATATGGAGAGAACCGTGAGAACCACTAGTTTCCCTCCTTTTTTGTGTGGTTTTTTATTTTTTTAATTTTAATTTTTCATTTTTTGAAACTTTTTTTTGTTTTTTATTTTCTTTTAACAAAAACCCATTCAAAAAAAAAAAAAAATTTTTGTAAAAAATCATATGGTTACGTGTTAAGAAAACGTATGGATACGGTACGGGCGTTACCCTCATCCGTTCTAAAGGGGTTGTCACCGGACGCATATGGGAATGGTATGGATTTGATGGGTGGCGATCCAAGAGATGGTGGCGGTTGTATACGGTACGGGCGTAGCCCTTAACTCTAAGGGCAAAGCCTTTAGAGATGGTTTTTTAGTGGTTCTCACGGTTCTCACCATATATGTTGTTCTCACTTGATCCCTTCACTAGATCTTTACTACAAAAAAAACATTTCTATATTTATATGAATGTTTAATTTTTAGCTACCAGTTATGTTCATGTTATCAATCTTTACTTTGTATTCCAGATTTATATACATATACATACACAGGGAAAAAATAAAATGAGTCCAGCTTATTTTGAGTCCAATTTGAGTCCATTGATTTTCTTCCATCTCCTCAAATTCCAACCACCTCCTACCACCACCACCATCATCTCCGACCACCACCATGATTTTCCGGCGACGGCGACCACCGCCACCACGACTTACACATGTGTAAGTTAACTTACACATGTGTAAGTTAACTTACACATGTGTAAGTTAACTTACACATGTGTAATGTGTAAGTTTTACAACTTACACATGTGTAAGTTAACTTACACATGTGTAAGTTACATGGACCTTTTTTGGACTCAAATTAAGCTGGACTCAATTTATCCCACCCCTACATACACATATATATTAGTACGAAGAGATAAGGAAAGATGCATCAGATCTGAAATCTAATCTCCATGTCCACTTCATCCACTTTTCTTGATCCAAATTATTTGATCCAAACATCCCCTCAAAAATACAACCACCACCACCTCCTGTATTCACCATCGGGTTTTCAACAAATCTTTCAAGACTCCAGTCACCGCCGCGTGTATTCCCAATCGGGTTTTCAACAAAAACCTTGAAAACTCTGACCACCACCACTGCGCTATTCCCCATCGGGTTTTCAACAAATCTTTCAAGACTCTAACCACCACCGCGTGTATTCCCAATTGGGTTTTCAACAAAAACCTTGAAAACTCCGACCACCACCACTGCGTTATTCCCCATCGGGTTTTTGCCAAAATACTCTAAAACTCCGGTCATCATCACCGCGTGTATTCCCCATCGGGTTTTTAACAAAATCCTTCAAAAGCGGTCACCACCACCGCATCTAGATTGAACTTCAATATATAAAGATATAGATGTTAGTTGTAGATATTGATGGATGTAGAGTTCGATATGACTTAGATTAGAGTTGATTTTGGTTTTATTTTAAGTGGTTGTTATATATATATATATATATAGATATATATATATATAGAAGTATAATATATATATATATATATATAGATAGATCTGGTATATGCATATATTTGGGTTTTTTTTTTGGTATTTTCATATGTTTTGCTATTGTTGTGTTTCGTTAAATTTGGATTTGGATTGTTAGATATTGGTTTGATTTGAGATTAAGTTTAAACAAAAAACTTGATAAAAGGTATTAGTTTGAATTTGCATTTTTGTTAGCTGGATTTTAATTGCTATTGCTGCTGTTGTTAAGGAATTTTTTCTGGTTTTGTTTGGAGGTTGAAGAAAAGGGTGAAAAGACTGAAATACCCCTCACGTGGGAGGCACGTGAGGGTGTTAACGGAGGAGAGATGACGGTCAAATAGTCAAAGGACCAAACGTGAACCTTATCCTCCTATAAAGGACTGTCCTTGAGGTTTTTGATTTTAAAGGACGAAATGTGACTATTTAGGTAAACCACAGGGACGATTTGTGTCATTAACTCTTTCTAAAATACAACTGAATTATCCACTACTTTTAAAAGATTATTTTTCTTTCAATGAACATTACTTTTAACAAAGTTAAACACAATTTATATCTAGCTTATAAAGCATTTGACTCCTATTTTTTCAAAAAAGAACTTGATCTACCCTAACTAACTTTCCATTATTCACTATGTTGGATATCTTTCATCTAGTATACTTATAATACCATTAATGAAATTGTTACATCTTACATCTCTCAACCCTTGAAATAACTACACTACCTCCTTCACCACCACCACCACCATCCCTCGCCGCCACTACCGTTGCCACCACCGCCATAACACCGCCGCATTGCGCGAGCATATGACTATAATATATAAAAGAGATAATTACTTCAAAATGTAAGTAAATATGACCAAAAGGGTATAGAGTGTACCAACAACATTGTATGTTTATAACTTTGTTAAATAGTCCAAATCAACTATCAATCGGCTAGATATGTAAACTGTCAAGTACCACGTATGATGTCACGTTGGATACACATATATGATGGAGTGATTTTAGTGTGCCTTTAAATTAAATTTAAGTGGTTATGTGTTCAATTTTATATGGGGCTTATTTGAGTACACCCTCGTCAAACATGTAGGGACTGGACCACGAACCATACATAACCAAAAAGGATGACCACATAATACATATATATTTGCAAGAAAAGGCTCAACATTTTTTTTTTGAAAGGGACGTTTGCTATACAGTTTGTTCGAGGCAGTACATCAGAAGTGCTCATAACAATCAAGAAAAAGGACCATATGATATGAACATTTTTTTCAAATTGTATTTGTCTTTAACTCAAAAATGTAACTAATAAATATTCTGTCAAAAATCATATCAATATTGTATATAAAATTAATGCTGCTTTCTAAAAATTGCATTTATTATTTAACTTAATTTGTGTAAGACTTAGAACTATATATTGTCTTAATCTATTTTTTTAGAATTTAATGTTCCTTTTACTTATTTTAAGATATAAGGTAAAAGACAAAATTGGACCACTCTATATCTTAAAAGGAGGGGGTGTGCTGGGATACTGTGCCTTTTATATTTATTTTGGGTAATATGATACCCCTCGATAATTTGCATATATATATATATATATGAATAAATAACAAATGCTTTTGTGTTCAATTTTTCTAGTTATTTGTTTAAGGGAAAATTACGTATATGATCAAATTTTATGCTCTATATCTTATTTTGGACAACTACAAAATTTCTTGCCTAAATGGTCATAGAATCCTTATCACCTAACCTATATGGTAAGAAATAAAATCAATCAAATAATACCAAATGTCCATGGAGGTTCTATCACTTTGTACTAATTTGTAATTATCATCTGTTCTTTCCCAACTTGTTTCATTATCTCGCGTTAGGTCTTTTCAAGTAAACAAAAATGAACAAATAGATAATTTACCGTTATCATTATTATCGTTAAATGTACGTGTAAAAGTTTGTACATTTACAATTAAAGAAAACTTAAAATATCAATTTATATTCGATAAGAGAACATTAACATTTCATTTTTGGTCAAGAATGGTGTATGGATAAACCGTGAGGACACAGTGACTATCCATGTAGTGCTTAATCAAACATAATTTTCTATTTGTTCGCAATTGTCATCGTTTTTCTCTCTCATTTCACATGTTTTACTTAATAAATTTGAAATTTGTAATGTCAATATCACATATTAATATGGATAGATTACAAACTAGTACAAATGGTGGAATATTTATGAAAACTTGACATCATTATTTCTTACTACATTTGTTAGGTATTAAAGATTTCATTACCATTTAGGTAGTTTTATTTGTAGGTGTCCAAACTAATTTTTCTTTTTTTTAGGGGTTGTTTTACATTTTTTTTTTACATTTTTCTTTTATGGTTCTTTTAACAAATTTTAAAACAAACATATCTAAAATGATATGTTTATGATATTGTCTTTATTAAGTAAAGTAAATATCCATGACAACCTATGGAGTATCTAATTATAGAGCAACCAAAGATAACTATTTTGCTTGAAAATATGTTGTCCACACATTCAACTACAATTTTTTTTATTTAAAACACTAAAATTACTTGGTAAGTTAATCTAAGTTAATTGAGGGTAGGCTGCAACTTCTTTATTCTAAAATTGTTCAAAGCTCACCAAACAGTCCTAAAAAACCATATAAATTTCTTCCACAAAACTACACAAGTATATGAAATTTGAGCATATGTGCTCAATCTGTTTCCCAGAACCAAGTATTATCAGGAAAAAAAACACCAAACTTATGAAACATTATATTATATAATCACCATATATCTAACACTCAAATAATTGTAGCATACTAAAATATATATCACTCAACTCGAAATTCTCTGCATTTGATCAGGCTTCAGCAACCTACTATCTATCCAGTCCAATCTTTCTACTGCACCAAGTGTTGCTTCACCTCCAAGGCAAAACGGTTGTTTTCCATCCCAAAAATTCCCCATGTCGAACAATTCAAGGCTTTCGGGACACATTTCCATGTCTTCTATATGACAAGAAACATAGAACATAATTTCAGATTGCACTTGTGTCCGAGGATTATAAACATGATGCCACATATAGAACTCGCAATTAGAAGAATGATGAAACGTGTTGAACAAGAAATCACCATTTGTCAGTTGCAAAACTTTCCCAACTTCAGAATCCCTGTCGGTTTCCAACTTAAAAACCACAAACCAAGAAGTAGGTTTATTGTACTCTTTCATTACCCAAATCAAATTTAACTTATTTTGCGTAGAAATCACAGCCAGAGAACCATTGATGATTGCTAGATGCCTTGTCTCCCAACTCGGCTCAGGCAACAAAATCTTTCCAAATGCATGAGTACTCAAATCGAATGTCAATATAAAAAGATGGCCCGTTTCATCTGATTGGTCTTGATAATGTTTTACCACCCAATGCAACGCTCCATTGATGAAACACACTCGTGACATCACATGTGTAAACAAAATTCTAGGAGGAGCAATCTCACTCCAAGCACCTAAATTCATAGAGTAAACTAAAATTGAATGACTTTGTGTATCTTGTCGAGATACAGGGGATGTAATTGTCAGGACCTTGTAATCATGAGTAATTTGTTCATAACCAAAACCAACCGCGGTTTTATAGTTTTTGAAAGTGTCTAACCAAGAAGGGTGGTAAGGCAACGTCAGTTTGCGTTTAATTGAAGGGTTCCATAGACTAATACCCGTTCTACTCCCAAACAAACATAGAATTCCATTACATGAACCAACAATATCAATATCAAAACCACTAACAGGAAACTTCAGTACTGGTATTCCAGTGTATCTGCTTAAGGAACCGTCCAATGGCAATTCGTCGTCCGAATGTGATGTACAAAAGTCTTCAAAGTATTTTTCTATTTCATCTAAATGCCTATGTCTAAATATTACTCTTTTCGGAGATTGGAAAGCATGAATGCGGATGAAATTAGGGTTCCCGATCATATAACATATCGATTTGGAGATTGATCTAAATCGAAGGAGGGATTTAACGGGTAGCCTTGAGAAAATTTGAGCGATCAAATCTTCACATAGATAATAACCCGACCTTGTGAAAACACGTTTTTTATTAGTATGTTGACACATTGATAAGTACTATTAATAACCCTAATTAATCAGTATTCAATCTTTATTTAGCACGTATGTAACTAATACCTATTTTGTATTGTAGATTAATAACTTGTACAATAAATATATCCAATATTTGTGTTTGTGATAGCAGATAATTATAAAAAGAGGAAAAAGAAAAAAAGAATAAGAATAGCAGCTTACAGAAAATTAATCGATCGCAAACCCCACCATGACCTTTCGTGGAGAGAATATGAGAAAAGAAATACCGGATATATGAAATAACTTAACTTATATAAAGTATATATATAGGCATCTTTAGTAAGTTTATGGCAAGGTCGGCCAAATTTAGGTGGGCCGGATTTGCCTTTTTTTTTTTACGAAAAATATTAATAATCTTAGTAACTGTTGATAATCAAATCTTTAATAATAAAGTTGAATAACAATATGTAATGGTCACGTATTGTAGTCGTATTACAATCGTTCACAACTTCACATATTGTTCAATTTGGAAATACTAATACAAGCTTACTTTTATTTTAAAAAACCAATGGCTATGCTAAGACAAATTACTAACTTCAGACCACACTTGGGAGCAATATACGTTTTTTAACAGACTTTTGGATTTAGCTCAAAACCCATTTACATCTTATCTTTACTACTTAATAAAGATTATTGTTGGACCATATTGAAAAGAAGATATGTGATATTACATTTTTACCCTTACCGACCCATATCTCTTCTTATTCTTCTATAAAAATTGTAGCCCCCTCCTTCATTTTAGAAATATTTACAAAAAAAGTTACATTGAAAATGATTTAATTGGCCTTAATGAATCCCTTTTAATGGAGACCGTTGTTGGAAATTACCCAATTTGCCCATAATAAACTAATCTACACCCTAAATCTTTATCTTAGTAATTTACATTTTAAGCCCTTATCTTCTAAAATATTTAACTTACACCACTCGACATTGCCACTACTACTAATAGTCGCGGCCATAAACACCCGCCGCTTTCACCATCAGAGCATCGTCACCACTACCACCGTCACATTGCGCGTATACCGTGCTAGTAATTTTCAATATATGACTTGGGTATACAGTAGTGTTTATTATGAACTTAAAATAACTTATTAGCTATGTACATAATAAATGGGATGCAATTAGATAACTGAATGCCTCATACCTTAAAATTGGATACTACATTGGGTGTTCATGTGCTCCTACTGAATTCAGATGTGGTAAGGTGGACGGGTTGGACAAATGTTAAAAACAGAACTGTTTTGAAATTTTCAAAAGTGTAGATTGGTAGGGACACCTTAACACCATGTGCCTTTTGGGCTTTTGGCACCAACCAGGTGCCCCTACCAAGCCGGAGGCCAAGCGGTTGGAACTGTGTTGAAATGTCATTAAGTTGGTTGTCCCATAATACTTCTTTGTCAATTTTGAAAAACGAAATGCTTGATAGTCAATCGCATCATTATATAGGTTATATGATGAAAACAAAAGTAATAAACATGTTTGAACAAAATGTGCATAGAAAATAGACAACTCAACTTTCACCTTGTTTCCTTGTATCACTTTTCTTATTGACCTATTTGATATAAAACAGAATCCAAACCAAACCATTGATAAGTCATGAACTAAAACTGGCATCTCTACTCATTTTTTCATATTCTATACAACTTACTGCTCGAATGTTCATATGCAGAGATGCAGCGTAGACCTCGGCATGTAGCATACGGAGGTTGGTCAGCAGCCTGAAGTTTACCTATCCAATATGCAATAAGAAAACTTTGTATAAATATTGTTGATTTTTTACTATTATTAACCAAAAACAAATGTAGTTCTTATCAGCAACTCTGTCAAGATGATAGCTGGTGCATAATTAAGCTTTTTTCTACTCAGCACAATTGAGAGAAAGATATTAATAGCAAAAATACTAACTCGACTTCATTCGTTAAAACTTAAACCTTATGAAGTTTGAAAATCTTATATATAGTGTTAGCATATAGAGTTTCAATTTCGAATTTTTTGTTAAGTTGATAATTTCGGCTACCTGGAGTGACTATGACTTTTTAATGAAGATGGATGCATAGTTCCATAGGAAAAGGGTAAAAGTTCAATGAATTTTCAACCAGTTAGCCATATATATAATTGCATACTGTTAATGTTGTCGTTTGCTGGTGTCCATGAAAGAAGTTATTACGATTTTTTTTAGTTGCTCTTCATCAGTTTCAAAGTTGTATGCTACTTTATGTCAGTTAACTAATAAAGCACTTTACTGTCTTCGGTCTAAAAGTAGTGGAAATAACTCAAGCTCTATTACATATCGAATGTCCCAAGTTTGCAAGGTTATGCAATTAACAACTAATGTAAATTACTTTAAGAATACATAACAGAAAAGTAAATAAGTTTAATCATAAGTATTATTGATTAAACAGTGAATACATGGCCGTATTTTTAGAAGAAAGAAAGAAGAAATAATTGTTAAGTTTTTGACACACTAAAAACTTAACAATATTACAATGATGTAAAAACACACTTAGTGTAAAATGTGGAACACACCAACAAGAGTGCGGCTAGGTTAAGTGATGCCTTATATAGAGTGAGAGAAGGCATCACATGACAACCTATTAGATGTTGACACTAGAAAGGTTGTCGATCATCTATTGGTGTGTAAGACTGATCTGCAGGTGTCTCTATCTCCATCTTGTTTGTTTCCAAATCGGGTATGAAAGAGAAACACCAAAGTACCATTTTGGTACAAGGTCACATGTCTTCATTCTGCTTGATCAACATGTGTCCTTGGGGACCAGTCTTCTTATCTTCATTTTCCCGCCTATATTTGACTTACAAAACTTGGTGGTGAGTCATTGAACTTATCCTTAACTCTGAAGATAATGATCGTCACTGAAAAAGTTTAGCGCTGAGTCTCCTCAGCGAATCCATGACTCAACAATCTCCCCCTATTCGCTGAGGAGACTTTGCTGAGTAGAAAGTACTTGAACTTATTAACAAGTGAAATAGTGGAATGTTGATTTTATATAAGATGGACAACTTTACATGAAATAACATTACAATTACAACAAGTATAATCTAATCCCATTGAGACTCTTGCTTAGCCTTGATGAATGCTTCATCTCTTTGTCTTTCTGGCTTCAGCAATTCTTGATCAATCAGCTTGATGAACTCGGGATCATTAGAATTTTTCGAGCAATGCTTCCTTATTTTTATAAGGAAGGCAGAAGGAGCAATCCCAATCTCATTGGTCCTGAAGAAGAGCTCATGACCATGAACATTACAAAAGCAAAACCCTCCAAGTTTTTGATCATAAACACCTTCCATAAAGAGAATTCTGGAAGGCATTCTGAGATTTAGCAGCGGTTCTTCATCTATATCTGACATGGGGATTGCTCTGAGAATTGTGGGAAGCTGAGAGGAATGAGAAATGGTCGCTGGCCTCTTTGATCTAGCTCTAGCTGATGGAGGTGGAGGAGCAGGGAATGGATGTTTGTCAGCACTGAGCAGGGAGTCTTTGATCTTGTACTTCCTTTCCCTTTGATGCACTTTCTTTATTTGCTCCCCTGCCAAGGCAATCAGTGGCCTGTAACTTACAGCTGTCTTGTCTTTGATCAGCTTGTAGATTTCGATCCATTCAGTTGGCCCAAGAGAATCATTGGTAACCTCTTCTAACATCAACACTCTGCCCACTCCTTCCCTTTGAAGATGAAGGTTCATCCCTTTTCTTGTCAAGTTGACCCTGACCGACAGAATCTCTTCAGGCCTTTGCCTTATCTCTCTAGATTTGAGGTAGCGCTCCCTGCCTTCATTAAAATTTTGTTTCAGTAGGGCTTTCTTGGCAAAGAACTCTTCTTCTTTCTTCTTTAATGCTTTGAGGCCACTTGTCTGCCGGGCTATCATTTTGAACTCACCATCAGCATCCTTAATTTCTTCACCAACTACCTGCTCACTTATAAACTTTTGAAGAAGAGCTCATGACCATGAACATTACAAAAGCAAAACCCTCCAAGTTTTTGATCATAAACACCTTCCATAAAGAGAATTCTGGAAGGCATTCTGAGATTTAGCAGCGGTTCTTCATCTATATCTGACATGGGGATTGCTCTGAGAATTGTGGGAAGCTGAGAGGAATGAGAAATGGTCGCTGGCCTCTTTGATCTAGCTCTAGCTGATGGAGGTGGAGGAGCAGGGAATGGATGTTTGTCAGCACTGAGCAGGGAGTCTTTGATCTTGTACTTCCTTTCCCTTTGATGCACTTTCTTTATTTGCTCCCCTGCCAAGGCAATCAGTGGCCTGTAACTTACAGCTGTCTTGTCTTTGATCAGCTTGTAGATTTCGATCCATTCAGTTGGCCCAAGAGAATCATTGGTAACCTCTTCTAACATCAACACTCTGCCCACTCCTTCCCTTTGAAGATGAAGGTTCATCCCTTTTCTTGTCAAGTTGACCCTGACCGACAGAATCTCTTCAGGCCTTTGCCTTATCTCTCTAGATTTGAGGTAGCGCTCCCTGCCTTCATTAAAATTTTGTTTCAGTAGGGCTTTCTTGGCAAAGAACTCTTCTTCTTTCTTCTTTAATGCTTTGAGGCCACTTGTCTGCCGGGCTATCATTTTGAACTCACCATCAGCATCCTTAATTTCTTCACCAACTACCTGCTCACTTATAAACTTTTGAGAGAGCTCATCTTCTCTCTTTTTCCTTTATAGCTCTTCCTGAAGTACGACCTCTTCAGGAGTAAGTTCAACAGTAGCTTCTGAAGATGCTGCTGGCTTAGGAAAAGCTCCAGACATGAGCTTTTCTCTTTGCTCACTTGCAGCTTTGGGTGGCTTGCCAGTGATTGCAGCCTTACCCTTATCAGCGTACTTCTTGGCAAGAGAAGCTTGAAGTTCAGGAGTTGGCTTATAGTAAGCAGTTGCAATTGCTGGTTCATCAACAGCAGCCTGTTCTTTTTCAATGGTTGCTGGCACTTCCTCAGCAGCCTCAACAACTGTTTCTTTTTCTGCAGTCGCTGGCACATCCTCAGCGACTGTATTGTCAACCTTCCCCCCCCTCAACATTAGCTGCCAGTTCATCAACCCTATCAGCTTGTTCATCAACCCTATCAGCTTGCTCCCCCTTAACATTAGCTGGCATAGACTCAGCTTTTTCAACGGTTTCAGCTTGGGGAGCACTTTCACTTGCAACATTTTCAACAGCTGGACCCTCCTCAACATTTTTCTCCCCCTTGGAAGCAGCTGAGGACTTAGCTACTTCCACTTTATCTTTTGAGGAGGCCCAGCATTTCAACCATCATGCCTTTAAGAAAACCAACCTCTTCTTCAAGTTTTTGTTGTCTGCTGATAGAATCTTCTAACAACTTTCTATCAGCAGCGGTTGGCGAAGGTGTTTGGTTGAGTGATTGGGTTTTGAGTGATGAGATTTCATTGGTGAGGGTGGAAAGAAAGTTGTTTTGGGATTTAGAAAGAGAAGTGATAGAGTGAGTGAGTTGATGAAGTTGGGCGGTGAAAAGAATGTTGAATTGAGAGAGTTCATTTAGTCCTGGTATGAGTCCAGGCACTTCAGCAGCCTTCGCTGAATTGATTTCTGCTTTCAATTTATCCAGCGAGGCAAAGATGTGAGAGTTAGAGGTGCTGACTCTTTTCATACTCTCATGCAACAAGGTTTGATTTCTTCTGAATAAACGTTCATTGGATCTGGTGTGGGTGACTTGATTCTTTGTAATACCAAACACCATTCCTTGAAGAGTAGAAATCTCATCCTTTAAATCTTCATTTCCAACAACCAACTCTTTAAACTTGTCCAGTGCACCAACATTTAATTCTGCCAACTGGTCTACTAGCCATGCATATAAGTAGCCTTTCCTGTTCCCTTGGCTTTGAAGAACTTGCAATCTACAAAGAATTTCTTGCAGCTTGTAGGTTTCTACATAGTCTAAACCAGGAAGATTAACAGCAGTAAAGACACTGGTGGCTTCCTTAGGAGAAGGAACCTCCATGTTTGCCACTGACTCTGGGTACTTAGAGCAGGGAGTACTAAAGAAGTCAGGATGATGCAGTGGTGGCACTTCATCAATAGGAAGCGCTGACTCCGAATGGCTGTCTTTGGGGTAAGAAATAGGATCAAGGGAGAAAAGTACCTCTTTAATATGTGAGGTGAGTCGTGCGATCAAGTGCTCAGCTTGCTGCTTGAAGTTGTTGTTTCCAACCCTTGCTGTTGAGATTGTAGATGCATGAGGCAACACATATTCATCACCCATTGCCTCCTTGAAGATTAGAGAGAAAAATCTTGTGAATGGCACTGTGTGAGATCTATTATTCAAAATGATCTTATTCTTCATATCATTGAATATCAGCTGAGCAAAGTCCACGTTCTTGCCTTCAGCTAAGGCATGAATCATAGGCATCGATGTTGTTGATGCCTGATTGTAAGACCCAGAATTTCCACCCATGCATTGAATCACATGGGTGAACAACAACCTCCAGACCTCAGGGAGATTTTGCTTTAATGCATTGCTAGGGATCGCTGGAGCGTTAATCAAATTATAATTATAACCAATGGAAGGCAACCATGCCTTCCACTCATCATCACTCGCTGGCTCCACCTTTTATCTCGTCAGCAGCCTGTTGGGAGGCTGCTGATGGGCCGGTTTGGGTACTAGTGTCCTTGGGCGTTGAGGACTCCTTAACCTTTTTACTTTGGTTGCCCTTTGGTACACTCCGCTTATGTTTTGGGATATCAGCGGAGGGTGAAGATTGAGAAGTTGATGGGGTTGAGGATTTTGCCTTGGTTGACCTTTTGGTCGGCATTTTGGAGGCTTGGGAGGTCGCTGGGGGTTTTTCCAGTGAACCAGCCTCTTTAGGCAAGCTGGCATCCACAACGACTGGTTCAGCCACTTCATCAATAGGAAGCGCTGACTCCGAATGGCTGTCTTTGGGGTAAGAAATAGGATCAAGGGAGAAAAGTACCTCTTTAATATGTGAGGTGAGTCGTGCGATCAAGTGCTCAGCTTGCTGCTTGAAGTTGTTGTTTCCAACCCTTGCTGTTGAGATTGTAGATGCATGAGGCAACACATATTCATCACCCATTGCCTCCTTGAAGATTAGAGAGAAAAATCTTGTGAATGGCACTGTGTGAGATCTATTATTCAAAATGATCTTATTCTTCATATCATTGAATATCAGCTGAGCAAAGTCCACGTTCTTGCCTTCAGCTAAGGCATGAATCATAGGCATCGATGTTGTTGATGCCTGATTGTAAGACCCAGAATTTCCACCCATGCATTGAATCACATGGGTGAACAACAACCTCCAGACCTCAGGGAGATTTTGCTTTAATGCATTGCTAGGGATCGCTGGAGCGTTAATCAAATTATAATTATAACCAATGGAAGGCAACCATGCCTTCCACTCATCATCACTCGCTGGCTCCACAACGACTGGTTCAGCCACTTCATCAATAGGAAGCGCTGACTCCGAATGGCTGTCTTTGGGGTAAGAAATAGGATCAAGGGAGAAAAGTACCTCTTTAATATGTGAGGTGAGTCGTGCGATCAAGTGCTCAGCTTGCTGCTTGAAGTTGTTGTTTCCAACCCTTGCTGTTGAGATTGTAGATGCATGAGGCAACACATATTCATCACCCATTGCCTCCTTGAAGATTAGAGAGAAAAATCTTGTGAATGGCACTGTGTGAGATCTATTATTCAAAATGATCTTATTCTTCATATCATTGAATATCAGCTGAGCAAAGTCCACGTTCTTGCCTTCAGCTAAGGCATGAATCATAGGCATCGATGTTGTTGATGCCTGATTGTAAGACCCAGAATTTCCACCCATGCATTGAATCACATGGGTGAACAACAACCTCCAGACCTCAGGGAGATTTTGCTTTAATGCATTGCTAGGGATCGCTGGAGCGTTAATCAAATTATAATTATAACCAATGGAAGGCAACCATGCCTTCCACTCATCATCACTCGCTGGCTCCACAAATTTTCTTTCATCAGTTTCTTGTGGCAGCCTCAAGGTTTGGTGAAGAGATGTCGGAGTGATTGTTATAGTTTTCTCCCCTTGGCGGACTGTGCCAATAATGGACTTGGAGTTATCATCATACTCACAAGTCCAACAGAACTCTCTAAGAAGATGAACAAAAATGAGTTATGGGTCCGCCATGATGCAATAATTTGCAGAAGATGCGTGGCTTATACCCTTTTGCACCTTTTGGTACGTCAAGTAAGCCAAGATGATTGTTGGGCTTCACAATCATCTTTGAGGCGAGAAAGGAGACCTTAGAGGATTTATTTACATTTACAGGCACATATTCAGGCGAGTTTAGGTAAGTGATAGGTGGCTGTTCTTGAACTTGTTGTTCAGGAACCGGTGGATTTTGTACAAGTGGAGTGGAAGAAGAAGGAGTTTCAACATTTTTTGTTGGTTGTTCAACGGTCTGTGGGGTTTCATAGGATGATGCCATTTTAGTGTTCAGAAATTTGATCGGAAAAGTTGAAAGAAAATTGAGGAAGATGAACAGAAAGAGAGAGAAATATGAGGAGTTGTTTGTTTGGAAAGAATGCGAAAAGATTTTTGTGTGTGTAAAGAGTGGTGTGAGAAAAGAAAGGAGATTATATAGGGTATGGTGGTGGACCACATCTTTACACACGAAAGGTATTAGAAAAGTTTATCTCTCTTCCTTTTGAAAATATACAGTTGTAATCAACAACTGTTTATATATATATATAAATAATATCATATACATAATATTAGTATGTATATATATAGGTTTTAGGTAAAATAAAACAAGTATTAAAGTAAAACAAATAAAACAATAGGTTTCTCTTTACTAAAAATCACCGTGCATCATGAAAATCATCGTGCATCATGAAAATCATCGTGCATCATGAAAATCATCGTGCATCATGAAAATCATCGTGCATCATGAAAATCATCGTGCATCATAAAATCACCGTGCATCATGAAAATTATCGTGCATCATGAAAATCATCGTGCATCAATTGCTTCGTGAATCTTCGTGCATCAATTTAACCATAATCTAAGGGTCAAGATCTTGTCCTATTTGTTTTACTTTAATACTTGTTTTACAATACCCAACCCCTATATATAAATTTAATACGTTATGTGAGTAACGTATTAATAAAGGAAAAGAAAATCTTATCCACAAATACTCGAGTATACGCCGTATTTGTAGACGTTACCTGTCAATCAGATGCGCAGAGACTGTCATGTGCAGACAAATGACGTGATCAAGGAAGAAATCGATGTGACTTTTCAATTTGAATGATAACATGTGGTTTTAAGTTGTCCACGTCACCAACATAGTTACATTAGAAACATTCAGTTTCAAAAATATCCTATGTTTTATTTAAGAAGAAATTAAGGTTAAGAAAAACATTTAATAAAATTAAATGCTCTTTTATTCATCATCTTAAAAAAAAGGAGTTTGAGTGCTGAGAGCATTCATTAAAGAAAAGTTTTAGTCAAGATGGGCCACATGCTGAGACATACTTAGCATGTCTTACATAATAGAGCGACCTATTATGTGAAATTCTCATTAAGTATAAAGAAATACATATTGAGAAATCTTCAGCTCGCTTACTGAGTGAGTTCACTGAATCACCATTCAGCATTCCCAACTTGCTGACAAGCAATTTGAATCTAGTTTCATCCAATGGTTTGGTGAAGATGTCAGCGATTTGGTCATCAGTAGGAATGAAATAGATTTCAATATCACCTTTCATGACATGATCACGAATAAAGTGATATCGAATATCAATATGCTTGGTTTTGGAGTGCTGAACGGGATTGTGTGTAATAGCAATAGCACTTGTATTATCACACATGATTGTATTTTGGAGAACTCCAAGTCATAGTCGGCAAGCTGATGTTTCATCCAAAGAATTTGGGCACAACAGCTCGCTGCAGAAACATATTCTGCCTCAGCAGTAGAGATGGACACTGTATGCTGCTTTTTGCTAAACCAACTGGTCAGTTCCCCCCCCCCAATAGTTGACATCCTCCACTGGTGCTCTTACGATCAAGCATGCAACCAGCATAATCAGAGTCAGAATAACCAACTAAATCAAAGTTGGAATCTTTGGGGTACCACAGACCCAGTGTGGGTGTACCCTTGAGATATTTGAAGATGCGCTTGATAGCGAGAAGATGGGATTCCCTTGGAGAAGCTTGATAGCGAGATAGATGGGATGTCCCTTGGAGAAGCTTGATAGCGAGAAGATGGGATTCCCTTGGAGAAGCTTGATAGCGAGAAGATGGGATGTCCCTTGGAGAAGCTTGATAGCGAGAAGATGGGATTCCCTTGGAGAAGCTTGATAGCGAGAAGATGGGATTCCCTTGGAGAAGCTTGATAGCGAGAAGATGGGATTCCCTTGGAGAAGCTTGATAGCGAGCACATAGGCATGTAGCAAACATGATGTCTGGTCGACTCGCTGTGAGATACATCAGCGAGCCAATCATGCCTCGATAATGGGTAGGATTCATATACTTACCCTCGGGGTTAGCATGGAGATTATTTGGAGGGGACATGGGAGTTCCTTTTGGAGTGGCATTGGTGAAGTCAAATTTATGCAACATATCACGAATGTATTTTTCTTGATTGATCAAAATGCCAGTGGGAAGTTGCTTGATTTGTAACCCCAAGAAGAAGGTTAACTCACCCATCATACTCATTTCAAAAGTGCTAAACTTTTGACAGAGTTTTGTAGAAGAGGAACCAAAGATCATGTCATCGACATAAATCTGAACATAAAGAACGTCAACTCTCTTCTTGTAAATGAAGAGAGTACTGTCAATGGTCCACGACGAAATCCATGGTCCAAGAGAAAGGTAGAAAGAGTATCATACCAAGCTCTAGGAGCCTGTTTGAGACCATAGAGAACTTTATTAATTTTATAGACATAGTGAGGATGCTTTGGATCTTCAAATCCAAGAGGGTGCTTAACATAGACTTCTTCATCAAGAGTACCATTTAAGAAGGCACTCTTGACGTCCATTTGATAGACGGTGAAGCCTTTGTAAGAAACATGAGCAAGAAAGAGACGAATTGCTTCAAGGCGAGCCACTGGAGCAAAGGTTTCATCATAATCAATGCCTTCAGCTTGAGTATAACCTTGTGTAACCAGTCTTGCCTTATTGCGAATAACTACTCCAGCTTCATCCATTTTATTTCGATAAACCCATCGAGTGCCAATGGGTTCTTTAGATGGAGGAGGAACAAGGAACCAAACATGATTTCTTTCAAACTGAGTTAGCTCTTCTTGCATGGCTTCAACCCATGAAGGATCAGCCATGGCTTCACCGATATGTTCGGGCACAATTTGAGATAGAAAATTGACATAGAGACAAGTATTACTTGTCACTGATCGAGTTTGGACACCATTGTGTGGATTACCAATCACATGGTCAAGAGGGTGATCAGCAGTCCATTGGAGCACTGGTGTATAAATAGGAATAGAATGAGTGATAGCGGATACGTTGGTGGTAGGATCATTTGAGGTAAGAGGATAGTTAGAGAGATCAATTGTGAGAGAGTGTTCAGAGTTACTGACATGAGGTTCGCTAATGACAGTGGGTACCTCTTGCTGAGGAATGTCAGCTTCAGCATCTCCAATGATAGGATTCATTGAGGCATCATGAAAGATATCCTCTGCAATACTGTCAGTGACTTGAGTCTCAACTAAGGGAATATCGCTGATGGAGAAGGTGCATGGTGACCTATCTTTTTGGTAGCGAGAACATCTTTCGTACCATCAAATCCGGTACAAAGATTGTCCCACACCTTTTTAGAAGAACCTAATTTAATGACAGATTTCATTATATCATCAGGCAAGGTGGCGGTAATCATATTTCTTAATCTAGCATCAAGGTTGACAAGCCTGCGCTCATCATCTGACCATTGTACTTCAGGTTTCAAAATTTCAGTGACAACCCCAGGAGCATCACTACTAGCTCCTGGTGTCCTGGAAACCAAGATAGGTACATATGGTCCCTTGGTGAGAATGGTCATTAGGTTAGGTTCAACTCCTACGATGTGTAGGAGCATTCTCTCCTTCCAAGATCCGAAATCATTAGTGTCGAATCTTGGTGGGATGGAGACATACCCAAAATCCCTGGTATTAACCAGAGTAGGAAGATGAGCCATGTTAATAAGAAAGAAAAGAATACAGAAAATTTAAAGATTTGAAAAGATTTTAATGCAGAAAAGCAAAGTAGAGAAAGAGTATCATACCAAGCTCTAGGAGCCTGTTTGAGACCATAGAGAACTTTATTAATTTTATAGACATAGTGAGGATGCTTTGGATCTTCAAATCCAAGAGGGTGCTTAACATAGACTTCTTCATCAAGAGTACCATTTAAGAAGGCACTCTTGACGTCCATTTGATAGACGGTGAAGCCTTTGTAAGAAACATGAGCAAGAAAGAGACGAATTGCTTCAAGGCGAGCCACTGGAGCAAAGGTTTCATCATAATCAATGCCTTCAGCTTGAGTATAACCTTGTGTAACCAGTCTTGCCTTATTGCGAATAACTACTCCAGCTTCATCCATTTTATTTCGATAAACCCATCGAGTGCCAATGGGTTCTTTAGATGGAGGAGGAACAAGGAACCAAACATGATTTCTTTCAAACTGAGTTAGCTCTTCTTGCATGGCTTCAACCCATGAAGGATCAGCCATGGCTTCACCGATATGTTCGGGCACAATTTGAGATAGAAAATTGACATAGAGACAAGTATTACTTGTCACTGATCGAGTTTGGACACCATTGTGTGGATTACCAATCACATGGTCAAGAGGGTGATCAGCAGTCCATTGGAGCACTGGTGTATAAATAGGAATAGAATGAGTGATAGCGGATACGTTGGTGGTAGGATCATTTGAGGTAAGAGGATAGTTAGAGAGATCAATTGTGAGAGAGTGTTCAGAGTTACTGACATGAGGTTCGCTAATGACAGTGGGTACCTCTTGCTGAGGAATGTCAGCTTCAGCATCTCCAATGATAGGATTCATTGAGGCATCATGAAAGATATCCTCTGCAATACTGTCAGTGACTTGAGTCTCAACTAAGGGAATATCGCTGATGGAGAAGGTGCATGGTGACCTATCTTTTTGGTAGCGAGAACATCTTTCGTACCATCAAATCCGGTACAAAGATTGTCCCACACCTTTTTAGAAGAACCTAATTTAATGACAGATTTCATTATATCATCAGGCAAGGTGGCGGTAATCATATTTCTTAATCTAGCATCAAGGTTGACAAGCCTGCGCTCATCATCTGACCATTGTACTTCAGGTTTCAAAATTTCAGTGACAACCCCAGGAGCATCACTACTAGCTCCTGGTGTCCTGGAAACCAAGATAGGTACATATGGTCCCTTGGTGAGAATGGTCATTAGGTTAGGTTCAACTCCTACGATGTGTAGGAGCATTCTCTCCTTCCAAGATCCGAAATCATTAGTGTCGAATCTTGGTGGGATGGAGACATACCCAAAATCCCTGGTATTAACCAGAGTAGGAAGATGAGCCATGTTAATAAGAAAGAAAAGAATACAGAAAATTTAAAGATTTGAAAAGATTTTAATGCAGAAAAGCAAAGTAGAGAAAGATAAACAGATAATCTTGCAAACGCTTTTCAGATCAGTTTCAGTGTATCAAAACACTGCTCTGATACCAACTGAAAGTCTCAAGTTTGCAAGGTTATGTAATTAACAACTAATGTAAATTACTTTAAGAATACATAACAAAAAAGTTAATAAGTTTAATCATAAGTATTATTGATTAAATAGTGAATACATGGTCGTATTTTTAGAAGAAAGAAAGTAGAAATAATTGTTAAGTTTTTGACACACTAAAAACTTAACAATATTACAATGATGTAAAAACACATACTTAGTGTAAAATGTGGAACACACCAACAAGAGTGCGGCTAGGTTAAGTGATGCCTTATATAGAGTGAGAGAAGGCATCACATGACAACCTATTAGATGTTGACACTAGAAAGGTTGCCGATCATCTATTGGTGTGTAAGACTGATCTGCAGGTGTCTATCTCCATCTTGTTTGTTTCCAAATCGGGTATGAAAGAGAAACACCAAAGTACCATTTTGGTACAAGGTCACATGTCTTCATTCTGCTTGATCAACACGTGTCCTTGGGGACCAGTCTTCTTATCTTCATTTTCCCGCCTATATTTGACTTACAAAACTTGGTGGTGAGTCATTGAACTTATCCTTAACTCTGAAGATAATGATCGTCGCTGACAAAGTTCAGCGCTGAGTCTCCTCAGCGAATCCATGACTCAACACATATTTTGACTTTACTCATTGTATTTCGTTAGTTGATTTTCGAACTAGTGACTAATAGTGTTTGTGTAGCTTATACTAGTTTAGATGATTATTTGACTACTTGATTACATTGCCAATTAATTTCTATGTTACCAGAGCATATGGACAAGTCTTGGATCAACATATTTCATAGGACAAAGGATCCAATATATGAATTTGGACACTGAAGTCCTCGGCTGTCCAGCTAAAACGAAGGTATCTCTAACATATTTGGTCATGTAGTATCTAACACTTGCTCAGATAAATAGTTAGACTTACATGTTCTTCGTCCATAACCGGCTGGAAAAGATCTAACTAGTTATAACGTTCAAGAACCCACATTCTGTAGTCCTTTGCAGCCATTAGTTATGTAGAGTAGGTACCATGTACATAGCCGGGGAAGTCAGGGCTAATTGCGTCCCCTGCAAAGAATAAGTTATCCACAGAGATCCTTAGCTTGTCATACAGGCTGCTGGAGATGGTGTTTTGAGTCAGATCAGGTTTAGAAAGTTGGTACATCGGTACTCTTATAATTTTGTATCACTACTTGAATAATTATAAAGTTGTATTATATGAATATGAATCATTTTAATATTACTCACTATTTTTTATGTTCAATGTATTGATACATCAGGAATATGAACAGACAACTCTCCTAATATAAAAACAGACAATACAAGTTTCACTTATATTACCAGAAATTTTCTACTATAAATGGGGTAATGAGGCATCCTCTGAATGGAGTAAAAGCCCCTGAGTGGGAAAGGTTTCTTTTCACTTTATTAATCTTTTTTAGAACGGCAAATCCTACTCCTACTGCTAAACTACATGAATATCTGAGGTGGATCTCATTACTTTCGAAAAACCACCCCAACTTTCCACCTCCACGCATGTGAAGAGTGGGACTCTAACCCGGATGAAATTCCTCAAGATCAAAGACCTTACCAATGAGTCACCAACATTAAACATGTGAGAGTGTTGGTATGTGCATTCTACAATATCATCCTTAATCTGACTAGACCTCATCACTGGTTAGTTTGAATGAAACTCCTGGATCCATTATGGCTTATAATCCATTCAATATGTTTGAATGTAGCATGCTCTGACATAATATGAAACATTATAACTATATGATTATGGTATTTTTCCCAACCCGGGACACATTTAAGGTTAGTGTAATTAACATATTCATATAAAATTTAAACTTGTTCCGACTAACTGTTGGTATGCAGAAGGAGGAAGCAAATTCATCTTATACACGAGAAGAAATCTGTTTGAAAAAGTGGGTTCATATTCCAGGTCATATAAAGGACGTTCCATCTCTAAAAGGGAGACTTTCGCCACAGAAAGTTGAAGGACTGAACTGGAATTAGAAAGAGAAAAATCAAAAACATTAGAAGAACAAGTTCATCTAAATAAAGAAGATCTTCAGCTAAATAAGGAAGAGGTTAGGCTAAATAAAGAAGTGCTAGTCAAATATCAAAAGGATCAAGCCGTGCAAATGAAATGGATGAGGCAAGAGCTAGCTAGCTCCGTTATCTAAATTGCAATATGGATAAAGGGTAACTTACCTCATATGTTAAGTGATTAAGTCTAACATTGATTTTACTAATAATTAATATACGGATGTTTAGTATTTCGCTGTGAGCTCATTCGACGAGAATCTGAATGTGAGACTTGGGTTTTAACTGGATCGAGAAGGATATGATTCTGTCATTCATTCTGAGATGTGGGTTTCGTTGACTTTGCTTTTATTTAGATACTATTTAAACATTTGGAGCATTATGTATTCTGTTTGTTTTTCTATATGAGCCATCTTAGTTTTGTTCATCTTACCATGTGAACGTATTGATTTCTAGCAAATAGAGAGTATTCGAAATATTAGTACATTTATATTCTGTTTCATCAAGAATATATTGTTACTGGAATCAAGTACAATTCGCTTGTATCCACTGTGGTGAGCACTTTCGCTCTTCACCGGCCGGTGACAACTTTTGGTCTCTAAGAGCTTTCATCAGTGACCATGGTCACTTAACTATTGGAGACTTATTTGGTGGATGTCACTATGATTGATCATAATGTGATGAAGTCAGTGACCACTTAATTTAACTGATTAGTTGTGGAAATCAGTGATTAAAAATTCGACACAAAATGAGTCACCACTCTATTGTGGTCACCATTTAGTTACCGCTGATGTTTTCCGTCTCTAGTAAAAAAATAGCTACGGACTTTTAGTGACGAAAAGCGACTACGTCTCTGAACGTTCTTAGTGACAACTCTCATGTTGTTAATGACCAGAATATTTTCATTACCAAACTCTTTTCTTGTAGCATTTTTTACTCTTTTTTTTTTGTGTATTTGCTTTGGTACTTTGCATATCGACATCACCATCAATAACATGATAGTCATTAATTCCTTAGTTACTAAATGATGATGTACCATCCTTAATCATCCGGACTCTCCGGATTACACATACTAAGCACGGGCTAAACCCCTCTAAATCCAGTGATGGACAAAGGATCGGAACCTAACGATCAGTAAGACAGCCGAACGCCTTCGAAGGCTGCGCTCGTCTTACAGACAAACAGTACAAGATAGAACGTGCACTAGTATGTACGACCCGTACTTGTACCTTCAAGCCAGAGTTTATTATACAGCTGTTCAACGATAATGGCTATATGCCAACGTTACCGTTAACCTCCAAGGTTCTGGACCCTTCCCAAGGGGCCTATAAATACCCCTCAAAGGATTCACCAAAACCCTAATGAAAAACACACACAAACACCCTCATATTAAACACTTGGTGGCGTGAAGCTAATAAGTACTTCACAACATTAGGGAACCGCCAACAAGTATAAATCACTCATAATCATTTTCCTAAACAAGATTAAACCCCTATTAATTTAAGAGTAACTGTAACACCCCAACATGGCGAAATCATGGGGTATCACTTAGAAAAGCACAGCACGACATGGAAATTATGTAGAGTCAAACTATATGAAAACATAGGATTGAAACAATCCTTAAACTTGTACAAACGTATACAATCATCAACATTCATCGAAATACATGTTCAATCAATAATAAAAGGCACTTCAATCGATAGTAGTTGATCCTAAAAGTAACCCATAAAAGGGAAGTAAGGATCATGGATCCAGAAAGTCCAAAGCTAGTCCAATCCTAGCAAGTAAGCATGCAATCATCCATTTTGTCTCTGATTAACTTAATTACCTGAAAAGTGTACTAAAGAGCATCAACATAAAGTTGGTGAGTTCGTAGGGACAAGTAACAGGAAACAAGTATGTATCGGGATAACAACCGTTAACGATAAGCGAGGATTAGGATACCTAATCATGTCCAAAGAAAACCCTAAAAGGTTTCACATTAGCACAGTTCAATACAATCAACGTTTCAATATCAATATCATTATACAATACACCATTAAACGTTAACCAATACGCCTAACATGATATATCATTTACATGATAATCAAAGCGACAATCATCATTAACCAATACGCCTAACATGATATATCATTTACATGATAATCAAAGCGACAATCATCATTAACCAATACGCCTAACATGATATATCATTTACATGATAATCAAAGCGACAATCATCATTAACCAATACGCCTAACATGATATATCATTTACATGATAATCAAAGCGACAATCATCATTAACCAATACGCCTAACATGATATATCATTTACATGATAATCAAAGCGACAATCATCATTAACGTTTCATAACAATCAATAACATTCAACAACGGTGCGGCTTACATAGTTAATAATTAACAATGCGCTAACGGTGCGACTTATATAATAAATAATGCGCTAACGGTGCGACTTACATCGTAAACAATGCGCTAACGGTGCGACTTATATAATAAATAATGCGCTAACATGTCCATATCAACAATTCAATCATACAATCAATCAAATCAACAATCAACAGTTAAACAAACATGTACACTTTTCAGCCCGAATCTTAATTGAGTAGGGAGGGTTTACGAAACTCACCTGAAACGCCTGTTAGACAGTATGAGGTATGTAACAGTCTGAAATGTACCCGAATAGCCCAAACGTATTAGCCTTCGGTAAAGGAACTGTATATAATAACCCATTTTAATAAAGTCATCAGTTTAGTAAGAAACTAACGGACGAAGGACTAAAACTGTAAACAGTTTAACGGTTCAGGACTGAAACTGTCAGAAAATCTAACGGTTTAGGACTGAAACTGTCAGAAAATCTAACGACGTTAACGGTCAGATTATAGCTTTGTATTTCATTATTCGAATTTGCTATAGAAGGCTTATAAGGAACTAACTAACCTGTTTTAATGATGCTATAACGTGTTGTTCTGCTTCTTGATCATTAAACAGTAACGGTAGCAACGAAGGTGACGATGAATAGTAACAATGGTGATGGTGGTTTTCTGGGCAACAAAACTAGCATCAGTCGTAGTATAGCAGTAGCAGTGGCAGTTCGTGGTGATGGTTTTTCGATTATGTTGGTTAATGGTGTTAAACCGACGCCATATAAATATATATATATATACGTATATACATGTAGGTGTGCGTGTGTATATATATGTATATATATAGGTTTGTAAAATGGTGATGTTGCAGCCATGGTGAAGTAGCCGAGTGAGTTAGAAGACCGGTGGTGGTGATATTGGTCTCGTACAGTAGCGAATGTAAATAGCACAAAACTTGTAGTTTACACCGAGTTTAATGGTGAACACCGAATTTATTTGAAGAAGAAGCACCGAAAATAAGCAGGAAATTTAAGAGCAAAGCAGCGAATTTTAGCAACCAAACAAGTAGCAGCGAGGGTGGTGCAGTGGGGGGCTACTTCGGTGGTGAAATCTAATGGTGGTGATGAAGACCGTAAAAGATGGTGGCTTAAGGTAACAAGCAGCAGGTTGTCATGGTGATCGTGATCATGATGGCTTCTCGGTTTGTAAGTGGCAGCAGTGGTAGTTTACAAGTAGCAGGAGTGTAAAGATGGTAGTGTTTGCTTGGTGGTGGTCGTGGTCAGCAACCAAAACAAGCAGCGGCAGTCGCATGGCAGCAGTAGTAGCAGCATGTCGAAGATGATGATGAATAGTGGCAGTTGTAGTAGTAGTGCAGTAGCAGCAGTATTACGTGGTGGTTGTGAGTCAAGAATTCACAAAGAAGAAGCAGTAGCAAGTTTAAGCATCAACAGGTCGAAGGTGGTGGTAACCGGTGGTGGCTGACCAGCAGCAGTGGCAGCTTACGAGCAGCAGCATGCAGCATGGTGATGATAAAGAGTTGTAACAAGGGTGGTGATGATCGAGTGGTGTGTTTACATGGTGGGTGATGGCCTGGTTTGGAGTTAGGCCGAGAAAAATGGCGTGAGGGAGAAAGAGAGAGTGATGAACCATATATATATACCTATGTTTTATCTATATAAGTTTTGTGTGTGTGCAGATATATTTCACTCATATATATATATATAATATAGTATAGAAGGAGAGAATAATAGAAAAGTGGTGGAGAAACAAAAGAAAGAAACCAAAATGGTGGGGTTTGGTCGGCTGAATCAAGAAAAGAAAAAGAGGAGAGAAATCAAATTCTTATTTTGATTGTATTCTTTCGACTGCCGACACTATTATATATATATTTAATATATATATATATATATATAATATTAATCTAGATATTATTTTACGGTATTTGGTAGTATATTTTACCCCCTTATCTTTATACCTTAATTGCTTAATTATTTTACTAGCATTTATATTATTTGTCCAATATATCCAAGTTAGTTGGTTGATTCAGAAATCAATAAAATAAACAAAATGAATCACGGGTGTAAACCTTTTTATGAAACTGTACCTTACACTAAGGCTTCTTAACATGAGTCTAATCACAGTAGCCTAATCACAGGACATGGAATCCAACCTCATATTTCATTCGGCTCAATAATATGAACAGAATGTGAACAAAATCATATCGGCAATATAAATTCAAAAAGTTTGTTTTCATTATTTCCAACAATTAGTGGGCCAAAAATGACAATTGTTACATTAT
Organism: Erigeron breviscapus; assembly: GCA_034093135.1. Taxonomy (NCBI): domain Eukaryota; kingdom Viridiplantae; phylum Streptophyta; class Magnoliopsida; order Asterales; family Asteraceae; genus Erigeron; species Erigeron breviscapus. The sequence continues at coordinate 36,073,923 of CM067172.1, forward strand.
TCCTCAGTTAAAAGGATTTCGACCTCGAAATCTAGACCGTATCGAGTAATAAAAAAAAATATATACTTATACTCATATATATAGACCACTTATACACTTATAGTATAGCATAATATATATATATATATAAATATATATATATATGTATATATATATATATATATATATATATAGATATATATATATATATTTCTTATTTATATATATATTAGTTAGAAACGGCTCTTTCTTAGACTATAAAATAAGATAACAAGCCAGATCTCTCCATTCATATTAACTTAATATTTTCCTTTCTTCAGAATCTAACTAAAACCTGAAACCTTATATCAAAAATGTTGAGTCCTTTCCTAATCATGATTTACATTATTATCATAGCGTGGTTAATTACTGTGGCTCAACTACCATTGGATGAGGCTTATCCGTGGTTAGTAGCATTCGTTCTTGGCGTGGTTCCCTTACTATTTGTAGCCACGTGGGTTTCTTTGTATGGTTTTTAAATATGTTGTATCCCTAATTGTTGTATTTCCGCTTAAATAATGTAACAAGTTTCACTTGTATTGTACGAATAATGAAATACAACTTTCTTCGCTCTCTTTTGGGGATTGTTGTCGATTAGGGAAATTCCCCAGTTAAAAGAATTTCCCATATTTGTCTTGATAGATTTTTATACCAAGTTCATTTGTGTATTTTAATCGTTGATCGCCCATCATAATTTTAGCCTTTCAAATAATTCTTATTTT
>CM067172.1:36075662-36137986 GCA_034093135.1 Erigeron breviscapus
ATCCTAGGCGTAAAGCGGCCGTAGCCCTATTACCGATAGGGAATCGCCTACAAATCATCATTAACACCCTAATCCCATTACTCACACCTCCGGTTGAGCCATAGTGCGATTATTTGATCAAACAATTCTGAAGCCGAAGATGAAGAATTTGTTCTACCCAATGAACCAAGCTTTGAGCAAGTCGTTGAACAACATTCTCCTGGTTTTATTAACCCTGATGAAAACAATGATCCAGCCGATCCACTTCCTCACTCTCAAAAGTGGTCTCGCTCCATGCTTCCTCATCCTTCTACACAGATTATTGGAGATCCAACCGATGGCTTAACGACACGCTCTGCTTCTGCTAATGAATGCTTGTTTGTCAACTTCTTAAGCATGGTTGAGCCCAAAAATGTCAATGAGGCTCTTCGTGATTCTGATTGGGTAAAGGCCATGCAAGAAGAACTTTCTCAGTTTGAGCGTCTTGAAGTGTGGAAATTAGTTCCTAATCCTTACAAGAATAAAGAGCCAATTAAGACAAAGTGGATCTTCAAGAATAAAAAGGATGAGAATGGAGTTGTTGTTCGCAACAAGGCTAGGTTGGTTGCTAAAGGCTATTCTCAACAAGATGGTGTTGATTATGATGAGACGTTTGCTCCTGTTGCTCGTATCGAGGCCATTCGTATTTTTCTTGCTTATGCGGCATTCAAGAACTTCACTGTCTATCAAATGGATGTCAAGTCAGCTTTTTTGAATGGTGTGCTGAAAGAAGAGGTTTATGTCGATCAACCCGAGGGCTTCGTAGATCCTAAACGTCCAGATTATGTCTACAGGTTAGATAAGGCGTTATATGGCCTGAAATAAGCCCCTCGTGCATGGTATGATGCTCTCACTGCTTATCTTTTGAAGTTTGGATTCAGCAAAGGTACAATTGACACTACCTTGTTCATTAAACGCCAAGGTAGTGACATCATTTTAATCCAAATCTATGTAGACGACATAATTTTCGGGTCAACTAATCCTAAATACTGCAAAAACTTTTCTGCTTTAATGGTTCAAAACTTTGAAATGAGTATGATGGGTGAACTAAACTTTTTCCTTGGTTTACAAGTCAAACAATTGTCAAATGGTATTTTTATCTGTCAAAATAAATACATTCTTGACATGTTGAAAAAGTTTGATATGCTTAATTGTCAACCCATTGGTACACTCATGGAAACTCAAACCAAAATTCATGCTGACCTTAATGGTAGACCATACAATCAAAAACTTTACCGCAGTATGATAGGATCGCTTATGTATTTGACTGCTAGTCGCCCGGACATTATGTTTGCTACATGCATGTGTGCTAGATTTCAAGCTAACCCTATGGAAAGTCATGCTCAAGCAATTAAGAGAATTTTTCGGTATCTCAAGGGCACTATGAACCTTGGTTTATGGTATCCGAAAGATACTGGTTTCGAACTAACTGCCTACTCAGATGCAGACCATGCAGGTTGTAAGTTAGATCGCAAAAGTACTTCCGGAAGTGTGCAGTTCCTTGGAGATAAGTTAGTTGGTTGGTCCTCCAAGAAACAGAATTGTGTTTCCACGTCCACAGCAGAAGCTGAATATGTAGCAGCTGTTAGTTGCTGCTCTCAAGTGTTGTGGATGAAGACTCAACTCTCTAACTATGGCTTTAAGTATGACAGAATTCCCATTTACTGCGACTCCAAAAGTGCCATTGTAATCTCTTGTAATCCTGTTCAGCATACCAAGACAAAGCACATCGATGTAAGGTACCACTTCATCAAAGATCATGTTGAAAAAGGTAACATCGAACTTTACTTTGTCCCAACTGACTACCAACTTGCAGACCTCTTTACAAAACCTTTGGATGAACAAAGGTTTAATTTTCTGAAAACCAAGTTGGGTATGCTTGATCTACAAACTTAATTGCTTATTTGCCATGTATTCTATGTTTATTTTCTTGGTCAAACAATTGATGTGTGCTTATGTGCTCTTACATGCAATGTTTGAGGGGGAGAACAAGGGTAGAATGCATGCTTATAGGGGGAGTTTGTATATATCTTGTTTTTTTCCCCTTAATTTGTCCTTAGTCAATATTTTTGCCTTCAAAATTTTCCTATCTTTAAAACTTAAAATTTTTCTAAGTTCTTAAAACATTTCCTTAAAAAAAAAAAAAAAAACGGCTTTCAAAACCGGTAGTCAAAAACCGGTTTTGACTCCTATAAATACCCCAAAAATCGATATTTGTTTACCCGTTTTAAGTTTTTCAAATAATCCATTTTCTATTCAAATACCGGTTTTCTCTCAAAATTTACCGGCTTTCCTACCGTCTTTCATCTTTCCTTTATTACTTTTCTACCAAAACCGGCATTTCTATAGATATTCTTACTTACCGGTTTTCATACTTCAACAAAAACCGGTTTTTCTTCTTAAAACAGAAAAAAAATTCTTTTCAAACTTTCTTTGAACTTCAATTCACTTTCATACGGTTTGATTATGATGAAAAATTTCTTATACCAACTTTGTGTGCTCAATTGACTCTCTTATTTTTGAACAACTCAATGTTCATCAATTTGTCTGGCATCACAAACATTTGTCCCTATCTTCCTTGTGAATATAATGTTTCTTTTGTTCATAATTTCATGCAAGTAATTTCAGTGAGATGCACAGCATTGAACGCCTTGATGTACTACCTTTGCAGTCCTTTGAAAAATGATTGTTAGATCAATGTTTAATTTTCCTAAATAACTTAAATTTGTTTTTTCATGATCCTATATCGGTTTTCCCTAAGAAGCAAGGTATTCTTCACTAATACCGGTTTTCATTGCCTTAATAAATTTTTGTGTTTTTCTTTCTTAATTGTTAGGGGTGATCTGTTATTTGTTTTGACTTCTTGTTACTTGTCATTTAGTTCTTCATTTCAGGTATAAATCCTTAACCTATTTCAATTCTTTCATTTTTTTTATGAATACCGGTTTTCGAAAACCGGTATTTGTTCTTAATACTTCATTTTTTTTTACAAGGCACCATGCCAAAATTTTCTTAACTAATACCGGTTTTCCCAATTTAATTTTCTAAAATCTGAAAACCGGTATTCCTCCTTATTTCTTTCTATTATGAATACCGGTTTTACTTAACAAATTTTGAAAACCGGTTTTACTTAACAAATTTTGAAAACCGGTTTTACTTCACTAAACTTGAAAACCGGTTTTTCTTCTTAAAACAGAAAAAAAATTCTTTTCAAACTTTCTTTGAACTTCAATTCACTTTCATACGGTTTGATTATGATGAAAAAATTTCTTATACCAACTTTGTGTGCTCAATTGACTCTCTTATTTTTGAACAACTCAATGTTCATCAATTTGTCTGGCATCACAAACATTTGTCCCTATCTTCCTTGTGAATATAATGTTTCTTTTGTTCATAATTTCATGCAAGTAATTTCAGTGAGATGCACAGCATTGAACGCCTTGATGTACTGCTTATGTAGTCTCACATGAAACACTTGCACGATCTTTTAAACAATAATTCTTCCAAGATTGCCCTCTTGTTTATACTTACTTTGTTTCTAACACTTAGTTTCCTTGAGATGCACGGTATCGAACGCCTTGATGTACTACCTCTATAGTCTCGTGAAAACTACTTGTTAGAATTGCAAAGTTAAATTTTTTATGCTAAATTTGCTTCATTTCTAACTCTCAGTTTCGTTAGGATGCAAGGTATCGAACGCCTTGATGTACTACCTTTGCAGTTTTTTGAAAAATGATTGTTAGATCATTGTTTAATTTTCCTAAATAACTTAAATTTGTTTTTCATGATCCTATATCGGTTTTCCCTAAGAAGCAAGGTATTGAACGCCTTGTTGTACTGCCTTCGCATCTTCTGTGAAAAATGGTGTAAGATCAAACTTTTTGAATAAATTAACCCTGGAACAATGTTTCCAATTTCTCTTCTTCTTAATTACAGAATGGATTTCCTCAGAGACGGGTGTACCGATGACATGCCAAACAATTATGAACTTTTGATTCCATTCCTCTGTCAGCATAATATTATTCCTGTCTTACTTTCTTATCACCCCATGTTTCCCGTGTTCACAAACACAACAACCGGTATAGAAGAAGAACTCTTGTTCCAACTGTGGCGCACAATTCAGTACGTTAACCCACGGGGAAGAAACCAAACACCATACTTTCAATTCCAACTCCAAACTACCACAGATACTCCTTTAACAATCACCTTCACTCTTGCTAATTTCCGATCCATAATTGGATTTCCTGAAGCTGATTCCCGTGAAGGCGCCACAGAATTTACACCAACCCCTTCAACTCAAGAAATGCTTCAAGGGGTAAGAGAGCTTGGATATGAAGGTCAACTTAATGCTCTCAAAGACTTCAGAAAGAAGAATTTGCACAGCTTATGGAACACTCTCTCCTCCATCATTAACTACTGCTTATCACCGTCAAGAAAAGGACAAGAGGCCATTACTTCTCATACGTTGACATACTTATATGGCATCTCTCGTGATCTTCATCTCGATTTTGCAGCTGTTGCTTGGGATCATTTGGTTTTAAATGTCAGAGGAAAGTTTAATGCAACAAAGAAATATATTCCCTTCATTCGTTTCCTCACACTCATTCTCCAACATACTCTCAACACTAATGAAAATATTCGAAGATTTCCAAGATCCCACAAAATTCATATTCCACGTTATGGAGCTGTTTACGCCAACTCCGGCATTGAAACTGTTGCTCCTATGCCAATTCCTGAGTCACTGCTTCGCTCGGTGCCTTATGAACATGAAGACTATAGGAATTACAGAGTGCGTAGAGACATGGCTATAGCAGCTGAAAACCGACAGCTGCCTGCCGCAGCCGTGCATAGGTCGCCTCGTGAGGGTCATAGGTCTAGGAGAAAAAGAAATGAGGGGTTAGAAGGAGAACAAGAGGCACCGAGCTCGTCAATTGCACCATCTACTTCTGCTGCACCTTCTTCGTCCACTTCTGAACCACCGAGAAAGAAACACAAGTCCCGCCATCACTCTAAATCAAAATCAAAATCCAAATCATCGTCTCAACCATCATCTTCTTCACAAATTCCACCATCAACTTCGTCTGAAACACTTGCTTCTCCATCTTCTTCATCTTCACCGCTCATAGTAAAACGAAAGTTGAAGAAAACAAAACGTATACATGTTCGACCTCCTCTTCAACCAATTCCTGAAGAGGTTCAAGAAGATGTTCAACCTGAACATCATGATGATCTTTTTGATATTCCGGAGGAACAAGGTGGTCCTGAGGGAGGGGTTGAAAAACAAATTGGAGAGGATGAGAGGTCCGGGCTAGGCATAGGGCATAAAGAAAACGTTGGCCCTTCGACAGATGAACCAATTATTCGTCAGGATGACACCCCCAGGTTAGAAGTCGAGGCCTCCCCACCCTCGCATGCTGAAACCTCCTCTCGCCACTCTGGATCCTCTTTACAGGATCCAGTTTCATTCTTGCACGGGCACCAACCGCATCCACTATCGTTCCCTCATTCGGAGGACGACGATATTGAATCCGAGGAGACTTCTGCCCCTCTCCTGACTTCATTTCCTGACACTTTTGAGTCTAGATCCCCCACTAGGTCACTTGATACAACGCACGCACATCCTTTGGATGTTGCCAGAACATACGTAGAGTTGGATATTCCTCCAATTCCAGGATCGTATGGAAGACCTATTGGTGCCATCATCAGACAAGCACTAATTTTAGGCGCTGAGGAGCAAAGCTTTGAGGAAGTTAGGTTCGCCTTTCTTTTTCCTAGCTCAGCTTCCAGTCCAACGGGCAATCTAGGAGATCCCGGTAGTCCCACCGACCGTAACATTGTGTTATGCATTCGTGCAAAACCAATACGTTACGCAACAACTGATGTTGAAGTTACACTTCGTCAATCATCAGGAAGCCCTGTTGGTGCACAACCTTCAGGCCACACTGTAAACCCTACGGAGCCTACAGTTGTGCAAACGACATCTACGTCAGTCTTACCTTCTTCCTCTATTCAATCATCACCGACTACACAAGCCGAAGAGCTCCGTAAACAAAAAGGCAAAGCCTTAGCTCCACCTGAATCTCCTAAAAGTGATAGCCCTCCACCAGCCGCTGAACGCCTTGCACTTAAATATAATCAAGAAGAGCGTGAAACAATTATGGCTCTTGATGCTGCAAACCTTCTTTTCACCGCTTCTACTTGAATTCCAGCTCCCCAACCTCCTCCACTCACCTCTCATAACTCACCGTCACCTTCTCATTCATCTTCTTCTTCCTCCTCCGTCTGACAATAATTCTGACAATGCTTCCATTCGTAACTCTCCCGCACAAAAACCACCGAGGCTTGAAGAACTATACAATGAACTTCATGCAATGCTCCTATCTCTTGAAGATCAAAATGATTCTTTTGATAAAGCCATCCTTGCCTCTCTCCAAGCCCGGTTTGATCATCAGTATAGAATAAATGAGATAAAGCAGCAGGCAGCACAAGATAAATTTCTAGCTGATGCACAGCTTGAAGCGGCACAGAAACGTATTACAGAGCTTGAAGCCACTTGTCGACAAGCTGCTGTTATTCATCAAAGACGTGATGATCCTGATGATCAGGATCAACACGAGGGGGAGAACATGGATGAAGATGTGGCTGATGTAAGAGCCAGTGCTGCTACTGAGGTTATTGGAGATACAGATGTTGGAGATGATGCTCAATCTAGAGATCCTCCTCAAGATGTTGAAGTTGTAGAGTATACTGAAGAAATTCAGGCAGATGAGTCAGTGATTCGAGCTAGTATGGCAACAGAAGTGGTTAGAGACTCAGATATAAGAGATGATGCTCAGTCTCAAGGACTTACTCTTGATCCTTCGATCATTGGAGAAGATTTTGATGATGTTGACTTCCCTGAGAATGATCCACATGATGGAAGTGGCTCCTCTGATGATGATGATGATGATTCTCCTGGCTTTGACACCTATCCTACAGTTCAGCAACCAATTCCCGCTCTCAACCGTTTAAACTTCGATAACCTAATCCATCACCTTGCAAATCCCCATCTTCACCAAATCACCAGGCCTTCTAATAATCAGATCAATGATGGTGGTTTCAAAAAGAATGTTGAAAAACGTATCGATTATCTTAAATTGCCATCAAGACTCTTCAAAGCCACAAAATTCCTTGAAGAGAAAGCCTTCAGAATCTTCTCTCACAAACAAGAACTGATCAAGATTGACATCGATGAAATAAGGGCAAGACGTGCATATGAACATGATCATCAGAGGGCAAAGTATTTGAAAGATCTCATTGATGCTCGAAGCCAAAAGATTCATAAGGCATGGAAAGATCAGCTCAAGCTGAAGATTATTGAAGTTGTCAGCTTTCACTTTAAAGAATGGCGTGATGCAGGCTTTGCAAGAAGACCGGGGTTGATGTGGTTTGTGGTAAAAAGAGAAGATAATCGAAAGTATGTGATCAGTGGGGCCAGATTCAATCTCCTTTCAGCTGATGATCTAATTTTCTTACTCAATCACTTCGCCAGCAAGCTCATCCAACCTGATCCAGAAACTCAAGAAGCTTACTATGCAGTAAAGAGATACATGGACAGTCTTATTTTGAGCCAAACGCAAAAAGACTTCCAGCTTGGGGTTGAGAAGAAAAGGAAGAAGATTAACCTTATTGTGCCCAATCAGAACATCAGAGGGGTGAATCTAGACAATTTCAACACTGGTGCAATTTTTGATAATCCCAGAGGGTTTGTGTTTGTAAGTGATCAAGGGCACAAGATCTTCATCAGACTCGACGAACTCTCCAAATATTCTAATGGAACGTTGTTGCAATGCCAGAATGTGTTTGAAAGTCTTTATGAGTTCGAAGAGTCAGAAAAGGAAAAGAAAAGATTGATGAGGGTGATTGCAAAGATTAAAGCGAGGTTAAATCACCGAGAGCGAACCAGATTGATTCTGAAAGCTCGATTGCCAAAGGAACGTCGTGGTGTGATACATATACCAGAAGGCACATGGGTCAGATACTCTCCAAACCATGAATTTGGACCTCATAACATCCCACCAGTTAACTTTGCCGATAACATCATTGAACCACCCAACCGACCATCTGATCCGAAATACCATTTCATTCCCAAAAGATATTGGAAAGAAAAGTACAGTGAGTACAAGAAAAGAGCTTTCAAAGATCAATCAACTCAACCATCCAAACCAGAATCATCTACAAAGAAAAGGAACAGAAGGCAAAAGAAAAAGAAGAAAGTCGGACGATGAACTTCCACAAAACAGCACTAAAGGGGGAGATTGTTAGCTTTATAATTAGTTAGTGCTTGTTTTGTAACTTTGTTATTGTAATGTCCTTTTAATTAAGTATGGAGGGGTCTTAGTGTAATTAAGGAAGGATCTAATTGTAATTAACTTTGGGTATAAATACCCCTCCATCCCATAATTTTGTAACCTTTTATGACATAATATAACTTTCCATTTCCTTATTTCTCTCATTCTCTCTCACACACACTTAACCTTATTACATAATTTAGCATTAAATCAGTGGGTACAACAAGTCCAGAAGTGAATGCATTAGCTCAGGTGGCGGGATGTAAATCAGAGTCCCTCTCTTTTAAATATCTTGGCATCCCTATCGGTGCAAAGATGTCAAGAGTGGAAGCATGGATCCGACCGTTGATAAATTTAATAAAAGATTATCGAAGTGGAATACGAAACTCTTATCAGTCGGGGGTTGACTAACACTGATTTCTTCGGTCTTGGGCGCGTTAGGAACTTATCTTTTTGGCATGTTTTGGCATGTTTAAGGTACCAAAGTTAATTCTTTTTGGAAAAGATGTTGGTGGCCTTGGGGTAGGGAGTCTTGGGGCTCTCAATCTCGCCATGTTATGCAAATGGAGATGGAGGGCGTTAAGCACTACTACACGTTCCTTTATGTGCCCCGGTTAAAAAGAGTAATGGAACCCGCTTTAGAGCCGTGTCTTATGCGGGGGAGTCCTATTTAAGTGATAATATGACCCGCCATATACAACCGAGTCCTTTACAACAACACCCGGATCCTTTATAACATAATAGAACCCGCCTCCTTCACCGAGAGCGAACCAGATTGATTCAGAAAGCTCGATTGCCAAAGGAACGTCGTGGTGTGATACATATACCAGAAGGCACATGGGTCAGATACTCTCCAAACCATGAATTTGGACCTCATAACATCCCACCAGTTAACTTTGCCGATAACATCATTGAACCACCCAACCGACCATCTGATCCGAAATACCATTTCATTCCCAAAAGATATTGGAAAGAAAAGTACAGTGAGTACAAGAAAAGAGCTTTCAAAGATCAATCAACTCAACCATCCAAACCAGAATCATCTACAAAGAAAAGGAACAGAAGGCAAAAGAAAAAGAAGAAAGTCGGACGATGAACTTCCACAAAACAGCACTAAAAGAAAAAAAAAAAAAAAAAAAAAAAAAAAAAAAAAAAAAAAAAAAAAAAAAAAAAAAAAAAAAAAAAAAAAAAAAAAAAAAAAAAAAAAAAAAAAAAAAAAAAAAAAAAAAAAAAAAAAAAAAAAAAAAAAAAAAAAAAAAAAAAAAAAAAAAAAAAAAAAAAAAAAAAAAAAAAAAAAAAAAAAAAAAAAAAAAAAAAAAAAAAAAAAAAAAAAAAAAAAAAAAAAAAAAAAAAAAAAAAAAAAAAAAAAAAAAAAAAAAAAAAAAAAAAAAAAAAAAAAAAAAAAAAAAAAAAAAAAAAAAAAAAAAAAAAAAAAAAAAAAAAAAAAAAAAAAAAAAAAAAAAAAAAAAAAAAAAAAAAAAAAAAAAAAAAAAAAAAAAAAAAAAAAAAAAAAAAAAAAAAAAAAAAAAAAAAAAAAAAAAAAAAAAAAAAAAAAAAAAAAAAAAAAAAAAAAAAAAAAAAAAAAAAAAAAAAAAAAAAAAAAAAAAAAAAAAAAAAAAAAAAAAAAAAAAAAAAAAAAAAAAAAAAAAAAAAAAAAAAAAAAAAAAAAAAAAAAAAAAAAAAAAAAAAAAAAAAAAAAAAAAAAAAAAAAAAAAAAAAAAAAAAAAAAAAAAAAAAAAAAAAAAAAAAAAAAAAAAAAAAAAAAAAAAAAAAAAAAAAAAAAAAAAAAAAAAAAAAAAAAAAAAAAAAAAAAAAAAAAAAAAAAAAAAAAAAAAAAAAAAAAAAAAAAAAAAAAAAAAAAAAAAAAAAAAAAAAAAAAAAAAAAAAAAAAAAAAAAAAAAAAAAAAAAAAAAAAAAAAAAAAAAAAAAAAAAAAAAAAAAAAAAAAAAAAAAAAAAAAAAAAAAAAAAAAAAAAAAAAAAAAAAAAAAAAAAAAAAAAAAAAAAAAAAAAAAAAAAAAAAAAAAAAAAAAAAAAAAAAAAAAAAAAAAAAAAAAAAAAAAAAAAAAAAAAAAAAAAAAAAAAAAAAAAAAAAAAAAAAAAAAAAAAAAAAAAAAAAAAAAAAAAAAAAAAAAAAAAAAAAAAAAAAAAAAAAAAAAAAAAAAAAAAAAAAAAAAAAAAAAAAAAAAAAAAAAAAAAAAAAAAAAAAAAAAAAAAAAAAAAAAAAAAAAAAAAAAAAAAAAAAAAAAAAAAAAAAAAAAAAAAAAAAAAAAAAAAAAAAAAAAAAAAAAAAAAAAAAAAAAAAAAAAAAAAAAAAAAAAAAAAAAAAAAAAAAAAAAAAAAAAAAAAAAAAAAAAAAAAAAAAAAAAAAAAAAAAAAAAAAAAAAAAAAAAAAAAAAAAAAAAAAAAAAAAAAAAAAAAAAAAAAAAAAAAAAAAAAAAAAAAAAAAAAAAAAAAAAAAAAAAAAAAAAAAAAAAAAAAAAAAAAAAAAAAAAAAAAAAAAAAAAAAAAAAAAAAAAAAAAAAAAAAAAAAAAAAAAAAAAAAAAAAAAAAAAAAAAAAAAAAAAAAAAAAAAAAAAAAAAAAAAAAAAAAAAAAAAAAAAAAAAAAAAAAAAAAAAAAAAAAAAAAAAAAAAAAAAAAAAAAAAAAAAAAAAAAAAAAAAAAAAAAAAAAAAAAAAAAAAAAAAAAAAAAAAAAAAAAAAAAAAAAAAAAAAAAAAAAAAAAAAAAAAAAAAAAAAAAAAAAAAAAAAAATTATCGTGAAGAATAAAAAAAAAAAAAAAAAAAAAAAAAAAAAAAAAAAAAAAAAAAAAAAAAAAAAAAAAAAAAAAAAAAAAAAAAAAAGTCCTATTTAAGTGATAATATGACCCGCCATATACAACCGAGTCCTTTACAACAACACCCGGATCCTTTATAACATAATAGAACCCGCCTCCTTCACCAATAGAACCTGCCTTTTCTGTTTAGAGCCCCCTTTCCTCCTACCGCCTAAATAGTAATAGAACCCGGCCACCAGTTTCTAGTTTTGTTTTTCTTTTCCTTTCCTTCGACTATCAACTTTACATTAGAACAATATATTGAACACACCAAATATATAGGAAAACGTCAATAAATCCAAGTTTGAAAGCAACAATGACATTCTAAATTAAAAACCCAAGCATCACATGCATAATAAATCAAGTCACCCTAAACAAAATATTCAAAATAAAATACTCTATATATAATAGCGTATGAAAGACAAGAACAATAAACTAACTCATTAGCTAAACATAATATATCCTTCCACGGACCGATCATTAACATTTTGTGCACTTCGCCATTGACTTTCATTCATTCCAACATCAACGGAGTTGAGGTAGATGATTTGGCGCAACAAATTTGTTGATGCACTTTCATGGATTGGGATCCTCTAAAGTTGCTTTCAACTTTACTAGTGAAGTTGGAAGCATCTTGACCTTTGGATTGAAATCAAAGGTCAAGATTTAAAAATTATGTTTGAATCTTGACCCTTTGATTTTAATCCAATGGTTAGAATCACCAACTTTATTAGTAAAGTTATATATAACTTTAGAGGATCTCAATCCATTTCATTCTGTCCTGCATTGAGTGTACCATCACTTACTACTTTTAACACAAAAATAAAACCTACAAAACAATAAATAATAAGACACAAACAGAATTTTACATGTGATATACAACACCAAAGTTCGATGTTACTTACCATATAAAGTGCTACATGAATTTCTGAGTTATGAGCCGATGCTCCTTCTGGTTGCATAAACCAACATAATTTCCTTAAGAGATTATAATATATTTATTGCAAAAGTTGAAATTTATCATACAAGTTCAAAAGATGGAAAGTAAAAGATAGATGATACCTTACAGTATAAGACATGAAGTATGATTGTTTCTCAAAAGAGGTGGTATTTTTATGCCATTGGTTCTGAAATTCTGGTTCAGAGTTGAACCTGCAGGTACTGGTCAAATTTGGATGTCAATTGCATGTGTAGTTTCTTTTCTTTTAGCTAGTGGGTATAACCACTATGATTCCTACGTAATTGCAAAACTTAACACCTACTATTTAAATGGATTGATTCATAATATAAAGAAAAAAAAAAGGTCAAACACATGTTTAAGGGAGTATCTTTTCTTTAAATTGTAGCAGATTATACGGATAATTAGGGGAATATGGAAGTAAATTAATTTTAGGTGATATTATTTTTATTTTTTAAAAGGAATTATATAGAGAGTTACCTACATGATGTTGTAGGGAATATATCCCCATATAGAAGATATATATATATATTTTAGATAAATTCCTTTACAAATTAGGGTATCCGATATATCGCATATCGGGGGTCGGCCGATACGATACCGAAAGCGATATTTACAACCTTGATTAATATATAATATATATTATATATATATATATATATATATATATATTTTAGATAAATTCCTTTACAAATTAGGGTATCCGATATATAAATATCGGCCGATATATCGGTGATATATCGGATATCGGCCTTCAACTGATACGAAATATGGGTTATCGGCTGAACTTATCGTTTTGGTCAAATGTCGGTCAATATCGGTCAATATCGGCCAATATCGGTAAAAAAAAGATGACTTTTTTTTTATAAAAAAAAACACGGGTTAAAACCAAAAATAGGGTTTCTGACTTTAAGATTAAAAGGTATGTAAAATTTGCTTCGTAACATAGCAATTAAGATTGAAAGGTATGTAAACTTATGTCAAATTGTATATATTGTTAGTATATATATATATTTTAGATAAATTCCTTTACAAATTAGGGTATCCGATATATCCCCGATATATCCCCGATATATCCGATATATCGCATATCGGGGGTCGGCCGATACGATACCGAAAGCGATATTTACAACCTTGATTAATATAATATAATAATATTCCCTTTCATACTAATATATGGGAACCAAATTAGACGGTCAATGGTTGACACACTCACACACCTAAAGAAAATCTCAACTTCAAAAACGTAGTTAAGACAATGATACAAAACCTGCTTTGGCGATATCAAATTGGTGAGCCACGCCCGCATTAATCTTTACACCTAATCTACTTACAATCTCAAGAACTTCTTCAGAGCCACCAATGCATTTACTTCCAAACAAAAAAAATAAAAAATCAAATATTGGCTTTATATCATTGTATAGGTCAAACTGACAAAGATTGGCATACTAAAGATCTTACAAGTATAAACAAGTATGACTATGTTGCTTACTTGCACCCATGTTGGAATAATGCATACCTCTCGCTCAATGGCCAAAGGGAGGAGCGGCTCAATCCATTCTGAAACTGCGTAATTACAGACAAACACATAGAAGGTTCAGCTGTCTATAGAGAGGCAATATATCACCTTCAAAACCAGCACCACCTTTTCCCTTTGTTTCTTAGATATAACTCTCTACACTTCAAAATAATAGCGTTCATCCATTAGTTCATATCATCTCGTTTATCGTTAAACAAAGCTAATTCCATTAAATCATAACTAAAAAGAATCTTTCTCCTAAAACAATAATACACTAACAAAAGCTATAAATAACAGGGGAACACTTTGTTACAGTATACAAGCCTGATCTCACAGTTATGAGTCTCGGGCTCACCAAGTCACCAACACCAATATCTTCCCTTGGCAGCTAAAATATATGGGTACAACTTGCGTTACCAAGCGAGAGCCTAAGTAATTTCGCTGTAAAAGTAAAATATTGTCTATAGATACGACCTTATAGACAAAACATGTACATTTACCTCGAGCCCGAGGAGTCGACATCTATCCCACTCAGTTTATAGATTGCTTGATCATCTATATACACCTCCCAGACATCACATAAAAAAAATCAACAATCCATTTATCGAAACTTCTGTTTAGTTCTTTTTAAAATAAAGATTTTAGACAATATAACTTAAATTTAATCCTCCTCTATATGCACAAAGGTTAGGTTTATATGTGTATAAAAGCAACTAATCAGATCAAAATTTGACCATTATAGGATAGAAACAGGGGAGGCAAAACAAATGTGAATGGACTCAATTTATAGTAACCATAAACAGAGTTCCATTACAGAAATTATCCTAGTCGAAGAAACATTTTCTTTCTATAACAATCATTTAATAACTCAAACCCCACTTTTTTTCTATAACATTCATTCAACAATTCAGTCATTCACAGACATAATGAAATATGATTAACACTGAAACTATATCTTTCTACAAAATATATTAATAATATTGATTTATAAAAATAAAAGAAACACGTGAATGTGGCATAAAACCCTAATATAGTTCAAAACTACAAAACTAAATAAGGAGAAAAAACCCTAGATGTGAGAAAGATAAAAACTAACCTTTATGTAAAATGGCTCGAGAAAAAGTAATGGCTGGTGTTTTTTTCTGAAATATCAATTACAATTACAGAAGGGCGCAGCAAGCAGTTGCGCGTAATAAAGGGGGGTGGGGGGCATAGATGGAGATATGAGAAAAGGAAGTAGGTTCTAAAAGTTTAAACACTGACATTTTGCGGAAAGGGGCGGGACTTGGAGGGAAATTGGGAGAGAACAAAAATACTTTGGGAGTGACTAATATGACACGGTCATGTACCAAGGCGGATTCTATTTGGGCTTGCGGGTTCTTTTTGGGGAGTGGCTATAATATGACCCGGTTGTTTACAAGCAAAAAACAGGAGGGATTTAATATGATACGGTCATTTATAAAGTCGGGTTCTAAACAAGGAGTAACTTTAGTATGACCCGGTTTCTTAAGTAAGCGGGTTTTATTTGGGGGTCCTATTTAGATTTGTGTAGTAGTGAAGGAACCAAGAGGTGTTATGGACGAAAGTAATTCTCTCCATTCATGGGCAGAGAAGTTTGTTTTCTTTCTTGGGAAAAGGAGCATCTAACTGGTCAAAGCTATATATGCTCGGTATTTAGGGTGATTCATGATCGATTCAAACTACCGAATTCTGTCATTCATGAAAAAATTGGTAGTGGCACTTCGATTGAGTTCTGGCGATATCTGGTTAGGAGAGACGAGGCTGGCAGATAAATTCCTAGATTATTTGCATTGGAAACGAATAAAACATGTAAGGTTGTTGATTGCAGGGTAAACAATGGGTGGAATTGGGCCTGGAGAAGACACATTCGCGACGGTGTAGAGGCTGAGCAACTAACAGCTTTGCATCAGATGTTAAACACAGTAGTGCTCACTACTCAATGCCAAAATGA
Organism: Erigeron breviscapus; assembly: GCA_034093135.1. NCBI lineage: Eukaryota > Viridiplantae > Streptophyta > Magnoliopsida > Asterales > Asteraceae > Erigeron > Erigeron breviscapus. The sequence continues at coordinate 36,091,273 of CM067172.1, forward strand.
TGATTGGGGCTGGAATTTGGATGGGAACTCCTACTTTTCGGTACATAGTATGCGAGTATTTATTGATAAGGTTTTGCTTCCTGTTGAGAACTCACCAACAATATGGAATACACTGGTTCCAAAGAAGGTTAATGTTTTCATATGGCGTATAATAAGAAGTTGTCTACCTACACGTATAAATATGCTGGCGAAAGGAGTTATGGTGGAGTCGGTTTGGTGTCCTTTATGTGAGCGTGGTTTCAAAGACGTAAGCCACTTGTTTTGTAATTGCAGCTTTGTTAGAGAGGTTCGTACTCATGTTTCCAATTGGTTGCAAGTTGATGTTCCGGATTTTAAACCAAAAGAGTTGGTGGAGTGGTGCCGTGACCTTATAATTCCTACAAAAACCAAACGAGTGATTGAAGCGGTTTGTTTCGTGTAGTGGTGGTCACTTTGGAAACACCTCAGAGCATAGTGGGATTTATTCAAATCTATAGTTTTGGGTTTCTTATCTGTGAATTTCTAGTAGGGATCTTCAAAAGTCTGCATTCAAATAATATAGTGGTGTCTCTATCGTCAAGCCACGTTGCATAATATTTAGACTAGAAAGGCTTTTTTCTTCTGGTGATATATTGCTTTGTATCACGAACCATACTCAACGTTGTAACTTCACTCGATTATCATTTAAGCCATATTTTATTTGTTTAAGCTCAATTCTGAAATGCACAAAATATACATTAAAGTAGACCTACTCTTATATAAAACTATTATATTTAAACATTCTTAGACCATTTAATGTATATCTAATAATCACTTATCACTTTGATTCTACACTATGGCTTAGGCAACAGTCCAGAGCAACAGAGAGTAGAGAGTGTGTACTGTTCAAGTGTTCAACTCAAAGTTGACGGGATTTAAAAAAAGGGTAGAATAATTTAAACTAATTATTAGCCTAATGATAATTTGTTTCGCATGCAATCAAAACATATTATTAATATTGCACCTCTCAAGTTAACACAACTTTAACCTATTAAGTTCTATGAAAATTGTTTGTGACGTCTAAGGCATAAAAGAACAATACAAACAAATAATGCATGAAATTAAAAACTCTTTCTGAATTTTGATTATATATAAAAGTTCTTTAATCTCTTGGGTTTAAAACGTCTGGCAAACCTTCGGTTGGAGCTACCGCAGAATGATTTCGCCTTTGCAAAGCATCCTGCAAATCAGTAAAAACTTTGATTACTATACTTGAAAATCCCAAATAAATTGGTGACTTGTGATATATTTTAATTTTATACATGTCCAAGTATTTTTAGGTCTAGAGACACAGCACCTAGAGGCACACTACCATCAGCCACTTCTTTTCATGAAACGTGATTCTCAAAGCTCTAGTATCAGGCAAGCGTAGAGTGTCACACAAGCTCTTTTCAACGTTTGAAGAGTGCGCCTACGATAAATAAGCCACCATTTTAGGGAACAAAAAAGATCTTTGAATGAAACCCATAAATAAGTTAGTGGTACCCGAGTTTTCAAAATTGCTGGCTTGTTATTTGTAACACTATTTTGCTTTTGTGTGCTAGGCGTTTTGGAAGATTCAACTGAACCAACCGACTTTGTGGAAGACCCAACAAGCGCCTTATCGGAACTGTTTGAAGTATCAAGTGTCATCTTTTTCCTATTACCGGAATCCAACCCGCATCCAGGTGGCATTGTGTTTCTCCTTGAACTTGTCAAGGGTTTCGGCCCATTTTTGTAACCTAACATGTACCTTGAAGCAACCGTTTTACTTGCATTTGCAACGGTCTCTTCTTTTGACAAAACCAGCAGGCTTGATCTTCTCGATCTCATTACGGGTGAAGGGTCCCTCTTTCTCCGTGCCGAGATTGACCTTTGTTGCTTTGTTTTACCTGGGCCTCCTATTACCGGAATCCAACCCGCATCCAGGTGGCATTGTCTTTCTCCTTGAACTTGTCAAGGGTTTCGGCCCATTTTTGTAACCTAACATGTACCTTGAAGCAACCGTTTTACTTGCATTTGCAACGGTCTCTTCTTTTGACAAAACCAGCAGGCTTGATCTTCTCGATCTCATTACGGGTGAAGGGTCCCTCTTTCTCCGTGCCGAGATTGACCTTTGTTGCTTTGTTTTACCTGGGCCTCGAAACCTCCGACAAAGCTTTTCTGAATTATTCACATTATTCTCCCTCCGTGCAGGTACTTGTCTATTATTCCTACCATGTTCAACAAATATTTAACACCCTTTATCAATCATATACATATACTACTAAACTACAAAACAAACTTTTTCCTTTTTTCATATAGTTAAATTTATTGATATATACATATACATATACAATACATATATAGTGCCGGCTTAAGCTTTTTTGAGGCCTTAAGCAAGAAGAATTTTGGGGGCCTAACTCATTATATAACAATTAATGATTGTTTATTCAACAAAAGCTAAATTTCTTATGGTGCTTTAAGATCGAAAAAAAAAATACCTGCTAGCATTCATTTTACACAACTTTGCCATATTTCTTAAACAAATCATCATACATGTTATCTGTATCTTGACACACTTTCTACCGGTTTACTGCTCATCTTAAACAACATATGCCGCCAACCAAATAATACTTACAGAATGCAGAAAGCAATTACAAAAAATAAACAAATGTGAAATGTAAGTATAACCCAAACATTTTACTACCTCCATTAGTCCCCAGTGAAAGAAAAGCAACAAATTACAAACTTCAATTTGAAAAAAAAGCCAAGAAATACCTATTTATAAATAGGAACGCCATCAATTGTAGAGCCGTAGAGACTCTTTGAATTTCTTGAAGAGTAATGGAAATTAGATTTTGATGGTTGAAATTCACACAAAAAAAGCGGCTGTTTTGTTAGATGAAAGAAGCCCTAATGATAAAATATTAACCTTTAAACAAACGCTTAATATACTTCTAGTTTAACTCTAACCTATTATAATTTTGGGGGCCTTAATAGTTAGTGGGCCTTAGGCTTGTGCCTAACCCAATACTACTATTGGGCCGGCCCCGTACATATATATAAGAGAAACATTACTTTAACAAAGGAGATATCTTATCAGTTTGTTAATAATTGGTAAATCAAAATACTTTTCCAAATAAACATTCTAAACTCGAGGTTCCTTGAATCTATCTTTCTTTAATACTTCTAAAACATAAACCTTACACTTTTTAAAAGAAAAAATAATCACATGAATGGATCATAGAATTTGACACAAAAAAAACATCATTACACAATTTAGCACATATTATATAAATTTAAATCACATTAAGTAAAAACACCCAAGAAAATAAATGAATTATCTTACCTCATCCTTAATATTGTCTTTCGGCTCCTTTACTCAGCCATCAAACTTATTATTCCATGAATACGCAGAAATAGGATCATCAGAAACATCACCATCCAAACTTTGGCTCTGAATCACATAGTCCTTATTAGCCGAAATCCTAAAATGAATCACAGTTCAAGGTTGACAAGCCATATAAAGCACTGTCATATCAGGAGTCTTGACACGGATCAATTAAGAAAGAAAGAAAGCAGGGCCCAAAATGAATCACAGTTCAAGGTTTCTAAATTTGACACCCTAGCTATGTATGTTTAACCGTTAGACGACCCATAGATAAGTAAAAAGGGTCATAATCTTTATTTATAGCTAAGAAAGAAAGATAATCTCAGCAAGCTTGTCTTGTTTGGTCTGGTACAATAAAAAACAATTCCAAATAACAGAAACAACAGCACTTGTTAAAGACTTGTGATAGATAATAATTAGGCTAAAACATATTACCTCGTTGAAGCATACCACCCATTAATCTATTTGATTCTGCAAACCTAAATTTCCATGACACGCTAATAAGGTCGTTATGCTGGTGATAGAAGTAACTTGAAGTGTGCCCTGCAAATTGAGGCATTCAAGAATCAGATGATGCAGGTACATACACAGTCACTGTTAACACATCAGTTCATTACAAAATACAAAAATTAACCTTTGTACTAATAATTAACGCATCAATTTGTTACAGGGAAAAAAATTAAACCCATATTAACCTGTCAGTTTAACTTGAACTAAAAAAAAGTCACATTTCAACCTGAACGGACGTGACCATCTTTGACTTGAACTAAAAAACTCACATTTTCACCTGAACCCGTTTTTTCTGAACAACTACCCCAGACCCATCTTAGCCTGTTCCCAAGTCAACCAAGCAGCGCATCTTTCCTGTTCTACAAACCCAAATTTGGAGACTTTATTGTTCGACACCTAAACTGTAACATCCCAAACTTTTCATGTTTGACTTGTTGACTTGTCCGTTAGTTAACGATAGGTTCCTTCAAGTTTATGTGCCTTAATTGGATTATGTGATTAAATGCTTATGTGTTTAATATGTGATGATTAAAGTAAGTCGAATGAAAGTAATTAAAAGTAATGTTATGAAAGTCAAGTGCTTGTTAGGTTGATAAGTGTCCAGTTAGTAAGTTAAGCTTAGAATGCGATGTTTGAGAAGTTGAGGGACTTAAGGTAACAAAAGGAAAGTGATGGCCAGGGGTTTAAGGGTTAATTAGGTTTCCCTAATTCTCAAAAATCTGCATCTTACGTGTTTGTGAGCCCCAAGCCGCTCCTCCCTCTCTTCTAAAGCAAATTTCCTCCAAAACCCTACGTTTCTTGGTGTTTGATTGAAGTTTGATCAAGATCTTCCGTCCTTGTGATTATATACAGGTGATTTCCCTTTAATTTGTGATTATATGAGTCAATTATATTGATGGTGTTCCTGGTCTTAGGGTTTGGGATGGGATAATTACGAATTGTTACCGATTTCGAGTTATTCGGGTGATCAATGGAATGGGTAATGTTGGTGAATGGTTAAGGAATCAATTGATGGATTTAAGTCATGAATTGTACCATAAAAGATGTTAATTTAATGTCTCCAGGTCGATTTAAGGTGTAAAGATCGTATAGGATTCGATTGGGAGTCCAAAAGGGTTGAAATCTAATCTGGTCTGCGATACCGCCGATACACACCACGGTACCTTCGTGACCATTGTGTGGTCTTTTGTTTGGGAACACGATACCTTCGATATACACTACGATATTCACAACGATATTGTACATCAGAGTGTTTCAAAGTAAGTTTAAGTGTCTAGTTAACTTATATTTGTTGTTGGCGGGCGGAAATGGATCGGTTACCTACTCATGGGAATCTCAGACGACGAAATGTTTCGTTGGCTGGTTACTTGTGCCCTGTTTGTAACGAACATGAGGAATCCATGGATCATCTTCTTACTTCGTGGGATGTTTGGCATGTTTGGCAAAAGGTTGCATTGTGGTGTAAGGTGCCTCCCATTTATGCATTTTCGACTTGTTATCTCCTTGAACTTCACTTGTCTTCCAAAGTTGGAGGGGTGGGCAAGAAGGTTATACAGGCGATTATGATGATAACCTGCTGGTGCATCTGACAATCTAGAAACAAAATCATCTTCCAAGGATCCGGTTGGTCTAGTCAACGAACTTTTGAAGACATTGTCTCTTTGGGTTTTCTTTGGATTAAGAATCGTGCTAAGAAGGTCCCTGTAACATGGGCTAATTGGAAAAGCTTTACTTTCTTGTAAATTCTGTTCTTGGTGTTTTACTCCTTTGGAGTTGTATTTATAATGGTGTTTGATTCTCATTAGCTATTTGAAAAGAAAAAAAAAACCTGCAACAGACCACGTCGCAATAATAGGCAGAGTGATAACTTATGTTGACATTAAAAAATAATAAAAAATTATCAGAGCAAGAATCAAACTGGGTAGGGATAAATATGGGTCGATTTTTGCTTAAAACCGAAACTGAATCGATCCATTCGGTTTTAGAAAAGCAAAACCATTGGATTCGGTTTTTGTTCGGTTCGATTTGTCGGTTTTCCGGTTCGGTTTGGATCGGTTTCGGTTTTTGTTTCGGTTTTTTTTATAATTTTTTTTTACGTTTTTTGTTTATTATGTTATAAATTTAACTTTCAATTGTTAAGAAAAAAAATATGATATAGAAACTAAAATATGGAGATGTTTTTTATTAACTAATTATATTTTTTAGGTGTTAAAATTGGTATAACTTTTATAAAACGAATTGATTTTATTTTACGTTTTCATCTAAAACATACAATTTATATAGATTTGTACACTAAAAAGACAAAAAGTTTAAATATATTAACATATTTACAAATTATAAGTAATAAATATAAATATAAATGTAATATGATATAAATACAAAATAAATTAATTCGGTTTTTGATCGGTTTTTCGGCATATAAAACCGAAACCCGAACCGATCCGTTCGGATTTTAGAAAACGAAAACCAAACCAATGGATTTCGTTCGGTTTCGGTTTTTTCGATTTGGTTGTCTGTTTTTTCGTTTTTTGGTTTTCCGGTTCGGTTTTTGCTCACCCCTAAACCGGGGGTGAGGAGTAAAAAGGCGAAGACTATAACCACCCAATCCAAAACATCATTTGTTTCATAATTTCTAAACATTGTATTAGTAGTGCTTGAAAACAATTATTGTTCATAAGCACTACCATTAATGATATTATATATAGAATATAATAATAATATAACTAGTGTTATACCCGGCCGTTGGCCGGGGATAACAATCAGACATATACTTTAATGCGGGTCATTAGTTTTAAATGTCAACCGTTATTATCGGACAAAAAAAATGCATCGTTAAACAATACAACGTAAATCTTAAAACACAACTTTGGTGATAAAATAAAAAAAATTGCAAACTTTCTCGGATGATAAAAATAAAAAGATAAAAACTTTTACAGTGAAAAATAAAATAAATTTGTAGTACATGAATCCTCAAAAATAAAACTTTAATGGTAAAATATAAAAATATTAAAAAAGATTTAGTGGTTAAGTGTGAAACATAAATCATTAAAGTAATGATATAAATCAAAATAAAAAATGAAAACACAAAGAAGGCAAGTGACATCTACACAACACTAACTAAAAAATGATATATATAAAAAAAAACAGGAAGGCCAAGCTGCTTCACTATTCACCCAAATGTTTTTAAATAGGTTATAATATAATATAATATAATAATAATAATAATAACTAGTGTTATACCCGGCCATTGGCCGGGGATAACAATCGAAAATATATTTTATTGCGGGTCATTAGTTTTAAATGTCAACCGTTATTATCGAAAAAAAATGCATCGTTAAACAATACAACGTAAACCTTAAAACACAACTTTGGTGATAAAATAAAAAAAATTGCAAACTTTCTCGGATGATAAAAATAAAAAGATAAAAACTTTTACAGTGAAAAATAAAATAAATTTGTAGTAGCATGGAATAAAAATAAAACTTTAATGTGAAAAATAAAATAAAGTTGTAGTAGCATGAATCCTCAAAAATAAAACTTTAATGATAAAAATATAAAAATATTAAAAAAGATTTAGTGGTTGAAGTGTAAAACAATAAATCATTAAAGGTAATGATATAAATCAAAATAAAAAATGAAAACATAAAGAAGTCAAGGGACATCTACACAATACTAACTAAAAAATGATATAATAAAAAAAAAACAGGAAGCCAGCCAAGCTGCTTCACTATTCACACCAAATGTTTTAAATAGGTTATAATATAATATAATATAATATAATAATAATATAACTAGTGTTATACCCGGCCATTGGCCGGGGATAACAATCGAAAATATATTTTATTGCGGGTCATTAGTTTTAAATGTCAACCGTTATTATCGGGGGAAAAATGCATCGTTAAACAATACAACGTAAACCTTAAAACACAACTTTGGTGATAAATTATAAAAAAAAAAGAAAGGAAAACTTACTCCAAGTGAGGATAACTTGCCACAGTTGTTGAGCAAAACCGCAGCCAAGGAGTAAATGTTCGATAGTATCATTATCATTTTTTCATACGAGACATAAAGATGGAGAGCGGGATGTTATGGGGGCGCATGTAACATAGAACCAGAAAGCAACCATAACCTGCCCTCTATGCGAGTAGTAACACCTTTAGAGGCACTCGTTTATTCGACTCCATGAGGAAAGCACCAAAAGACTGTAAACGTTGCTCAACGGTAGCCACTGTGAACTCATAACCCCACCCACATCCCATACCAGTTATCCGGAGATGATTTACCATGACCAATACTCCTGTCTAACACCAAACAGGATTTATCTTTATCAATTCCAAACCGATGGGGGGCACCTAACTATTAGGGTGGAGTCCCCACACCATTAACCCAACCAAAATTCAATGGCCTGCCCATTACCCAGGATACCCCGAAACAATAATTTCAGCCATATATCTTTGGCTGAAAGAGCCATTGAGATGTGCATGATATTTTTCATGGTCCCAGTAAGCTCAAACTAGCTAGAATGTATGACCAAGAACGCTGCGAGTGATGGAAGGACCAGATAACTTTCCTCCACAAACCCGACTGACCCACTTTTGCTAATTACTCGTGAAGTTTCAGAGTTAAACGTCAAAAGTTGAACGCTTATAAAACTCAAACCGCTTGACCCATTTACATTTTCACAAATCATCCATTCCAAAAAAACATTTTCATGAATCAATGGATATTTTAATTGTTCAAAAACCAAAATAAATTAATGTATTCTTTTTTTTTGGAACATTCAGATTCAGATTCAATTCAGATTCAGATTCAATTCATTCAGATTCAGATTCAGATTCTTATTATTATAATAAAAACTAGCAACAGGCTAGAAGTACAAGCAGTTAGGAGATAAATACAATTGGAATATTAAACTAAAGTTACACCATATGCACCCTCTTTCGGGTTAAGATTATAGCAAAAGTTAGGAATATCAACAAAGTTAGATGCAGGAAAAATTTAGATTTACGACATAATCTACTAATAGTATCAATCATGTATCATATTATTTATTTTGTAATGCAGAAGGGTTGATTCTAGAGTATTGGTGAAGTCCACCCGAATTCGAATCCAAAGCGATGCCCTAAAGAGGTTGTTATTTCAAGTCTTAGATGGTTCTAAAGCATTTATTCCAACCAGTTATTGCCTCATTTGCTTATAGAGAGATCAAAAATGAGACAAAGCTAGAACTTTGCCCGTTGACACATACTCTTAACCAATTAGGCATACACTTGAATAAGTCAGGATATCCAAATGGTATAAGGCGCCACACTCATAATCCTATCTTTGGGAGAGGTTGCGGGTTCAACAGTTTTGCCCCTTTTGTTTTACAAGACAACAATTCATCGATCCAGCAAGTCAACAATTCCCAAATTTCACTATTTAAACAATAAACTCTAGTCATCCCATTCTAGCAAGTGCCACTTTGCTCCACTTAAGAAAGCTTCGACTTCCGTTTTAAGCCCATGTCAAGCGGAATCCTGTAAAAAATTAGCCAATTTCTTGCATTCCACAAACACCATAATTGTAGTAACAATAACACCATGAATTGTAGTAACAATAACACCATAATTGTAGTAACAATAACACCATAATTGTAGTAACAATAACACCATAATTGTAGTAACAATAACACCATAATTGTAGTAACAATAACACCATGAATTGTAGTAACAATAACACCATGAATTGTAGTAACAATAACACCATAATTGTAGTAACAATAACACCATAATTGTAGTAACAATAACACCATAATTGTAGTAACAATAACACCATAATTGTAGTAACAATAACACCATAATTGTAGTAACAATAACACCATGAATTGTAGTAACAATAACACCATAATTGTAGTAACAATAACACCATGAATTGTATAAAAACTAGCAACAGGCTAGAAGTACAAGCAGTTAGGAGATAAATACAATTGGAATATTAAACTAAAGTTACACCATATGCACCCTCTTTCGGGTTAAGATTATAGCAAAAGTTAGGAATATCAACAAAGTTAGATGCAGGAAAAATTTAGATTTACGACATAATCTACTAATAGTATCAATCATGTATCATATTATTTATTTTGTAATGCAGAAGGGTTGATTCTAGAGTATTGGTGAAGTCCACCCGAATTCGAATCCAAAGCGATGCCCTAAAGAGGTTGTTATTTCAAGTCTTAGATGGTTCTAAAGCATTTATTCCAACCAGTTATTGCCTCATTTGCTTATAGAGAGATCAAAAATGAGACAAAGCTAGAACTTTGCCCGTTGACACATACTCTTAACCAATTAGGCATACACTTGAATAAGTCAGGATATCCAAATGGTATAAGGCGCCACACTCATAATCCTATCTTTGGGAGAGGTTGCGGGTTCAACAGTTTTGCCCCTTTTGTTTTACAAGACAACAATTCATCGATCCAGCAAGTCAACAATTCCCAAATTTCACTATTTAAACAATCTTACCCAAAGAATACGAGCAATGATCATTCGTTTCAATACACTAATCAGAACGAGAGCGATAAATTGATTGCAAATCCATACCATGATCAAGCCATATACAATCCATAAGTCTTCACTGTCGCATTCACCGCTAAAATGCAGGACTTTTATGCCATCTTGTCTCTTGAAGAGAGCCAAATAATCCAATAATGCCTTCATCACCAGTTTTTAGCAATACAAATGCAAGTCCTGCTATATATTGTCAATGACATTATCTCCGACTAATATTCGAAATAATGAATACATATTTGCTAGCTTTAGAAACCAATTGATTAGAGTATAGTTTATTTTTTACCAGCAAAACACAACGTATTCAAACATTAGTTGAATCCATTTCTTAAGACCAACCAATTAATAAGATACATAATTTTTTCAATGTCAATGTCAAAGATATCCAATCCCGAAATAACATATACAAGTTTATTTGTAGAAAATTTTTATTAAGAATTACAAATAAAAAACATTATGTTCCCAATCTTCATAAAAAGTACTAATAACAAAGAAAACAGATTAAAAAAAAAAAAGATTAAAAACCCATATATGTCTTGAAAATAAATTTAAAGGGGTTAGGCTCAGATCTGGAATTGGGGGTATGGGGACAAAAGAAGAAGCGAAATCCGCCATGGCTGCAAACACATCTACATACACACAGTTGCATAGTAAATCTTACAATGCCATCTGTGGGTGTTTGCCCCGCCAAGATACGGGTCGGATCTTCAATATCCCTTTCTACTTTTTGCTCAGATTAATTAATATCAATGATCATCACAGCCAATATATATTGCATCACCACCACAACCACCACCGCCACTAAGTAGCGATGAAAGTAATTGAATAAAAGGAAATGGAAATTGGAAAGGAAGGAAGGAGTCAAGAATAGCATATCTATATCTATATATCTATATCTATCTATAAATAATATATTTGACACGGGTATAATCTAGTTATGTTTGATTGATTACTTTTTTGGAAAAAGAATCAATTAAGAAAAAATGAAAGAAATCACTGGCTGTAACATGAGAGATGATGTGGAAACCACACTGTTGAATCTCTATCACGTCGGACTGTCGGAGCCCCTCATTCTGATATCTGAGCAAACAGCAACCCCCAATTTTTGGTGTTTCTATTTGCCCTATTCCTTATTTACCTTGATAGTTGTTGCATCTTTTTTTTTTACACATTTGCACCCTCAATTTTGGTATAACTCAACTTGAGTCGAGTAACTATCAAATATTTACAAGCTTGACTCGACTTGTTAACCAAAATATTAAAATAATCAAACTCGAGGTTACTAGGGTTAGTAACTTAGTATTAACCAAAAAATGGTAAATGGGTGTGAACTCTCTGGTCTCATGTACCGTCTTGATACTCAGAGCGTACACCGCATAAAACTCATGTCCGGTGACTCATCATTCTCACACATGGGTCACTTGCCTTTTTGTCAAGATTTGAACATGTGACTTGCAACCTTCAACTGTGAGCCCATATGGTCACATGGTGGCGGTATAAGTTGATCTATGATCAATTGGTAGGTTAGTATTAACCAGAATCACTATTTTTAAAAGTCATTTTAATATATATACTAAAAGACAATTGAACTAATAACTTAATTTCAATCACATCGCTCGATTTCATCAAATTGACTCTCGTTATATTAGATTGTTATCATTCAGTTGAACTAATAATTTATTGTCTAATCACTTCACTCGATTTCATTAAATTGACTCTAGCTTATGTTATCATTTAAGTTTATATAAACTAGATTTTAGACCCGTGTCATATACACGGGTTTTACAACATTATTAATATAAGAATTAGTATATGAAACAAAAAAAAAATAATTATTAATATAAGAATTAGTATATGAAACCAAAAAAATACTTATACGTTAAATCTAAAAATATACTTAAAAAGGAATTGAGATATTTAAATGTAAATACTGAATGATAAATCATATCAAGGTTGGATAGTGTAGCAGAGTTTCTTTTATATAAACTCTTCCAGATAAGCAATATCTTAACTTTGATTACATAATTGACCGAGTTCTCATTGATGTCTTGCAAAAAAGTAATTTTATTTTCGTTAGTCATGATTCTAAAGAAGCAATATTTTAACTTTGATTGTTAAGAACAATAAAAGTAGCAGCTATTTCGTGGGGTTTTCAATAATTTTGTTTGTTGTGATTTTATTTATAGGTTTCAGTTTATATAAGAAGAATATGTATCCTAAATATAATTTGATTTTAATTACTAACAACAACAATGATTATCCTAATTATAGTCTGATTACAATTATTAATAACAACAATATTGCAATTAATTTGATTACAATTAATAATATAAAATAAAATATTGATATAAATATGTAACCTCCCTAAGTTTTAGCTATATTTTGTTATTAGATAGACATTATGCAATAAAGTATTAATTTTTTTAAATTGGGTTAAAAGTGTAAATTGGTGATGGAAAACCAAAAAGTGTAAATTAATTTAGACATGTGTTGATTTAATTAATTTTGAGAAATTGAGAGTTGTGATTGGTCAATTGAAGTTAGGTCAGTTGCCTTTTAGTATATATATAGATTTTAGACCCGTGTCAAATACACGGGTTTTACAACATTATCAGTATAAGAGTTAATATATGGAACAAAAAAATACTTATACGTTAAATCTAAAAATATACTTAAAAAGGAATTGAGATATTTAAATGTAAATACTGAATGATAAATCATATCAAGGTTGGATAGTGTAGCAGAGTTTCTTTTATATAAACTCTTCCAGATAAGCAATATCTTAACTTTGATTACATAATTGACCGAGTTCTCATTGATGTCTTGCAAAAAAGTAATTTTATTTTCGTTAGTCATGATTCTAAAGAAGCAATATTTTAACTTTGATTGTTAAGAACAATAAAAGTAGCAGCTATTTCGTGGGGTTTTCAATAATTTTGTTTGTTGTGATTTTATTTATAGGTTTCAGTTTATATAAGAAGAATATGTATCCTAAATAATTTGATTCCAATCAGAGCTTTCAATTTCTTATACTAATAATGTGTAAAACCCGTGTATTTGACACGAGTCTAAAATCTAGTATTGTGATAAATCTATAATATTAATACCTAGATAAATAATAATCGAATGGGGAAAAAAATTAGATTGAATAAATTAATCTAATAAATAACATTAGCCAAATCACATTATTTGTTCATGAGCTTTTTTTACGGCAAAGGTGATAATGAAAAAAAATTATTAGATTTATAAAAGGACTGGATGGTATGGTTTACTTTTAAAAAATTTATCCTAACTTAATGATTATTATCTATATTAAAAAAAGTTTATAATATTTAGCCTTTGCATAATTATTAAGATAAAGATGAACATTAGATTTTAGGATAAATGCTATAGTCTAAAAGTAGATCTCTTCCACTTGAAAGTTATTTTTAAATATCATTGTCGTGTATAAATCTTATTGTAATTAATGTTTTTAAATAATAAAATTTAGTCACATATTTAATAACTTAATTTGAAGAAATCGAGAGTTGTGATTGGTCAATTGAATTAGGTCAGTTGCCTTTTAGTATATATTAAGATTAGAATTCCTAATAATCATTATCTAAATATATTATTAGATTAGTATAGTATTTATACTAATTTTTTTAGAAAAAAGTCTCACTAATTAACACCTTTTTTGTTTTTTTATTAAATTGACTCTAGCTTATGTTATCGTTTAATTTAATAATAAACTAGATTTTAGACCCGTGTCATATACACGGGTTTTACAACATTATTAATATAAGAATTAGTATATGAAACCAAAAAAATACTTATACGTTAAATCTAAAAATATACTTAAAAAGGAATTGAGATATTTAAATGTAAATACTGAATGATAAATCATATCAAGGTTGGATAGTGTAGCAGAGTTTCTTTTATATAAACTCTTCCAGATAAGCAATATCTTAACTTTGATTACATAATTGACCGAGTTCTCATTGATGTCTTGCAAAAAAGTAATTTTATTTTCGTTAGTCATGGTTGTTAAGAACAATAAAAGTAGCAGCTGGTTCGTGAGGTTTTCAATTATTTTGTGTGTTGTGATTTTACTTTTAAGGTTCAGTTTATATAAGAAGAATTTGTATCCTAAATATAGTTTGATTCCAATCAGAGCTTTCAATTTCTTATACTAATAATGTGTAAAACCCGTGTATTTGACACGAGTCTAAAATCTAGTATTGTGATAAATCTATAATATTAATACCTAGATAAATAATAATCGAATGGGGAAAAAAATTAGATTGAATAAATTAATCTAATAAATAACATTAGCCAAATCACATTATTTGTTCATGAGCTTTTTTTACGGCAAAGGTGATAATGAAAAAAAATTATTAGATTTATAAAAGGACTGGATGGTATGGTTTACTTTTAAAAAATTTATCCTAACTTAATGATTATTATCTATATTAAAAAAAGTTTATAATATTTAGCCTTTGCATAATTATTAAGATAAAGATGAACATTAGATTTTAGGATAAATGCTATAGTCTAAAAGTAGATCTCTTCCACTTGAAAGTTATTTTTAAATATCATTGTCGTGTATAAATCTTATTGTAATTAATGTTTTTAAATAATAAAATTTAGT
Source organism: Erigeron breviscapus (assembly GCA_034093135.1). NCBI lineage: Eukaryota > Viridiplantae > Streptophyta > Magnoliopsida > Asterales > Asteraceae > Erigeron > Erigeron breviscapus. Next base: position 36,106,331 of record CM067172.1, read on the forward strand.
CACATATTTAATAACTTAATTTGAAGAAATCGAGAGTTATGATTGGTCAATTGAATTAGGTCAGTTGCCTTTTAGTATATATATGGATTTTAGACCCGTGTCAAATACACGGGTTTTACAACATTATCAGTATAAGAGTTAATATATGGAAAAAAATACTTATACGTTAAATGTAAAAATATACTTAAAAAGAAATTGAGATATTCAAATGTAAATATTGAATGCTAAATCATATAGGCTGGATGGTATAGCAGGATTTCTTTTATACAAACTCTTCCAGAAAAGAACAATATTTTAACTTTGATTGTTAAGAACAATAAAAGTAGCAGCTATTTCGTGGGGTTTTCAATAATTTTGTTTGTTGTGATTTTATTTATAGGTTTCAGTTTATATAAGAAGAATATGTATCCTAAATATAATTTGATTTTAATTACTAACAACAACAATGATTATCCTAATTATAGTCTGATTACAATTATTAATAACAACAATATTGCAATTAATTTGATTACAATTAATAATATAAAATAAAATATTGATATAAATATGTAACCTCCCTAAGTTTTAGCTATATTTTGTTTTTAAATAGACATTATGCAATAAAGTATTAATTATTTTTAAAAATTTTCATCATTTAATTAATTAAAAAAATTCAACAGATGAAATATTATTTACAAAAAGTATTTCACATGATGAAATACAATATATGCGTTTAACGTTCTTGAAGTATTTTCTTTTAAATTTGTTTTTACTTACATTTTTACATTTAAATTTATCTTATATTTAAAATGTTATAAACAATTCGTGTATTTGACACGGACATAAATCTAGTTGATAAAATATAGTAGAAGATTTATCGTAAAAAGCATCTTGATAAATAGCGACCAAAAGTGATTAACAATATAACCATTAAATAGTCTTTTTTTTCCAGCTTGATTTAGATAAATTTGTGTTGTTGTGTATCATCCAATGCAATGGTTATACATATGTATAACTGATACGAGTAACACTCTTTCTTGTGAGGTTTTTTAGTTTGTTTGCTAGATAAATTTGTGTTGTTGTGTATCATCCAATGCAATGGTTATACATATGTATAACTGATACGAGTAACACTCTTTCTTGTGAGGTTTTTTAGTTTGTTTGCTAGATAAATTTGTGTTGTTGTGTATCATCCAATGCAATGGTTATACATATGTATAACTGATACGAGTAACACTCTTTCTTGTGAGGTTTTTTAGTTTGTTTGCTAGATAAATTTTGTGTGTTGTGATTTTACTTTTAAGGTTCAGTTTATATAAGAAGAATTTGTATCCTAAATATAGTTTGATTCCAATCAGAGCTTTCAATTTCTTATACTAATAATGTGTAAAACCCGTGTATTTGACACGAGTCTAAAATCTAGTATTGTGATAAATCTATAATATTAATACCTAGATAAATAATAATCGAATGGGGAAAAAAATTAGATTGAATAAATTAATCTAATAAATAACATTAGCCAAATCACATTATTTGTTCATGAGCTTTTTTTACGGCAAAGGTGATAATGAAAAAAAATTATTAGATTTATAAAAGGACTGGATGGTATGGTTTACTTTTAAAAAATTTATCCTAACTTAATGATTATTATCTATATTAAAAAAAGTTTATAATATTTAGCCTTTGCATAATTATTAAGATAAAGATGAACATTAGATTTTAGGATAAATGCTATAGTCTAAAAGTAGATCTCTTCCACTTGAAAGTTATTTTTAAATATCATTGCCGTGTATAAATCTTATTGTAATTAATGTTTTTAAATAATAAAATTTAGTCACATATTTAATAACTTAATTTGAAGAAATCGAGAGTTATGATTGGTCAATTGAGATTAGGTCAGTTGACTTTTAGTATATATTAAGATTAAATTCCTAATAATCATTATCTAAATATATTATTAGATTAGTATAGTATTTATACTAATTTTTTTAGAAAAAAGTCTCACTAATTAACACCTTTTTTGTTTTTCATAAATAATTTACACCTTTTAGCCCTAAGTACTTCATTTTTATATTTTGTAATTTTTAGCCATCAGCTTGAGAACATTTTTTTAAAAATTTTTCATCATTTAATTAATTAAAAAAATTCAACAGATGAAATATTATTTACAAAAAGTATTTCACATGATGAAATACAATATATGCGTTTAACGTTCTTGAAGTATTTTCTTTTAAATTTGTTTTTACTTACATTTTTACATTTAAATTTATCTTATATTTAAAATGTTATAAACAATTCGTGTATTTGACACGGACATAAATCTAGTTGATAAAATATAGTAGAAGATTTATCGTAAAAAGCATCTTGATAAATAGCGACCAAAAGTGATTAACAATATAACCATTAAATAGTCTTTTTTTTAGTTTGTTTGCTAGATAAATTTGTGATGTTGTGCCTTTGTCCATTTGTCTCACAACCTGATTCTCTTGTGTATGCATCATCTACACGTACAAGAACTAAAATAAGTTGGGGATATAAAGCAAAACGAACAAAAACAGAATATAAATTCAATTTCTAAAAGCGTGAAACACTTTTGATCTTATCAGGTGAGCCAAATCTTGTTAGCAAGTTCAGAGTCAAACTTAGGCTGTGCATTTTTGATACTACTTTATTGTTCAGGTTACTTTCCAAAAGGTCACACCTTAACTCTACTTATAACTCTCATGCTTAACTATTGACCATTTGTTGATCTTAAACCTCAAACGCAACTTTTAAAATACTCCGTAATTGGTTGTTGGTTCCAAGACTTGGATATAATAACATAATTATGTTTGTGTTAAAGAAGTAGAAAATCTGAGTCCTAGTCCCTCTTGGAGCATACATCATCAGGCTTGTTGACATTCTAGAAAAGATCTGTGGGGAAATTTCCGCAATGAACAATACCTGGTGTAGAAGCCCCACAACTATGAAAAGAGGCTTAAGTGGAAGTACATGAAAAATTTCCACTCCTCTTAGCAGCATATATTAGAGCAAAAACAGGAATCAGCTTTTCATTGCATCAGGATACATCAGGAAGGCTCACCGTGAACAAAGATCGAATTTAGCTCCAGCTACTATCAAATGTGGTCCAGATACCATAGGTTAAGGCTTTGATCTACTTCTTTTGGAATATAACAATGGCAACTAGTGCTACTGTTTAAGTACTCAAATAGTGACTTTGAAGTAAAAACATGCCAAATAATAAATCAACAGCACTCAGAATTGACAAAAATTAAGGAACACAAGTAATGTAAAAATTTTAAGATAATCAAAATCTTTACTAAAATAATCATAATATATTAGTAGTAAAAGGGAGGCTCAGATATGTTGTAAACAGAAGTTCCCCTGCATAAAATCAGCCATGGCTGCAGTTTCAATTGCATGTCAAAATCATAAACTTTAAAAAAAAAAAAAAAAAAATTACAACGGGCACCCAGCCAAGATACAGATCCGGTCATCAAACTCCTAATTTTGCTGAATAGAAGACAACATTAAATCATAATAGCCTCTCATTATATTTCCATTCCATATAACACTAAAAGAGTAGCAGCAGCAGAAGCAATAGTAGTAGTAACAGTAGTAGTACAGAATAAACAAGGCAAATCACCTCAAATGGGCATTTGGTCTACTAGCTTGATTATGACTAACGTTAAGATTAAGATCAAGTGAGCATAATATTACGTGTTTGTAGGCTCATACTTGATTTTGAAAAATATCTCCGATCAAATGGCAACAGATTAGACTCTGGTCAGAGCCTCATTCACTTTTGAGCAAAATTCCCAGCAACAATACAGCAATTCAAATAGAACAACGCCTAAAGAGTAGATGTCGGACTAGTGAGTCACACCTCCATGTTTCAAATAAGTCGGATCCATATACCCTTGTGTGCCAATTGCTTCATCTCAGAGGAAATTTTGGTTTTGTCTGTTCAACTGCATGTTTGATACAAAACTCATATCCAGATAACCTCGACGCCCAGTCATCATCTAGCAAAATAATAAAACTGTTAATGTCAGGATGTATGATATAATATTAATATCTTAGTTAAATCCATGATGGATGTCAAGGACACACAGATATACGAAATCCATCTATCAATGTAAGGGTTGGGTCACTTAGATACATCACCAAACTTACTTTGGAGTAATCTCGGTTTATGATGATCTTCTTATCTTTCTCATCAACATACCCCATCAATTTAACTATACTAAAATTGTGGAGACCAGAAAGCACAGAGATCTTGGTCCAAAACTCAACATCGCTTTGGCCATGCCTATGGTCTAATCTTAGTGGCTTCTCGCAGCGAGTAATCTGTGCTTTCTAAACATTTCCGAACCACCTTCCCAATGATATTTTCATCAGCAAAGTTACTAGTGGCCCTTGGTATTTCTTTGAGTAAGAGACATAAGTAATGTAAAATCTAATAAATAAAGATTTTCCCTAAACAGGACCAAAATGCCAATGATACGAAAAATATCAATACTTGAAATAAAAAGTGATGATGTTGTTGGTAGTAAAAGGGAGGCTCAGATATGTTGTAAGAAAAGTTTATCTGCTTAAGATCAGCCATGGCTGCATTTCACCGTTGCAATAAAGAATAAATTGCCATCAGGATTGCCCAGCCAAGATACAGATCCAGTCATCAAACTCAAAAATTTTCTTAAAAAATACAACATTTAATCATCATCATAGCCTCTTATTGTATTTCCGTTTCCATAAAGCAACAATCCAAGAATGGCAGCAGCAGTAGTAGGAGTAGTAGTGATAGTAGTAGTAGTAGTAGTATTAGTAGTAGTATATGAATAAACAAGGCAAATGGCCTCAAATGGCCTTTGGTCTAGTACAGGTTGTATAATTGAAGAAGCAGGGAGAATAGGGCGTATATACCATACAGTATGCCTTAAAATCTTTTATGACCTATACTTAGGTTGATATCGACTTGAGTCCATAACACATTTGATATTAGACTGCACAAAATCTTTTAAGAGATACTGGCCACACAGGAAAAAGCTCGTATACGTTGTAAACAGACGTTTATTTGCCTAAAATCAGACATGGCTACAACTCACAGATGCATTGCATGTCATATTGAAAACTAATTTATAATATTATTTAGAAGAAAACAAAAGAATAGTTTGACATTCAATAGTAGACTTGGAGATATGAATGGCACAAAGTCTTTCAAAAGATACCAGCCACATACAAAAAAAGCTCAGATATGTTGTAAACAGAAGTTTATGTACCAAAAATCAGCCATGGCTGCAATTCACAGTTGCAATAGCATGTCAAATTCAAGACTAAATGATAATAAAATCTCGGAAAAGACGAAAGAATTAACTGCCATCAGGAGGATTGCCCAGCCAAGATACAGATCCGGTCATCAAACTCCTAATTATGCTATAAAAAGAAGACATCTAATCATCATCATCATAGCCGTATATAAAAAGGGTAATTGGATGGAAACCCTTAGATCCCATGTACCATTTGGTACCTACTAATCCTCCAGCCAGGCTAGTGTCCAGGTGAATCATAGCCGTATATATATTTCCATATAACAACAATCTAAGAGTAGTAGCAGCAGCAGTGATAGTATCAGAATAAACAAGCCAAATGGCTTGCTTCTGATTAAGATTAAGATCAAGTGAGCATAATATTATGTGTATATATGTATAGAGAGACAGAGAAAGGGTGGGCTCATACTTAACTATAGAAAATACTTTTTCCGATCAAGTGGCAAGAGATTAAACTGTCCCGCCAGAGCCTCATTCACTTTTGAGGAAACACCCCAGCAACGTTACATTAAGTCTCGTCTGATTTTCATTTTAGGATTTCTCTTTTTGATTCCTACATCGGAAGCCACAAAAAGGAGAATAGAAATCTAAAATAGAAACATTTAGAGAAAAGGATGGAGGCTCAGATCTCATGATAATATTAGGAACAAAGAGGAACAAACCGCCATGGCTGCAATCATCATCACGGACGGTAACAATAATTGAAACCTCCAGAAAATTACCCCACCAAGATACGGTAAGTCTCAAACTTCGCCCCGATTTACTCGGACAACAACAAATCATAATTTTGCTCAAAAAAGAAAACATTTAATCATCATCATAGCCTCTCATCGAATTTCCATTTACAAAAAGCAACAATCCAAAAATGGCAGTAGTAGTATTGGCAGTAGTAGTAGTGGGTAGTGAGGCTGTTAAGCTTGAGATCAAGACCAAGTCGCTCCCAAGGAAAAAAGCCCCTCGATGTCACATACTAGCCCCATTTCCTTGGTCGTTGCCGAGCAAAATGCCTCGACGCCGTGCACATCCAAAAAAATGTAAATGCCATATTTCAATTAATCGGGTCTAATTAAAATTGGTTTAGAACACAAATGCGATTGTAAGATATACGAGCAACCTCCATCTACTTCTAAACTTTCTTCATTGATGTTAAAATATTGTTAATATCTGGGACATTACAGAAACATTTATTAAAAACAAGGAGGCTCAGATATGTTGTAAACAGAAGTTTTATCTACCTAAAATCAGCCATGGCTGCAATTCACCGTTGCAATTGCATTTCAAAATTGCCATCAGGATTGCCCAGCCAAGATACAAATCTGGTAATCAAACTCCTAACTATGCTCAAAAAAGACAACATTTTTTCAATCATCATCACAGCCTCTCATTATATTACCATTTTCATAAAGCAACAATTCAAGAATAGCAGGAGGAGTATTAGCAGTAGTAATACCAGAATAAACAAGGCAGATGGCCAGTGTGCGTAATATGAGCGTGTGTATATCAAAGAGTAGCAGAAGCAGTAGTAGTAGTAGTAGTATCATAATAAACAAGGCTAATGGCCTCAAACAGCTTGTTCATGATTAAGATTAAGATCAAGTGAGCGTAATAAACAAGGCTAATGGGCTCATACTTATTTAAAAAATACTATTCCCGATCTAGTGGCAAGAGATTCTGAGCTTGAGACCAGGTCGCTCAAGGAAAAAAGCCCCTCGATGTCGCATACTAGCCCCATTTCCTTGGTCGTAGCCGAGCAAAATGTTACGACCTAGTGAATCTTCAAAAATTATGATTATTCAAAGATTCAATGTCCGACCGGAGCCTCATTCACTTTTGAGCAAAAACCCCAGTACATTATATTATATTACATTGTCTCGTCTGACCTTTTCATTTTAGGTTTTCTCTTTTTGACTCCTACATCGGAAGCCACAAAAGAAAGCCTTAGAAATGTGAAGAAGAAACATTTTAGAGAAAAGGATGGAGGCTCAGATCTCATGATAATATTAGGAACAAAGAGGAACAAACCGCCATGGCTGCAATCATCATCACGGACGGTAACAATAATTGAAACCTCCAGAAAATTACCCCACCAAGATACGGTAAGTCTCAAACTTCGCCCCGATTTACTCGGACAACAACAAATCATAATTTTGCTCAAAAAAGAAAACATTTAATCATCATCATAGCCTCTCATCATATTTCCATTTACATAAAGCAACAATCCAAGAATGGCAGCAGCAACGGGAGTAGTAGTAATAATACCAGTAGTAGAAGTAGTATCAGAATAAACAAGGCAAATGGCCTCAAACGACATTAGGTCTCCTAGCTTGATTATGACTAAGATCTGAAGTGTTATATCATATCAATACATAGAAATAGATGGCAAACGGGCAACAAGCTGCGCTGCATAATATTTATATGTGTGTGTATGCACAGAGAGGGTAGAAATCATGGGCTCATACTTGATTTTATTTCCGAACAAATGGCAAGAGATAAAACCCTAGCCGGAGCCTCATTCACTTTGGAGCAAAAACCCCAGCAACATTACAGTGAGTGAGTAAACATAAATGCCATTTCAATCAATCAGGTCAAAGTAAAATTGGTTTAAAACACGAATGCAAATGTAAGATATACGAGCAACCTCCATCTTCTAAACTTTCTTCATTGATGTAAAAATGTTGTTAATAGACTGGGACTAACATATATAAATAAAAAAAATTAAGGGAGGCTCATATATGTTGTAAACAGCAGTTTTATCTACCTAAAACCAGCCATGGCTGCAACTCACAGTTGCAATCGCTTTTCAAAATTGCCATCAGGATTGCGCAGCCAAGATACAAATCCAGTAATCAAACTCTTAATTTTGCTCAATAAAAGATAACATTTTTTCAATCATCATCACAGCCTCTCATTATATTACCATTTTCATAAAGCAACAATTCAAGAATAGCAGGAGGAGTATTAGCAGTAGTAATACAAGAATAAACAAGGCAGATGGCCTCAAATGTGCATTAGGTCTAGTAGCCTGAGTTTTTCAGCTTCATGTCTGAACTTGTCAACACTTTCTCAGCAGTGATGGTATCAGAATAAACAAGCCAAATGGCCTCAAAAGGCTTGCTTATGATTAAGATTAAGATCAAGTGAGCATAATATTATGTGTAAATATGTATATAGAGACAGAGAAAGGGTGGAAATCATGGTCTCATACTTAATTATAAAATACTTTTTTCGATCAAGTGGCAAGAGATTAAACTGTCCCGCCAGAGCCTCATTCACTTCTGAGGAAACACCCAGCAACGTTACATTTTCTCATCTGATTTTCATTTAAGGATTTCTCTTTTTGACTCCTACATCGGAAGCCACAAAAAAGCCTTAGAAATGTAAAATAGAAACACTTAGAGAAAAGGATAGAGGCTCAGATCTCATGATAATATTAGGAACAAAGAGGAACAAACCGCCATGGCTGCAATCATCATCACGGACGGTAACAATAATTGAAACCTCCAGAAAATTACCCCACCAAGATACGGTAAGTCTCAAACTTCGCCCCGATTTACTCGGACAACAACAAATCATAATTTTGCTCAAAAACGACAACATTTAATCATCATCATCATAGCCTCTCATCGTATTTCCATTTACATAAGGCAACAATCCAAGAATGGCAGCAGCAGTAGCAGTAATAGTAGTAGTAGTGGTATAAACAAGGCAAATGGCCTCAAACGACATTTGGTCTCATTTGTTGATTACGACCAAGATTTGAAGTGTTATAAATACATAGAAATAGAGGGCAGACGGGCAACAAGCTGCGCCGCATTATATTTATGTGTTTGTGTGTATGCAAAGAGAGAGGGTAGAAATCATCGGCTCGTACTTGATTTTGGAAATTATTATTTCCGATCAAATGGTAAGAGATAAAACCCTAGCCGGAGCCTCATTCAATTTTGAGCAAGGACCGCAGCAACATTACATTAAGTAAACGTAAATGCCATATAGGAGGTAGTGAGGCTGTTGAGCTCGAGACCAGGACCAAGTCGCTCCCAAGGAAAAAAGCCCCTCCATGTCGCATACTAGCCCCATTTCCTTGGTCGTTGCCGAGCAAAATGCCCCGACACCGTACACATCCAAAAAAACTTAAATGACATATTTCAATTAATCAGGACAAATTAAAATTGATTTAGAACACGCATGTGAATGTAAGATATACGAGCAACCTCCCTCTCCTTCTTAACTTTCTTCATTGATGCTGGGACTATAACAGAATTACATTACAGAAACATTTATTAAAAACAAGGAGGCTCAGATATGTTGTAAACAGAAGTTTTATCTACCTAAAATTAGCCATGGCTGCAATTCACCGTTGCAATTGCATTTCAAAATTGCCATCAGGATTGCCCAGCCAAGATACAAATCTGGTAATCAAACTCCTAACTATGCTCAAAAAAGACAACATTTATTCAATCATCATCATAGCCTCTGATTATATTACCATTTTCATAAGGGCTTAGTGATGCAGAAAAAACTGACTGACACCAGTGAACTGGAGAAGACAACTGAACTGAAGGGAACTGAACTAATAATGCCATCTGAGCAGGCCATGCTAATTCTGCCAGCAATAGCCCATTTCAGACAAGTATTCACTGAACCAGTCCAGTCGCCAGTAGTAACACTCCTCCAGTGGAAAGAGTCTCCAGTGACAACCAGCAGCGATCCACCAGTGAAGATCTCCACTGAAGCACTCCAGTGACCAGCTCCAGTCTAGCCTCCAGATGGATGCCAGATTTACATTCCAGTTTTCATTAATAAAGTTTGTTCCAGTCACGTGTTTGTGGACCCAATAAAGAAGGAATGATAGCTGTCAAAGAAGATAAGGGAGGAGCGTGTGACAACGTTAATCCTAACGGTTTGTGGGCCCTTATGCAGAAGGAATCTTTCTAGAAGCTTTGTCTGTCCATTCCTTATTGGTTGATAAATTAGTGGTTGTCCTTAGCACATGACAGCTTTTTGATTATTTTATTATATTTCGTTAATTCCTAGGTAATAGCATGTGGCTATAAATAGGGGCTTTTTTTCATTGTAAATCATGTTATGTTGAATTGAATGAAATTAATAGAGCAGCCTCTATTTCTTAAAATCTTCTTTTACCTTTAGAGATCTTTGATCTTGGTGGTTAGGAGTGACCCCTTTATCAATATTTGTGGTGGTTCGACCTTTATCAAATATTGTGGTGAGGTCTAAATCTTCGGTTTCCTTTATCTGTAATCGTGGTGGCTAGACCTTTATCGATTATAGTGGTGGGGCGGAGTGTTTCCTTTATCCTTGATTCCGGTGGCTTAGCCTTTACGAATCTTGGTGGTGGATTCTTTTATCTATCAATTTTATTTTATAGTCTTGTTTTATTGTTTGTTTCATGTTAAAATCCAGAAAATACCAAAAATAGTCTTCCGCTGTCGTTTGTCGCGTGATTTACGCATCAAATTTGGTATCAGAGCCAGGTTTGAAAAAGGTTTCTTAATCTTTTATCCGTGGGTTTTGTTGTTTGTTGGGTCAGATTCAAAAGGGTTGTTCTAATCTTTTGATCTGTTGGAGTGTTTGTTTAGATCTGTTATTTTTGATATTATTTGTTGGGTATTAATGGCTTTTAGAAGAAATATGACATTAGAAGAAGCTCATAATGCTAGGAGGGATAGACAAATAGAAGATCTACAAGAAGCACTTGGTAGAGTTGTTCATATGTTAGAAGATGGTGGTTTAAGGTTTAATAGAGACCATATTGTTGCTAGTGAAAGAGATTCTGAATCTCAAGGCCCTAGTGAAAGATCTGATAGTACACCCAGAAACTCTAGTGATTCTGATAACCCACATCCTAGAGAAAGACGAAGGAAGACATAAGGTTGATGATACTAAAGATATTAAGATAGATCCACCAGATTTTGTTGGTTCTTCTAACCCAGAAGAATATTTTGAATGGGTTCAGGTTATGGATAGGATTATGGAAATAAAGGGTTATGACGATAAAAAAAAAAGTTTTAAGGTTGCCATTATTAAGCTTAAAAAGTATGCTTCATCTTGGTATGACAATATGAAATCTGAAAGGGGGTATAAAGGTAAGAGTAAAATCAAGACCTGGTCCAAATTGAAAGAAGTTATGCAGAAAAGATTTGTTCCTCAGTCGTACAAGCAAGATCAGTACCTTCTGATGAATAGTCTGAAGCAAGGCACTAAAGAAGTTGTGGAGTATATTAGGGAGTTTGAGCAACTGAAGACAAGAACTGGTGTCAAAGAAACTGAAGAGCATACTATCGCCAGATTCCTTAGTGGGTTGAATGATACTATTACTGAGAAGATAGAATTGCAGCCCATCTGGACTTATGAAGGTGCTTGCAAACTGGCCCTCCAGATTGAAAAGCAACTGAAGAAGAAGGTCCAGTACAAACCTTTCACTAAGGTCACTTCCAGTTCCAGTCAACCAGTTACCAGGCCCAGTGAGACTGTTCAGAAATCCTTCAGAGGAAAGGAGAAAGAAACTGGAGGATCAAAAGAACCAGTTGGAAGAAAATGCTTCAAGTGTCATGGTTTTGGTCACTTCCAGGCGCAGTGTCCCAACCAGCGAGCACTCACTGCTAAGGAGATTGAAAGCTTACCAGATGTTGATACTGAAGAAGGTGAACCAGTGTATGACGAAGAAGAAAGTGAAGAGGCATATGTAGGTGCAGATGTTGGAGAGATGCTAGTAGTAAGAAGAGTGATGCACACTGATGAAGTTGCAACTGATACTGCCCAGAGAGAAAATATCTTCAATTCCAGATGTACTGTTAAAGGAAAGGTATGTGATCTGATCATTGACGGTGGGAGTTGTGATAATGCTGCTTCAACTTACATGGTAGAGAAAATGGAACTGCCTACAGTAAAGCATCCTCGTCCTTACAAATTACAATGGCTCAGTGAAGGATCTGAGGTAAAAGTTAATCGACAAGTTACTGTTCCTTTTTCCATTGGATCTGTTTATCAAGATAAAATTGTTTGTGATGTGGTTCCTATGGATGCTTGTCATATATTACTGGGTAGACCCTGGTTATTTGATAATTATGTATTTCATAATGGTCGTATGAATTCTTATTCATTATTTGTAAGTGGGAAGAAGGTCACTTTGACTTCTCTGAAACCCAATGAGTTACTGAAAATTAATAAGAAAGACCAGCCCAGCAAGTCCTTGTTCATGTCTCAAACTGAAGTAGAAGAAGAGTTAACTGGAGGCTCTCCAGTTATGATGTTACTGGTGCTTGAGCGTACTGAAGAGAAAGAGTTCACTGGAGTCCCCAGTCTCCTGAAGTCTCTACTGAAGGAATTCACTGATGTTTTCCCAGAAGACCTACCTGAAGGTTTGCCACCAGTAAGAGGAATTGAACACCAGATTGACCTGGTTCCAGGTTCAGTTCTGGTACAAGCAGGGCGTCCAGTTGCCTATTTTAGTGAAAAGCTCAATGGTTCTAAACTGAAGTATAGCACTTATGACAAAGAATTTTATGCAATTATTCGTGCTATCACTCACTGGTCACATTATCTGAAGCCAAAGCAGTTTGTCTTATTTTCTGACCATGAAGCACTGAAGTTCATTAATGGTCAACATAAGCTTAATGCCAGACATGCAAAATGGGTGGAATTTTTGCAGTCTTATTCTTTTGTTTCTAAGCACAAAGCTGGAGTGGCTAATGTTGTTGCTGATGCACTGTCCAGACGATATTCACTGTTATCAATTCTGGAAGCAAGAGTTCTTGGATTTTCATTCATTAAAGAGTTGTATGCTGCTGATCCAGACTTCGCTGATCTCCTCACTGAAGCTAATCAGAAAGGAACATTTGTTGTTCAAGATGGTTTCTTATTCAAAAATGGAAAGTTGTGTATTCCAAAGGGTTCTATTAGAAATTTACTGATAAGGGAAGCACATGGAGGAGGTCTGGCTGGCCACTTTGGTATTAACAAAACTGGAGAGATTCTCACTGAACACTTCTACTGGCCAAGTTTACTAAAGGATGTTCAGAATATCATCAGTCGCTGTCCAACTTGTCACCAAGCGAGGGCTACTTTTCACAAAGGACTGTATACTCCTCTTCCAGTTCCAAACCAGCCATGGGAAGATCTCAGTATGGATTTCATTGTTGCACTGCCCAGAACTCAGAGAGGAAAAGACTCAATAATGGTGGTTGTTGATCGATTTTCAAAAATGGCACATTTTGTTCCCTGCAACACCACAAATGATGCTTCAGCAGTTGCAAATCTATTTTTCAAAGAAATTGTTCGTTTGCATGGGATTCCAAAAACAATTGTTTCAGATAGAGATGTGAAGTTTCTGAGTTATTTCTGGAAAACCTTATGGAGACTGATGGGTACCAGATTAATGTTCAGTACGTCTCACCATCCTCAGACTGATGGACAGGCTGAAGTCACAAACAGAACAATTGGTATGTTATTAAGAACACTGGTGAAAAAGACCTTGAAAGATTGGGATCTGAAGCTTGCTCATGCTGAGTTTGCTTTCAACAGAGCTCCAAATTATTCAACCAGTAAATCCCCGTTTGAAGTTTGTTATGGTGTCAATCCACTGACTCCCATTGATTTAATTCCATTTTCGATTGAACCAAAAGCAAGTATTGAAGCTGAGGCCAGAGCAAAAGAAATCAAGAAAATTCATGAACAAGTGAAGGCCAGAATAGAGAAAGCATCGAAAGCAGTCCAGTTTTGCTCCAGGTGATCTAGTTTGGATATACCTCAAAAAAGAAAGATTTCCAGCAAGAAGGAAGAACAAGTTGATGCCCAGAGCTGAAGGACCATTCAAGATTCTGGACAGGTATGGCGATAATGCTTATAAAGTTGAGCTACCTGGAGATATGTCAGTTTCAAGTACTTTTAATGTTGGGGATCTGATACCTTATCTAGAGGATGAGTACCTCAAAGACTTGAGAACAAGTCCTTCTTTAGAGGAGGAGATTAATGCAGAAATGTCCAGTTTCACTGAACTGACTGACACCAGTGAACTGGAGAAGACAACTGAACCGAAGGGAACTGAACTAATAATGCCATCAGAGCAGGCCATGCTAATTCTGCCAGCAATAGCCCATTTCAGACAAGTATTCACTGAACCAGTCCAGTCGCCAATAGTAACACTCCTCCGGTGGAAAGAGTCTACAGTGACAACCAGCAGCGATCCACTAGTGAAGATCTCCACTGAAGCACTCTAGTGACCAGCTCCAGTCTAGCCTCCAGATGGATACTCCAGATTTAAGTCTCCACTGGAAGTTCCAGATTTACGTTCCAGTTTTCATTAATAAAGTTTGTTCGAGTCACGTGTTTGTGGACCCAATAAAGAAGGAATGACAGCTGTCAAAGAAGATAAGGGAGGAGCGTGTGACAACGTTAATCCTAACGGTTTGTGGGCCCTTGTGCAGAAGGAATCTTTCTAGAAGCTTTGTCTGTCCATTCCTATTGGTTGATAAATTAGTGGTTGTCCTTAGCACATGACAGCTTTTTAATTATTTTATTGTATTTCGTTAATTCCTAGGTAATAGCATGTGGCTATAAATAGGGGCTCTTTTTCATTGTAAATCATGTTATGTTGAATTGAATGAAATTAATAGAGCAGCCTCTATTTCTTAAAATCTTCTTTTACCTTTAGAGATCTTTGATCTTGGTGGTTAGGAGTGACCTCTTTATCAATATTTGTGGTGGTTCGTCCTTTATCAAATATTGTGGTGAGGTCTAAATCTTCGGTTTCCTTTATCTGTAATCGTGGTGGCTAGACCTTTATCGATTATAGTGGTGGGGCGGAGTGTTTCCTTTATCCTTGATTCCGGTGGCTTGGCCTTTACGAACCTTGGTGGTGGATTCTTTTATCTATCAATTTTATTTTATAGTCTTGTTTTATTGTTTGTTTCATGTTAAAATCCAGAAAATACCAAAAATAATCTTCCGCTGTCGTTTGTCGCGTGATTTACGCATCACTTAGCTTGGATGTAGTTAACTGCATCATTTTTGTATGAAGTTACCTTGAAAATCAGGAGGCATTTTTGTAATATATCAATCATCTATATGATATGTGTGTGTGACTGCATCTATGAACTTTGCAGTCAACTGCATATTCGAAAGCAACAATCCAAAAAAAGCAGGAGTGTTAGCAGTAATTATACCAGAATAAACAAGGCAGATGGCCACAAATGGGCGTTTGGTCTAGTAGCTTGAGCTTTTCAGCTTCAATGTCTGAATTGTCAGCATTTTCTCAGCAGTTCCACATATAACCAATATCCGTTTTAGACACACAAAACAATGAGTCCGCCACTTCGCCAGCCACTGCACTACCGAACCAATGTGTAGCTAGAAAGAAACATTTATAGATGTTTCAGATAAAAATGGAAACTAACAAAATGAGGATAAAAAAAAAGAGTTATGAATTGATGATTAAGGAGCAAAGATTGTTTATTACTTATAGAATAGAACACAAAATGAGTAAATGATCCATCCAGTACAATATAACCACATCTTTTTCTTTTTCTTTTCTGAAAAGTCAGTTGAAAATCGACTTTGGGAACACTAAACCAAACAATGGACCAGCCGAGCACAACACTCCCGCCCGCTAAACTCATAGACTTGTCACTTCAGTCGAACCCAAGACCTGTGACGTCTCCAGTTGTTTTTCAATAATAAAATATGAAGTATAGTAAGTAAGATCAAGTTAAACGCCTAGCAATAAATCATATAAAATTGTTTGCTATTCGACTTTGAGCTACAAGGACAATAATTCAACGCAATAATACTATATGCATGAGACATAGAATGCAATACTATTTTTTTCCTTGAAAACTAATGACATAAAAGTCCATCCATTTTGTCAAGGGCATCTGATTATGGCTAAAAGAAGATAATGGGTAAACCTGTCCTTCAGAAATGATACATAAATCGCAGGAAATCGCTTGATAATATCATGTGTTTGTGTATGTATAGAGAGACGGAGAGGGTGAAATCACGGGCTCATACTTGATTTTCGAAAACATTATTTCCGATTAACCGTCCCGCTGGAGCCTCATTCACTTTTGAGCAAAAACCCCCAAACAACATTACACTATGCAGTAAAAAATGTAAATTTATTGTGAATGACTAAAACTTTTTGTAGATTTATATATATTACATTATTACATCGGAAGTCACAAAAAAAATTAATTAGAAATATATGATGGAGGCTCAGATGTGTTAATAATCGGAACAAAGAGGAATAAACCGCCATGGCTGCAATAATCATCACGGACGGTAACATTATA
Organism: Erigeron breviscapus; assembly: GCA_034093135.1. Taxonomy (NCBI): domain Eukaryota; kingdom Viridiplantae; phylum Streptophyta; class Magnoliopsida; order Asterales; family Asteraceae; genus Erigeron; species Erigeron breviscapus. Next base: position 36,122,946 of record CM067172.1, read on the forward strand.
TTGAAACCTCTAGAAAATTACCCCGCCAAGATACGGTAATTCTCAAACTTCGCCCCGATTTACTCAGACAACAACATATAATAATATTATTTTAATTTTTCAAGTATCATCACTGCCTCTAAAAAAAGAGGATGTTTTTGCTTAGCAGAAAGTAGTTAAGAAACAAGAGCAACTGAGCAAGCATAATATCTGATTAAGTAGTATCTGTATCTATCTATCTATCTATCTGTCTGTCATTATATATTCACCATTCCACAAAGGGAATGAAAAGAAAGTAAGTAGTAGAGACAGCATAAAGATCGATCGATCGAAAGGGTTGTTGAGAATAAGAAGAGGGCAAAAATGAAAATCATTGAAAGCAGAAAGGGGGGTCAACAACCCTTGGAAAACATCCACTTCCCTCTGCTCCCTCTTTTCTTTCTTTCTTTAATTGTCATTGATGTGGGAGATCTGGTTTTATTGTTGTTGAAATATGTTTTTAATCAAAATTCCGGTTTTGTCCTTGTGATAGTGAGCGGATGCTTCGATGATAGAGTACTTTAGAGATAAGTACAATCTTAACAAATCAACCTAATAATTAACCTAAAACCTTTATCATATAATAAATGTATTTCACTTCTTCTCTCTCTCAATCTCTTCATTTGATGGTAACATTTGCCATAATCATGTTGTTAGGTTGATTATTAGGTTAATTTATTAGGTTGATTTATCATTTTCCTTTTAAAGTAAGTATCCAATGTATTTTATGAATTTTTAGGTTCAATACTTCGACGGTGTATGAAGATATTAAGATGTATACAGTCTTACCTCTACCACAACATATTAAATAGTCTATTTTCAAGTTTTATCTAACATAGAAAAGGACCTCCGACTTTACAAGACATGATGATAGAACCAGTGATCTCTGACTTCAGAAGCAATGATGTTAACCACTTATTTAGGCTTGTTGGTTAGATAAGTACAAGTATAATAACTTTAAACTTGCACTAGATGTGTGTTCGCACGCTACGACAGTGATGGTGATAGCAACGACGATGTAGTCGTGGCGGAGGCGACCGGTGATGGTGGCGACACATGCAAATTGTTTAAATTGTCCTTAATGAATAAATCACACCACTAGTCTCTTATTTTATAAAACATATCTATTACCTCATTTAAATCAAATACGTACACCACTCGATGTCGCCACCACCACCAACAATCATTACCACTACTACCCGTTGCTGTCATCACTGCCGGTCGCCGCCACCATCACACCACTGTCACTTTACGCGAGTACCTTGCTAGTATAGTAGTATAAATATAAATATATCAATCTTTTAAGTGTATATGTAAAGCATTTGTAGTGTGTGTCAATATATGTCATGGGTATGATGGTACTTACTATTATCTACTAGGTTTTAGAAGATGATTATTTTTTTTCGTCGTTATTTGGAAGTTGTTTCTCATACAAAATTTCGCAAGTGGATTTTGATTTACAATCATGATGATTCTTCATCATCGTAAATTTACTTAAAACTATTTAATCTATTCTAAGCATTTTTTTGTTTGCGTTGTTGTTTTTTTTTTAAATTATTTGATATATACCGGAGACATGATATTTAATGGAATCGATGAAGAATAGTATTGTGGTTATAGTAATGGTGTGGTGAGTGTATTCCTTCCTCTCATCCCTTCCTCTCTCTCATACAAAAAATGCTTTTTTCTTTTCTTCTCTCGTTCGTCATTTTTTATTTGAATTAAAAATAAAATAATAAAGGGTTAAGTGCGCCGGAATGCAGTTAACTAATCCCAAAAAGTTATTGTGTGCACGAACTCTAGGTTTGTTTTATTGTATTCAGGAAACTTGATCAAAAGTTCTAAAGTATTCAAACGTGACTTGCTAAAAGGGTAGCAGGTCATCTTTTATTTTCTATTAATTAAAAAACTTATAAACATAAACATATATATATAAAATAAAACAAAGGTTATATATATTAACAGAGAGATGATGATGATGACTGCTAATTGCACCACCACAATCACGATGCACACACATACCCACCTGCTATCTCCGTCATCTCTGTCACGTCCGCAGCCGCCATTACAACACCGATTGCACCACAAAAAACATAATCCGTCCAAGATGATTGCTTAAATCTGCTGTAGATCGATCAACGAATGGCGTCGGTGGTGTGGTCGACGATGGTGCTTGTGATGCAGTGCAAGTGGCGTCGGAGTTGTACTCATCCTTAAGGAACATGTGTAGATTCCTTTTTCTCACAAAGAACCATGTCAATCTTAGGTCGCCGGAAAAACGATTGCCGGAAAAAACATGGTGGCCATCAATTAATTCCTTTTTCCGTTTTTACACTCTACCGCCGGAAAATACGATGACCTGAAAAACAAGGCACCAAAAAAGGCTGGTCGGAAAAAAAGGTCGGAAAAACGATGGCCGGAAAACCGATCCATTTATACACATAGTGATTTCTCGGCTTTGGGTTGTACAACTTAGGCAAGGAAGCTTCAATTTGTCACTGTCACTCTCGTTTACCCCCCGCCACCAACTGTCCGTCGACGACCAAACCACTGCCATTGTCATTTCCGGCAGTGTGTGTGTGTGTGTGTTTTGGGATCTTGTCATTTCCGGTAATGTAAATCAATTTTATTGATTTCGTTTTTTGTTTACATTATTCATTTCCGGATGTGATGATTAAAGTGAAAATGATAATGATGGTGGTTGGATTTATTGACTGGGAAAAGAAAGGGCAAGAAAAAAAGTAGGGAAGGTAAGAAAGAAAGAATAATTAAGAAGATAAAAAATTATTATTATGTGAAGTAACCGGTTACAAATATCCACAATCCAGTTTTATGTTTACAATAAGCGTAATTTCAAGTTTCCTGAATACAATAAAACAAACCTAGAGTTCGTGCACACAATAACTTTTTGGAATTAGTTAACTGCATTCCGGCGCACTTAGCCCAATAATAAAAATATAGAGAAAAAAATCAATGAGCAAGAGCTAGATAATGAGCATCAATTTCCTCCCCTCCCTTAAGAGTTAAGACACCTCTTGAAAGAATGGTGTCCATCGAGGTAGAGGTGCAATAAGAGGTTAACCGATTTCAGTTAGTAATTTTAATAACCGAAAACAGTTATTTTTTGAAACAAGAAAAACCGATCTCGGTTAACCGGGATAGGTTAATAACCGGTTTTGACATATAAAAACTCTAACCTATGTAACCGGTTTCGGTTAATATTAACCGGTACCAATTAACCGAAAATAGGCTAAAATTAACTTGTGCAGCAGATTGCTCGAATTACAGACAGTGGACTACTGGAAAAATGGAAATTACGGGAAAAAACTTCAGCAACTTATATCAAGAACAAATATGAGTAGCAAACTTCAAGAGAAACTAGCCTGCTTACTGTTAAACACACCAAGAGCAGTAAGCAGAATAATATCAATAAGCTGACCAAGGCACCAAGCAGAACAGAAACAAGACCATTAGCAGAATTACATGTTTTAATAAGGGTTGGTGGCCCATTGGTAAGGTCTTTGACCTTGGGGGATCTACCTGGGTTCGAGTCCCACTTCCCACATTTGTGGGGGTGGATTAATAGGGGTTTTTTGAGAGTCCTGGGTTTCATCCCAGTCATGCGTGTAATTTAGGAGTACGAGTAGATTAGAGTGTCGTTCTAAAAAAAATAAAAAATAATAATCGAGTTGAATGAAGAAAAGGATTTTGTGATGATCATGATTGAATGAAGAAAAGGATGGTGGCTGGAATCGATTTGGGATTTTGGGTATTGACATAAAATAAGGGTTATTATAAATCGATGGGTGGTGGCTGGAATCGATGGATGGTGGCTGAATTGATTTATATTGAATTGGTATTATAAATCGTCTGGATGGGTTAGAAAGAGAAGCGGCGTGTCAATAATATAAGGGTTAGATATAGAATAAATATATTATAATATATTATAATATAACCGGTTTCGGTTTGTACCTTATCGGTTACTAACCGGTTTCGATTATCGGTTAACTTTCGGGTCAGTTAGGTTAACCGTTTATTTTTTGCACCCCTACATCGAGGTACCTCACAATACCTCACTCTCTCCCTCTCCATTCCTCGCACCCTAGTAATAATCACCTTTGATTATTTTGAATTATGAAATTTGGGTTTTTCTAATTTGAGTTGATTTATACGCATTTACTTATTTTAAAGTATGCTATTTTTATGCTTAAGTTTAGCAATTTCTAAGAGCACTTTTAGTGGTTACCTCCAATACATTGTTACATTAGCACCATATCAGCAAAACCTCTTTCCAATATATTTTCCCCAAATTCACACCCAATACCTAATACATCTAATACATTTCAACACATTCATTTTACACTTTTAATTAAATATAACTACAAATATATTTCTTTTAAAATAAAAAACACAATAATATGTATATTCGTTTTTACATTCTAATAATAATAGTAATTACATTATATTACAATTACATTACATTACATTACATTAATAGCCATTGTTATAAATAGTGGTATTGCCTTTAAAATTGTGTCAAGTAGCCCAATAACAAATAACCACAAGTCAAGTGTTTTTTTCTTTTGTAATTTTATTTGGAGTGTTTTGTTAGGTATAACAAAGGAGTTTTATTGGTTCATTTTACACCTCTTATTATTATTCGAATTTTGTCATATCGGATTCCATTTGAGTTTTTTCTTTTTCGGTATTTCTTGGTTTTTGCATAGCTTTTTTTGATTTTTGTGTTGTCAACAAATATATTGAGCGAGAACATTGTTGTATCGGTGCATCTTACACCTCACATCACTCTTTCGATAATGATACAGTACGGGTTCGTCCTTAAGATATTGATATGGGGTAGCTAGTGGTGATGATAGGTCATAGAGTTTATTAAAAAATATAAAAATTTTTATTTATATTTTTGATTTATTATTATTATTTCGGGAAAAGATTTTTATTAAAAAAATAAAAATTAAATAAAACAACTAAATGAAAAAAACAAAAAAATAAATAAATAAAGTATGTGTATATGTATATTTTGTTAATTAAAAAAGTTTATTATTATAAAACTAATTACACTTTTGGTCGTTTTGGTAAGAAAATAACAAAAATAGCCCTCAAGTTGATGGACTTAACAGCCAAATAGATGGTCGTCGGTTTTAGGTACCGTACGAGTAGATGGTCCGAGTAGAGATTAAAAGATTGTATTAAAAGAGTAATCCCTACCAGCCCACCCCTTCATCTTCTTTGTGCAACCTGGCCGGAAAATCTCGCCAAAAAACACACTTTTCAGATCTACAACTACACCCACACACATACACCCACAAACACACACACACACACACACACACACACATACACACACAAACAGAGATATATATACATATACATTTCATAGAAGAAAATTTAAAAACAAAAAACGAAAAACTCGCTCAATCCTCCGTGGTAGCCACCCCAATTCCACACCAATACGCTCGAATACGGCCCACACCCAATGTTGTGGACCGTATTGAAAGAATGAAAGTCAAATATGGGTGAATACGTTATACATTGGGAGTGCTCTAAGATTAGTCGATCTAATCTTATGTTGCTTACAATACTTCATTTTCTTCGCCATAATCAAATGGACATGTGTTTGTGTTTTTGCCCATATACTTTTCTTGGCTTTATTCAAAGGTTAGGTTCTATTTCGTTGATCGATGTCGATGGACCAAAAAAATTCTTTAATTTTCATGTTTAAGTTGTAGGTATTTTGATTTCAATCTTCAAATCAAACTCTTACCTTTTAAATGTTCGTGGATAGTTCATATTTGATTTTTCATGAATTTGATGTAGCAGATAAGTTTTAATTTAATTATGGTCTAAATTGAAATATAAGATAAAATAACGGTATAAATTTTAAATACAACAAATTTGAATGTTAGATTGTATCATATATCACCATACTATATACCAAAACTTTCATATTTATCCATTTTAATGAAACAATTAATTTCTTATTCTACCACAAGTTTGACCTCTTTTTATATATTGGAAAATTAAAGTAAGGTGACAGCAAAATACTCTCATAACCATTTAGTTTGATTTTAGCTTCTCAGAAACGTGTAGTTTGAGTTTAGCTTTTTAAAGAGACTTATTAGAAATAGTAAGAAAGTTAGATTGACCAGACTTCATTAAACCTTTTCTTCAATATCAAGACTATGAATGGAGTTGGTGTAGTGGTTTGGAGTTACCCTGGTGACTTATAGGTCCAGGTTCGAATCCCCATTCAGTCAACTTTGAGATATAGGTAGTACTTATATGGGAGTTTGGCTTGGGTATACCCAGGTTCTGAGGGGGCAGGGTTTACCCCTATTAATCTTTATGCTTTCGGGCGGGTTCAGGGCCGGCTTTGAGGGTGTGCAAAGGATGCTACCGAGCCGGGCCCACTGCTATCGAGGGCCCACTACCTCCAAGTGACGCCGTGACGGTTCCGGCTATAGTGGTACTTCCGATGGTGGTGGTTGCCGCATTGTCACAAGGATAGAGACTGAGAGAGTAGATGAATCAGATTACAATTATTTGATTGGTAAAATATTGTGTCTGTGTGTATGATGTTTATGAATGATAAGAAAATGGGAACGAGAGAGCTGAAAAAGAAATCGAGTTGGGAGGAAGATGAAACTGTAACTGTGTCTATTTTATATTATTACATACGAGTATAAATGTATAATATCCAATATATATAATAATAAGTTGAAGTGATGGGGTTTGGTTACAACTTACAGTTATTGACTTACCACTTTAAATTTATTTAAAAAAAAATTTTTTTATTTGTTTTAATATTTTTATATTGTTTTTTTTAAATTTTTTTTATATATATATATTATTTTTATTATGTTATTGGTTTTTTAGTCGGTCCGACTTGTTAGGGCCCATTTTCTAATTCTCGAGCAGGGTCTTAAATTTTTTTTATAGTTTCGGAGACGGCACTGGGCGGGTTAGTAGGGGGTTTTCCCCATTAGGTATTTTAAATAAGCATTTCTACTTCGAGGGAGCTCTCTAACGCGAACCCGGTTAAGACAACGTTTACTAGACCTTTCACTGTCGAATCGCGACACGAAATTTCAAGCGAAATTCACCTATAAAAAACATAAAAAATAAAAAATTACCAAGACTAAAACACAATTGATTTTATTAAATTTTTATGATTTTATCTTCTCATGTAATTCCATCTCACCAACTATTGACTCGACTTTCCAAGCTTCTTGTATGATTGCTGACATTGATCTATGAATCTACTTCTGTAACATTTTTCTTTATAGCATAAATAAATTCAATTCTTCTTAAAAAACAACAAGCTAACATCTATACAACATGTTAAACAAAAAAAAAAATTAAACAGACAGGCTGCTGAGCCAGCTGCCTGAACGTACTTTACTATTCACACGAATTTACTTTATATAGTATATAATATAATAATGTATTCATCAGAAGAAAAAGAAAATTCATAGGCATTTTTATAAAAAAAAGAGTTAATTACATTTTTCGTCTATGTGGTCTGCACTAACTTTCAGGTATCATCCCTGAGTACACGAAATTACGTGTTTCATCCCTGAGTATGGAATTCCGTTAACATATTTGGTCCACGACCCAAACGGACGTTAAGTTACTGGTCACGTGACAAGCACACTAAGGGTATATTCGTCATTTCCTTGTTTTAGGACCAATGGTGTAATAATTGTAATAATACATTTAAGATAAAATAAAAATACATATATATTTGTCTCTGTTTAATCAATGATAACACTACTATCAGTATCAACTAAAATAAAAGATAACGTAATCATTATCATCTTCATCATGATTTCATCTAACATTTCCAGATTTCTATCAATATCAACTAAAATAAAAGATAACGAAAGTTATTCTGTGAATTCATTTAATCAAAAGATAAATAGATGAGAGATTGAGAACCATAAACCAAAAGCTAACAACGAGAGGCCCAGTTGGACCTTTCATCTTTGTACCAAAAACCAATCCAACCACAAAAATTTTCCGTCTGCTACCAAGATTCAAGAATGCATTTGGACAACACCTCTCACCACTGCCATCAAGGTCCAACCACCATCCGACCTCCACTAACATCAAGATCCGCCATCCAACCATCGTCACCACTAATAATAGATTGATAGATAGAGGGATATATAAACAGATAGAGGTGGGATGGGTTTGATGTCAGGGATGGTGGTTAGTAGCACAAAAGTGGTGACTTTCAGTCGATTTCACTTTCGGACAACGACCAAGAATGACTTGTAATTTATGCCTCAAAACTTGTACTTATCAGTGGTGTTGTTTTTTTTATTTCCTCTCTTTATTTCAAAAATTGAAGATTCTGTTCATAAGTCTTGTTTGAATCTGATACTAGATCGAGTATAGATTTGGTATGAATCTGATACTAGATCGAGTGATTTGGTATGGATCTGATGATATATATACATTTGATGATGTTATAGATGTTGGTGACGACCGGCAAGTTGGTAATGGCCGGTGGTGGGTGGAATATGTTGAAGGCGGCGAGCAGTGAGTGGTGGTGACTGTATATATGTATGTTGAAGCCGATATATATATATATATAAGTATGTTTCCAGATCTTGTGTATGTGTCATATGTGTATATATATATATATATCTAGATCTTGAATACCTTCATGATCATGATTAAATTTCTGATTTAGGTTTTGGATTTTTTTTAATGAGAAAGATTCGATGTTTGATGATCTCAAATGGGTTTTTAATAGAACTTCCATTTGTATCAAAAGTTAAAGTGGGTAATGATTCTTGATCTTGTAAGGGTTTTTGTTTAATAGAAAAGAGCAGGATATAAGAGATACAACTATAGAGAGGAGAGAGTATAAAAAATTAAAAATTACATTTTTGGTCCTAAAACAAGGAAATGACGAATATACCCTTAGTGTGCTTGTCACGTGACCAGTAACTTAACGTCCGTTTGGGTCGTGGACCAAATATGTTAACGGAATTCCATACTCAGGGATGAAACACGTAATTTCGTGTACTCAGGGATGATACCTGAAAGTTGGTGCAAACCACAGGGACGAAAAATGTAATTAACTCTAAAAAAAATCTCCATCTAATATGTGTGGTAGAATCTAATATGTGTGGTAGAATGAGAAATTTATTGTGTGAGATTAGGTTTTGATGATATATTTCCATACAATGGATAATTATGAGATTTTTGGTGTTTAGTACATGACTATATTTTTATCCCGCGAAAAACGCGGGTAAGTTTAATAAAATCGTTTTTAGTAAATTAATATAAAATTAAATTTGAGAAAAAAGTAATTAGTTTAAAAGTTTAGTATCTTAGATAAAAAGCGATTAATGAGACCTAATACTTACATAATGACTAATTAGGTTAAAAATGGATATTCAAATTTGCAAGGACTTCTGAAATTGTAATCTGGTCTGACAAAACTATAGTATTTTTGAAGTTTGAAGATGATCATAATCATCATATGTCTCTACTTTATAATCATCATCACCATCCATATTAGTTTAAAGAAAAAAACAAACCTAATTAGTAACTTCCATTGAAAAGTTGGTGACATTTTCCAACCTTCATTTTTTAAAAACAGATAGTATGCCAAAACCCCTCTTAGTTCTAAAACAATTTTCTTAAAATATATTTTTATTTTCTCATCTATTAAATACCTATTATACTATCTGTTTTTAAAAAATGAAAATGAGTTGATCAAGTACATAAGTACAACTCCATCTAGCTTGTATAGTTTTATTTATTAATATATTCTTTTGTAAAACCAAACGTCCCGATATTTATGATTGATGTGAGTTCCTATTTCCCCTAGTTACTTTCTTTTCCAAGATGGCGATTGAGGTAAGAATTTAACACTTTTTGTTTTCTTTAATTAGTATTTGTATTTGCAATAACTATTGAAATTGTAGTAGGTGATATGTTGAACCCTAATTTTTGTTTGGTTTTTCGATTCCGATTCATATGGAATTAGCAATTAGTTAAAATCGAAAACTTGTTTTATACATAATGAATTTGTCACCCTAATGAATCTGTATTTATATATATATCATCTATGTGTTTTGTCACTGTATAAATTTTATACTTTTTCGACATTCCTTTTTTTGTGATACATGTTTATTAATAATTGAAATTTATTAATTTAAATACCAACATTTGGATTTCCAAATTCTTATTTCGATCGGTGATGATAAGAAGTTGGTTGAAGGAGTGGTAAGTATATATTGTCATTTATCGTTGATTCAATATTAAATTAAATGTATGATTGTTTAGTTGTTTATAATTTGTGGTGTCTTTATTTATTTAATATAGATTTTACCGAAAGAGTTCACGAGGTTCATACCAGCAAACTGTACGAAATTGAAATTGGTCGATTACCATAAACAGAGCTACTATGTTTCACTTGAATATGTTGGAGATGAGTGTGTAAAGATTCATGGGGGTCAGTGGCCTGCGTTTTTGAAATCAAGACCATACCAAGATTTCTCTAGATTATGTTTCACTTGGATACATAAGCGAACATTTCAAGTTGATACATTCTGCCCAGAAGGTCGGGAGTTCCGCAAGTTTCCTGAATCTACTTTCGTTAGCAGTTGTTTAATTGAGGTCACTGAGTCTACATATTTAAAACAGGTATAAGTTTTAAGTTTGTTTCTCTTTTATTCAATTAATATATATGTGTGTGTGTGTGTGTGTTTGTGTGGTTGTATGTCTTTAAATCAGTGTTCCCATGTAGGTATTTTACCCATTGTTGTTGTGGGACTTAAATGCAAGTGCTTCAAGTTATGATCAAACTTTACCAAGGTTATTGGCAAAAGGTTTGAAGATAATGTTAAATTTTTTTACCATGGTGTGGGTGAAGAAGATAGAGTTGCAGGTGGTTTTGAAGGTCTTTCTTGGACCAATTTTTGTTGTAAAAACAATGTCAAAGTTGGTTACTTTATGAGGTTGACAAAGTTAAAGAATCTGAATTTCAAGGTTGATGTATTCAATAATCACGGGATTGGTGTAGATGTGCTTGTTTTAAGTAAGTTTTCCAATTTTTTTATGATTTGTTAGCATTATCATAAACGGAGTTATGAATTTATGCCATCTTAATTTATTTCTTAACGGAGGTCCTGAAGAAGCAAGTGATGATGAGCTGACGTTGGGGTCGAAAGATGAAGAGATTATGGACATAAGTAACCATCATTGTAGAGCTTATCATGTGAATCATGAAGAGCTTAAGCCATACTTTTTCCAAAAGCTTCAATATCATGGTGTTCAAACACCCATTCTGGTACGAAGACCTACTTTTTTTCTCATTTTTTTTTATAAGTAAAATGAGTGATCTTTGTATATTTGCAACTGATGTAAAAATGTGTCGGTGGTTGTGGGTTAACTTTAGAAATGTGTAATTTTGCAGGTTGTGCCCAAAAACTTTGTTAGCAACCACAAATTGTTCACTTATCCACATGTTATTCTTCATTATCGTCAAATGTTGTTCAGTACGTCGTTGGAATTGTGTATTGATAGGCAGCTCTATGGCGATGAAAGCTACCTATTTGTGGTGATGGATTGGCGGTCTTTTATTGAAAAAACAAAGTTAAACCCATGTGATGTGATGAGGTTTGCACTCAATGTTCACAAATGTGTACCTGGAGAAGTTATTGTTCTTGATGTTTGTTAACCATGTATGTATTGGTAGGATGATGTTTTTCTAACTTTCAGGTGCTTTTTTAGTGAGGACTGATGAACTGGTTATCCTTTTGTTAGTGTTTTGTAATGTTATAAAGTTTGTATTTTCAGTTCAGGAATTATGTTTTTTTCCAGTTGATGTAATTTTGATAATTAAAAAAATGTGGTATTGGATTACATTAAACATATGGACACTGAAAAATGATTATAATCATCCATTTCCAATTTCAAACACATTACAGTAACTATTAATGGTTGGATAAGAGTACAAAAGAACCACGATAATCATCCTATTTTAATTCTCTATTACAACTAGCAATACTAACAGTCATTGAATAAGCATTATCAAAAGAAATAGTTTAAGATTACCATGTTTTACAGTCAAACCTACATTTATGTTGCAAAATGGTGTCATGGGCTCCTCTGCAATCACACATTTCCATTGATTAAAAAAGTCCAACCTTTCAGAGTGGGATATTGATCTTCACAAGCATTGAAGCACTTCTTTGTAGACGACATTTGTTGTTGTGTTCTTCACTTTCAAGTCTTCATCTTGTATTAGAATTTTCAATCCTTTCTTGCTTTTGACTCTCGAGACCGCTACATACAATTGCCCATGACTAAAAACTGGTCGTGGAAGATACAAACCAACACGATCGAGTGATTGTCCTTGGCTCTTGTTTATCGTCATAGCAAAGCATACTGAAATAGGAAATTGTTTTTGACAAATCTTAACTGGAATCCTTTTATCAGATGGTGTCATCTTTAATCTTGAAATTAAAGTGTGAGTGCCTATGTTTGTTCCTGTAATGATTTTGGCTTCAATCACATGTTTTCCCAATCTGGTCACTTGTAAACGTGTGCCATTACACAAGCCATTCTGTTGATCGAGGTTCCGCAGTAACATAACTGGGACTCCAACCTTCAACACCAACTTATGATAGGGTAATCCGGCCAATCTAAGTCCGTTTATGACTTCTGTTGAGAACAAAGCGGCATCAATTGCATTGGTATCTTCAGATTCACATATGCTATCCGAACTTAGATATGTCATCTCCTCACCCGATATCATTTCTAACAACTTCTCATTTATAGTTCCAACCACATCATGAGTTGGTGCAAGAATAGCCCGTTGTTGAAAAAACATGGGATCTTGCAAACTGTTAAGCATATCTGGATATGTAAAATTAATCAGTGATGAAAAGGGATCATCTGAATCAGCGACTAATAACTCCTTTGGTATTTCAATTTCTGCTTCCCCATCATTGTTAGCCCCAAGAACCCCATCTTCGACTTTTAAAATCCATTCAGCGAATTCTTGAACCTGTTGTAAGTCTGTTTGTTGTGTTCCAACTTTTAGCCTCATATTGACTGTCAATTTAAGCACTTTACAGTGGTGCCATATATATGAAGAATTTAGACTTGCATTGACAATCATGCTTCTGGTTCCTTTTGGTATGACTGGCAAGATTTGTCTAAAGTCACCGCCAAAGACCACTACTTTGCCTCCAAATATTTTGTCTTCGCTATTGGGTTGGGTTGATCTTAGAATATCCCTCATTGTTCTATCAAGGGCTTCAAAACAATGTTTATGTATCATAGGAGCTTCATCCCAAATGATCAATTTAGTGATCTTGATTAATGCTGCCAACTCACTGCCTGGATCTATGGAACAAATAGAGTTTTCAGTGATGTTAATTGGAATAACAAACCTTGAATGTGTGGTTCTTCCACCAGTTAGTAACAGTGATGCTATTCCACTTGAAGCGACATTTAGCACAATTTGACCTTGGGAACGTAATGCAGCTGTCAGAGTCTTCCAAAGATAAGTTTTCCATGTACCTCCATATCCATAAACGAAGTAAACTCCTCCTTCGTTTTTTCCAACCGAGCTGATAACCGTATCATAAAGGTGTTTTTGTTCAACAGTTAAGCAGCTTAACAACTGTTGATGTTCAATAGTCAGAGCCCTTTTATCATACATCAGTTTGTTATAACACGATTTTAACTACTGAATTCGATTCATCAATGGCGGATTTGGTGAGTGTGTGTTCTTGGTGTTTGTGTGTGTTTTGAGAGAGAATTGTTGTAGATCTGGAATTAAGATAAAGTTATCAAAGGTTATGTCAAGGTTATGAAAGGTTATGATCTCTAAGGTGTGAGAGGGCTATTTATAGTCTAATTACACAATTATGCTAATTGTCACAATTAGCCCCTCAACCTTAGTGATCATTTATCTATGACTTAACAACAAGAAATTCTTCTATTCTAGATTACAATTTATCACTATTTTTGGATTTCTAACATTCTCCCCCTTAGTGATATATTGTAATGAATGAAATACGTGTTATGTTGTCTTGTAGGAATGAATTTGATGAGCCCGGTGGTTAAGACAATTGGTATGTAGAAACAAGTCTTCAAAGCTTTCTCTTTTGTCTTTGGAGAACTTGATTCAGTCTTGGTCTTGGTCTTGAACTTCTTGAAGTTAAATCATGTGAGGATTCTCAATGTTCTTTTAGAACAGAGAATAATGAATGCGAGTGAGTCTTGAAGAAAGAGAATAATGAAATCGAACAAGTGTGTGACTTGAATCTTCAAGAATTGTTGAATCATGAACCAGAGTTGTCTTTTGAAATGCGGAAGGTATAAATCTTGGTTTCGACTGTATCAATCTTCGATTCTCGAGTGAGATTCAACTTTTTGATTCTTCGGTTTTAATTCTTGAATGAAACTCATCTTCTTGAAATGAAGTTTCATGAATATGAACTCTCCCCCTTGATGTATGCATTGGAGTTTCTTGATAAAATGTTGTTGTATGACTTGAAGATCTTGAATGAAGTATGTTTGATGAAGACTTTTTTGAAGCTTTGATCTTTGTCACATCAACTTGAATACTTTGGAGAGTAAGCAATTGAATGAAGTTTGGATGAAATTCTTATGAAGTAATCATGCTCCCCTTAATCCATGAGTATACACATTTTGGAGCATTTTTGAACTTTTGAAGCATCTTGAGTGAAAATCTTTTCATCTTTGGTTTCATTCTTATCTATGTCATCAATTCAGATTCCCCCTGTTAAAATCAAATTCTCAATCAACTAAAATCTAGTGAAAATCTGAAACTATTGACACATCATGAAGAATTTTCTCCCTCTATACACAAACTTTGATAATCCTAGAACTTTGATAAGCCTAACACTTAGTGAAACAGCCAAACCAAACACGAACTTTTCTCCTTGTTTCCTTATCAATCAGTAAATCAATCATAAAATTTTCTCCCCCTCATAATGACAAGATTT
>CM067172.1:36157761-36210261 GCA_034093135.1 Erigeron breviscapus
AGATGAGGGAGGCCACGAACAAGGTTCTTTTTGGCCAGAGAGTTGATGGTTTTGAAATTCACATGCGACATACGCTTGTGCCATAACCAGTTTAGTTCAGCAGCCGACTTAGCAAAGAAACAAGTTTCACTATCAGTCTTGATAGGAGTGAAGTCAACCAGATATACATCTCGTTTTCTTGGAGCAACCAAGACTACTTCCTTGTTTACATTTACCACAGTGCCTTGATGTTTATCAAGAATCACTTTGTAGTCAGCATCACAAAGTTGACTTATGCTGATGAGATTATGTTTTAATCCATTTACATAAGCGACCTTGGAGAACTTAATGAGTCCATTGGAGAGAAGACCATAACCTTCAGTTTGTCCAGTGGAGTTGTCACCAAACACTACAGTAGGGCCAGCAGCCTCTACGTAGTTATCCAGCAGGGTCTTTGAGCCAGTCATGTGTTTTGAACAGCCACTGTCCAAGTACCACACACCTTTTCCCAGCGAGCCCTGCATGGATTTAACAGAAGGATTTAGATGGGTTCACTATTGAATTCACTGACGGACATGTCAGCAGGATTAAAGATGGGAGACTCAGAGGATTCTTCTCTACTGACAGCGTCATCAGTAGAGAGAGGAAGAGGAGCACTAAGGTTAGTATTCTCGTTACTTGGAGAGTTATCAACAAGTTGATGAGCAGGAGGCATGTCACGATCAATCACATAGGTGTGATATTGATCAGCAGAGGTGACAGTGGCTCCAGTATCTAGAACAGTCAAGTTGCTGACTTGATTGTTGTTCCCATACTCAACCAGAATGCTACCGTGACCATTAGTGATGATCTCTTGAGAGAGAGGAAAGGAGATTCGCTGAGCTGCAATGAATTCAGCAATGTTCTCTTCAGTGAGATCGGTTGACTCTCCTACACTATTCATGTGATCAGCAGAAGCAGAGCTGTCGCTGACCAAAGTGGAGGAGGAAGCAGCCGCTGAAGAAGAAGGATTAGGTTGAATGTCAACTTCAGGAGCATCCCTGGAGTTGTCACAATCAGAAGCAACATGACCTCTGCTGCCACATATGTAGCATTTTTTAACAGAGGTGCTGCCTTTTTGATTTTGAAGGAAGAATTCCTTCAGTTGAGAGGAAAGATCATTAACTTGCTGAGCCAGCTCGTTAATTTTAGGTTCAACGGAGGAAGATGCCTTTTTCTTTTGCTTAGACTTTTGCTTATGCTTAAGTGTAAGCTGAGGCATCTTAGGAGCAGGACCCAAAATGGATTTTCCTTTTGGATCCTCAGTTTGAGAGGTAGAGGGGATTTTTGATCCCTTGACTACACTCCATGCTAGATTAACAGCAGGGTGAGAAGAAGAAGAAGGACCCTGCTGAGATGGATGCACTCTTTTGGGAGTGATCGATCTAGGTTGCTGATTAGGTGTTACAGACCTCATTTTCCTATGAGGTAAGTATTGCCTATTAGGGGTAGTAGATCTCACTTGCTGATGAGGCAAGTGTCCTCTTTGAGGAGTGATAGGTCTTACTTGCTGATGAGGCAAGTGTCCTCTTTGAGGAGTGATAGGTCTTACTTGCTGATGAGGCAAGTGTCCTCTTTGAGGAGTGATAGGTCTTACTTGCTGATGAGGCAAGTGTCCTCTTTGAGGAGTGATAGGTCTTACTTGCTGATGAGGCAAGTGTCCTCTTTGAGGAGTGATAGGTCTTACTTGCTGATGAGGCAAGTGTCCTCTTTGAGGAGTGATAGGTCTTACTTGCTGATGAGGCAAGTGTCCTCTTTGAGGAGTGATAGGTCTTACTTGCTGATGAGGCAAGTGTCCTCTTTGAGGAGTGATAGGTCTTACTTGCTGATGAGGCAAGTGTCCTCTTTGAGGAGTGATAGGTCTTACTTGCTGATGAGGCAAGTGTCCTCTTTGAGGAGTGATAGGTCTTACTTGCTGATGAGGCAAGTGTCCTCTTTGAGGAGTGATAGGTCTTACTTGCTGATGAGGCAAGTGTCCTCTTTGAGGAGTGATAGGTCTTACTTGCTGATGAGGCAAGTGTCCTCTTTGAGGAGTGATAGGTCTTACTTGCTGATGAGGCAAGTGTCCTCTTTGAGGAGTGATAGGTCTTACTTGCTGATGAGGCAAGTGTCCTCTTTGAGGAGTGATAGGTCTTACTTGCTGATGAGGCAAGTGTCCTCTTTGAGGAGTGATAGGTCTTACTTGCTGATGAGGCAAGTGTCCTCTTTGAGGAGTGATAGGTCTTACTTGCTGATGAGGCAAGTGTCCTCTTTGAGGAGTGATAGGTCTTACTTGCTGATGAGGCAAGTGTCCTCTTTGAGGAGTGATAGGTCTTACTTGCTGATGAGGCAAGTGTCCTCTTTGAGGAGTGATAGGTCTTACTTGCTGATGAGGCAAGTGTCCTCTTTGAGGAGTGATAGGTCTTACTTGCTGATGAGGCAAGTGTCCTCTTTGAGGAGTGATAGGTCTTACTTGCTGATGAGGCAAGTGTCCTCTTTGAGGAGTGATAGGTCTTACTTGCTGATGAGGCAAGTGTCCTCTTTGAGGAGTGATAGGTCTTACTTGCTGATGAGGCAAGTGTCCTCTTTGAGGAGTGATAGGTCTTACTTGCTGATGAGGCAAGTGTCCTCTTTGAGGAGTGATAGGTCTTACTTGCTGATGAGGCAAGTGTCCTCTTTGAGGAGTGATAGGTCTTACTTGCTGATGAGGCAAGTGTCCTCTTTGAGGAGTGATAGGTCTTACTTGCTGATGAGGCAAGTGTCCTCTTTGAGGAGTGATAGGTCTTACTTGCTGATGAGGCAAGTGTCCTCTTTGAGGAGTGATAGGTCTTACTTGCTGATGAGGCAAGTGTCCTCTTTGAGGAGTGATAGGTCTTACTTGCTGATGAGGCAAGTGTCCTCTTTGAGGAGTGATAGGTCTTACTTGCTGATGAGGCAAGTGTCCTCTTTGAGGAGTGATAGGTCTTACTTGCTGATGAGGCAAGTGTCCTCTTTGAGGAGTGATAGGTCTTACTTGCTGATGAGGCAAGTGTCCTCTTTGAGGAGTGATAGGTCTTACTTGCTGATGAGGCAAGTGTCCTCTTTGAGGAGTGATAGGTCTTACTTGCTGATGAGGCAAGTGTCCTCTTTGAGGAGTGATAGGTCTTACTTGCTGATGAGGCAAGTGTCCTCTTTGAGGAGTGATAGGTCTTACTTGCTGATGAGGCAAGTGTCCTCTTTGAGGAGTGATAGGTCTTACTTGCTGATGAGGCAAGTGTCCTCTTTGAGGAGTGATAGGTCTTACTTGCTGATGAGGCAAGTGTCCTCTTTGAGGAGTGATAGGTCTTACTTGCTGATGAGGCAAGTGTCCTCTTTGAGGAGTGATAGGTCTTACTTGCTGATGAGGCAAGTGTCCTCTTTGAGGAGTGATAGGTCTTACTTGCTGATGAGGCAAGTGTCCTCTTTGAGGAGTGATAGGTCTTACTTGCTGATGAGGCAAGTGTCCTCTTTGAGGAGTGATAGGTCTTACTTGCTGATGAGGCAAGTGTCCTCTTTGAGGAGTGATAGGTCTTACTTGCTGATGAGGCAAGTGTCCTCTTTGAGGAGTGATAGGTCTTACTTGCTGATGAGGCAAGTGTCCTCTTTGAGGAGTGATAGGTCTTACTTGCTGATGAGGCAAGTGTCCTCTTTGAGGAGTGATAGGTCTTACTTGCTGATGAGGCAAGTGTCCTCTTTGAGGAGTGATAGGTCTTACTTGCTGATGAGGCAAGTGTCCTCTTTGAGGAGTGATAGGTCTTACTTGCTGATGAGGCAAGTGTCCTCTTTGAGGAGTGATAGGTCTTACTTGCTGATGAGGCAAGTGTCCTCTTTGAGGAGTGATAGGTCTTACTTGCTGATGAGGCAAGTGTCCTCTTTGAGGAGTGATAGGTCTTACTTGCTGATGAGGCAAGTGTCCTCTTTGAGGAGTGATAGGTCTTACTTGCTGATGAGGCAAGTGTCCTCTTTGAGGAGTGATAGGTCTTACTTGCTGATGAGGCAAGTGTCCTCTTTGAGGAGTGATAGGTCTTACTTGCTGATGAGGCAAGTGTCCTCTTTGAGGAGTGATAGGTCTTACTTGCTGATGAGGCAAGTGTCCTCTTTGAGGAGTGATAGGTCTTACTTGCTGATGAGGCAAGTGTCCTCTTTGAGGAGTGATAGGTCTTACTTGCTGATGAGGCAAGTGTCCTCTTTGAGGAGTGATAGGTCTTACTTGCTGATGAGGCAAGTGTCCTCTTTGAGGAGTGATAGGTCTTACTTGCTGATGAGGCAAGTGTCCTCTTTGAGGAGTGATAGGTCTTACTTGCTGATGAGGCAAGTGTCCTCTTTGAGGAGTGATAGGTCTTACTTGCTGATGAGGCAAGTGTCCTCTTTGAGGAGTGATAGGTCTTACTTGCTGATGAGGCAAGTGTCCTCTTTGAGGAGTGATAGGTCTTACTTGCTGATGGGCAAAACCATCACTACCAATATCCCCTTCATAAGATTCCCCAGAAGAGTATTGAACTCTTCCTTCGTTTGGCATCATGCCAACAATGGGAAGATGAGGATAGGGGTTGCAGGTGCTTGCTGAGGAGCCAGCACCATTTTCCTCAGCAGGATTAGATGGGTCGCTGGTAGTAGAAGAGGTAGTACCAGCTTCCATTTCATTGTGGTAATCGTTAAGACCCCTAACAAAATACCATTTCTTCATCTCTTCAGGAGAGATGACAGCAGATGGAGGAATAGAAATTTCAGGCTTCACCTCATCATTAAACAAGTCAGAGAGAGAGGCAGCGGCATTAAAGTCACCGCCTATTACTGCCTGTACTTGGGCAGGGACTTGTTCGTTTAGGCACTGGTGGTGAAACCTGGAAGCTTTTGACCAGGAGGTCACAATCTTCTTAAGGTTGGCAACTTCAAGCTTGAGTTTTTCATTCTCAAGTTGAACCTTTTGTGCCAACAACTCATGAGATTGAAGTTCAACGTGAACATTTCTCAACTCATTGAGTTTTTCAGATTTTTCACTCAACTCTGAACAGACAGAGTCGAGTTTGGATTGGATATCAGCTCGTATAGATTCAACGAACTGGATATCACAAAGAAGAGATTCGAAGATTTTAGGTTTATCTTCGTCAGAGGCAGAAGAATGAGCACATACCTTTTTAATGGTGACGTTTACCCACTGACTGGAAGAAACTTGGTCTTTAGTCAGAGCATCACCATCAGCGAGTGCCATAAGACACATGGCATCGACGTATTCTTCACTGTCTGAATCATCTGATTCAGCCCAGTCGTGCTCTTCAGCTACCAGCCCTTTTGCTGGAGTTTTTGCATCTTCCATTTCAGCAACCTTGGCTTTTAGCTGATAGTATTTGTTCCTGTACTCATCAGCAGGTTTGGAAGGGTTAGTTTTAGGAGCAGCTGGAGTTGGTAAAGCAACTCTGCACTCCTTTTGGTAGTGTCCCTTTCTACCACATCTCCAGCACTCCTCTTGAGATTTGTCAACAGGAGGCTTGTATGGAGCAACCGACTTACGGTTGTTCCATTTTCGAGAGTACCTCTTACCAGCGACTAAGGCAAAGTCCATAAAGTCGCTGAACATTTCTTGTTTCTCATCAGCGTCGAGATCATTAACAAGAGACTGAATAGGAGGTGGGAGATGAGAAGAGCTGGCACCATTATTAAAATTAATGGGCTCAGCAGAGACAAGGGCAAGGGGGTCAGTAGCGGTGTAAGCAGAAGAGGTTGAAGAAGAGGAAGAGGAGGGACCAGCACGATGTTGTGCGTCAGCAGCGGCTCTTAAAGTTTGAGCAAGAGCTCTCTCTTCAAATTGAAGAATGCCAAAGAGAGACTCAAGATCAAGCCCATTAAGACGCTCTGTGGTCCTAAGGATTTGTCTTAGACCTTGCCACTTGATAGGTAAACTATCAAGAAATTTGTGGCATACCTCAAAGTCATCATGAGAGATACCAACAGTGGTCATGTCGTTCAGCAACCCTTTGAATCGGGTATAAGTGCCGTTAAGACCTTCGTTGGGGAGAGAGAAGAATTTTTCATAGGCTCTTTTGAGGTCTATCTTTTTAGTGGCTATGGTAGCAGCAGAGCCTTCATACATGCTACAGAGCCTATCCCACACTTCTTTAGAAGAGGGATATCTGATGACGACTTTCATGATATCAGAAGGAAGAGTGCTGATTATCATGTTCTTAAGTCTTGCATCAAGATTTACAAGTCTCCTCTCATCGTCAGTCCATTGAACCTCTGGTTTGACGATGTCAATCACAATCTCAGGAGCATCAACAGTTGCTCCTGGTGTTCTTTGCACCAGAGTGGGAATATATGGACCAACGGTCAGAATTGACATAAGGTAGGGTTCCACACCCACAATGTGAAGTAACATCCTTTCCTTCCAAGACCCAAAGTCATCGGGCTCGAATCTTGGAGGGACAGATACGTAACCGAAGTCACGTGTGTTAACTAGGGTGGGAACAGCAGTCATGTTCTTGTTTTTAAGAAGAGATTAAGAAAGAGATTTAAGAAAATAAGTATGCAAACGGATCTTTGTTTCAATAATTTAGAAACGTAGGCTCTGATACCACTTGACAGTCCACAATTTGCACACTTATATTAGTTTTATTTAGACAAGAAAGTTAAGAACAGAAAGTAAAGAACATGAACAAGAATAAGTTCAAATGCAAATATCTAAGCAAGTATAATCATATGTTTCATTGATTAAACGATGAATACATGGTCGATATTACAACTTGTCTTACAAGAATACAAATGAACTAAATAATTGCTAAGTCTAGACACTATAAACTTAAGCAATTACAAGAGAGAAAATAAAGTGACACACACTTTGTGGTGATAAACACACAGTATAAAAGATGCGGCTGTGTTGCTTTATATAGGGGAGGAATTAGGGCAACACAGCCTTACAATGATAGTGATAGAATGGTGGTTGTCGACTTCTCATAGGCTCGTTGTACTTTGATCCAGGAGCCTTTGTCTTCTTTACCAAAACGGGTATGAAAGAGAGAAACCCTTGTTTTGGTCCCAACTGTACCTTTGCCATATAAGGTAATGTTCAGTTGGAGGAACCACCATGTGACTTCTTGTCTTCTTATGGTTTGAAAACTTCCCGCCTTGACACACAACTTGGAAAGTAAACCACCTGCTGACAAGAGTCATTGACTCGCTGATGACTCACGTCAGCGACCAAGTCTGGTCAGCGAATCCTTGACTCAACATATATATATATATATATATATATACAATATATATATAATATATATATAATATATATATAGTCATATATATTTATATATATATATATATATATATATATATATATATATATATATATATATATATATATATATATATATATATATATATATATATATATATATATATATATATATATATATATATATATATATATATATATATATATATATATATATATATATATATATATATATATATATATATATATATATATATATATATATATATATATATATATATATATATATATATATATATATATATATATATATATATATATATATATATATATATATATATATATATATATATATATATATATATATATATATATATATATATATATATATATATATATATATATATATATATATATATATATATATATATATATATATATATATATATATATATATATATATATATATATATATATATATATATATATATATATATATATATATATATATATATATATATATATATATATATATATATATATATATATATATATATATATATATATATATATATATATATATATATATATATATATATATATATATATATATATATATATATATATATATATATATATATATATATATATATATATATATATATATATATATATATATATATATATATATATATATATATATATATATATATATATATATATATATATATATATATATATATATATATATATATATATATATATATATATATATATATATATATATATATATATATATATATATATATATATATATATATATATATATATATATATATATATATATATATATATATATATATATATATATATATATATATATATATATATATATATATATATATATATATATATATATATATATATATATATATATATATATATATATATATATATATATATATATATATATATATATATATATATATATATATATATATATATATATATATATATATATATATATATATATATATATATATATATATATATATATATATATATATATATATATATATATATATATATATATATATATATATATATATATATATATATATATGTATATATATATAGAATATAAATATTACATTTATAACTACTATATATCTATATATTAGAAAAAGATAGATACTATTTTATAAAAAAAGTTAATACATAAACAGATATCATGGACTAAAATTGTCGTCTGCTAATATCTATATATTAGAGAAAGATTAATATTTCTTCAATAAAATATATAATTATTTTTGTATATTGTCAAATTTGTACCAAATGTCTCTTTTAATAGATCCGTAGATAGCAGTATAAGTCAATGAGTTGGTGACCCATTGGTAAGGTATTAGACCTTATGAAAATTTACCAGGGTTTAAATCCTACTTTTTACATTTGTAGAAGTGAATTATTTACGGGGGGAGTCCTGTGTTTCATCCCAGACATGCGTGGTTCGAGCTCCGCATACTGCCCAATTGAATGTCACTGTGGTGTATCGAATGTTAACAACTAACTACTAATTCGCTGTTCAAAATAAAAATAAAAATAATAATCATAATAAAAATAAAAATAAAAAAAAAAAAAAATAAAAATATTAAAAAAAATTTAACCACATAAAAATAAAAATAAAAATAAAAATAAAAATAAAAATAAAAATAAAAATAAAAATAAAAATAAAAATAAAAATAAAAATAAAAATAAAAATAAAAATAAAAATAAAAATAAAAATAAAAATAAAAATAAAAATAAAAATAAAAATAAAAATAAAAATAAAAATAAAAATAAAAATAAAAATAAAAATAAAAATAAAAATAAAAATAAAAATAAAAATAAAAATAAAAATAAAAATAAAAATAAAAATAAAAATAAAAATAAAAATAAAAATAAAAATAAAAATAAAAATAAAAATAAAAATAAAAATAAAAATAAAAATAAAAATAAAAATAAAAATAAAAATAAAAATAAAAATAAAAATAAAAATAAAAATAAAAATAAAAATAAAAATAAAAATAAAAATAAAAATAAAAATAAAAATAAAAATAAAAATAAAAATAAAAATAAAAATAAAAATAAAAATAAAAATAAAAATAAAAATAAAAATAAAAATAAAAATAAAAATAAAAATAAAAATAAAAATAAAAATAAAAATAAAAATAAAAATAAAAATAAAAATAAAAATAAAAATAAAAATAAAAATAAAAATAAAAATAAAAATAAAAATAAAAATAAAAATAAAAATAAAAATAAAAATAAAAATAAAAATAAAAATAAAAATAAAAATAAAAATAAAAATAAAAATAAAAATAAAAATAAAAATAAAAATAAAAATAAAAATAAAAATAAAAATAAAAATAAAAATAAAAATAAAAATAAAAATAAAAATAAAAATAAAAATAAAAATAAAAATAAAAATAAAAATAAAAATAAAAATAAAAATAAAAATAAAAATAAAAATAAAAATAAAAATAAAAATAAAAATAAAAATAAAAATAAAAATAAAAATAAAAATAAAAATAAAAATAAAAATAAAAATAAAAATAAAAATAAAAATAAAAATAAAAATAAAAATAAAAATAAAAATAAAAATAAAAATAAAAATAAAAATAAAAATAAAAATAAAAATAAAAATAAAAATAAAAATAAAAATAAAAATAAAAATAAAAATAAAAATAAAAATAAAAATAAAAATAAAAATAAAAATAAAAATAAAAATAAAAATAAAAATAAAAATAAAAATAAAAATAAAAATAAAAATAAAAATAAAAATAAAAATAAAAATAAAAATAAAAATAAAAATAAAAATAAAAATAAAAATAAAAATAAAAATAAAAATAAAAATAAAAATAAAAATAAAAATAAAAATAAAAATAAAAATAAAAATAAAAATAAAAATAAAAATAAAAATAAAAATAAAAATAAAAATAAAAATAAAAATAAAAAT
Source organism: Erigeron breviscapus (assembly GCA_034093135.1). NCBI lineage: Eukaryota > Viridiplantae > Streptophyta > Magnoliopsida > Asterales > Asteraceae > Erigeron > Erigeron breviscapus. Next base: position 36,167,997 of record CM067172.1, read on the forward strand.
AAAAATAAAAATAAAAATAAAAATAAAAATAAAAATAAAAATAAAAATAAAAATAAAAATAAAAATAAAAATAAAAATAAAAATAAAAATAAAAATAAAAATAAAAATAAAAATAAAAATAAAAATAAAAATAAAAATAAAAATAAAAATAAAAATAAAAATAAAAATAAAAATAAAAATAAAAATAAAAATAAAAATAAAAATAAAAATAAAAATAAAAATAAAAATAAAAATAAAAATAAAAATAAAAATAAAAATAAAAATAAAAATAAAAATAAAAATAAAAATAAAAATAAAAATAAAAATAAAAATAAAAATAAAAATAAAAATAAAAATAAAAATAAAAATAAAAATAAAAATAAAAATAAAAATAAAAATAAAAATAAAAATAAAAATAAAAATAAAAATAAAAATAAAAATAAAAATAAAAATAAAAATAAAAATAAAAATAAAAATAAAAATAAAAATAAAAATAAAAATAAAAATAAAAATAAAAATAAAAATAAAAATAAAAATAAAAATAAAAATAAAAATAAAAATAAAAATAAAAATAAAAATAAAAATAAAAATAAAAATAAAAATAAAAATAAAAACTTGACACATAAGATTTTAAGTACAAAAATAAAAATAAAAATAAAAATAAAAATAAAATAAAAATAAAAATAAAAATAAAAATAAAAATAAAAAGACAAAAATAAAATAAAAATAAAATAAAAATAAAAAATAAAAATAAAACATCACTTAGTTATATGATACTAACATGTTACCCGTGCAATGCGGCGGTGATTGTGGGGGCGATGATGTAGTGGTGGAGGCGACTGTTGGTGGTAGATGAGGCGTCGAGTGGTGTAGATAATTGATGTAAAAATAATTGATTTAAAGGGTTAATGAAGATATTTTTAAAGATACTAGCCTGGTACCCGTGCGATGCAGCGGCAACAATTACAGCGTTAGATGTCATGGCGATGATAATTTCCAACGTGATACACGTTTTTGGCTAGTTAGAATTTTTGTTGTCGATTTTAAATAGTCAAGAAATGCAGATAGGATTTGTAGATGACATGTTGTTCATTGGTTCATGATCATCTATAGTTTGGTAATATGATGATTTGATCAAGAATTGTTTTTCGTTTGCTTGTTAATAACAATATATCTTCCAAACTAATACAAAAGTTTGTCGGCTTCCACATACAATTTTGAACATCCTTAACGCATAAAAAAAGAGAAAGAAATGTAACATAAGCAACATAAAAATACTAAAATATATACATTGCCTGGACAAAGCATTAGCATTGTGATTAAAATAAATTTTTTAAATCGATACTTTATAAGACTGACAAAAAACCATTCGATAAATATATGGATATCGAATATTAAAATTTTGATACATTGGTATAACGTGTTTCATTTTTAGACAAAAGGAACTTACTCAGTTACTCTTATACATAACCAATCATGGTGTTCTCGCAGCCACTCTAAAGAAACATGAAAATAGTATTTGTAACACCCCAAGCCGAGGCTCGAAATATCACGGAAATCATATAGCGCAAGGTGGAATTACAATAGAACAAGAACTAAATGCAATTAAGGATTCAGTGAATCCATTACAATACGAAACAAGTACCAAAATACATAAGGAGCAAATAACCATCGAAGTTTACAAAAGAACATCCCAAAGATGGCAAGTCGATCCTAAGTATAATGCAAGAGAGAGAAGGTCGATGAATCCTTGATTCATAAAGTCCAAAGCCCGGGTTTAACAGCAAGCAAGCAACTAAACTCCACGTCCGGGGATAACCTGATTACCTGAAAAGTGTACTAAGCATAGTCAACACAAGGTTGGTGAGTTCGTAGTAATGGTCCATAAAGAACCAGCGTCAATAATCATAATGTACGAGTAGAGACTAGACATGACTTACAGCGAGCCTCTAAGTAACACAATAACGTCCAACAACAAGATTACACAAGACAAGTAAGTGTGTAATATGAATGCACAAATGATATACGTATCAATGCAAGTGCCGAATGCATAAATAAGCCAACATGCCTATCCTATGCGTGAACTCAAGTCACCTATGCAACGATACTCGCCTGTCATCACAATGAACAAGGCGGCATCTCAAAATCATCGGCGTATATATGTCTATATACCCGGATGTCATGTCACCAACATCTCGCAGGACAAGTGTATACATCTATACACTAGGATGTTTGAGTCCTCAACCGAGGGATTATGTACAACGTATGCATGCTTACAATCATTCGTATATGCATCAATCGCAAATCGTCTGTCATGAACCAACAATCAATATTCGTCAATCATAAACCAATAATCACAAATCAAACCAACTATACGTACATACACTTAAGAGGATTCTACTTTCTTCGAGTCCCAGATGCTTATATATAGGGTCACCCGCAGCCTTCCCACCACATCTAAAACCCATTGAAGGCATAACCGACTTCCATGTATGTACGTCTATCCTAATATTAATGAAATACTTAACAAAACATAAACCAAGTCATTCGAACGTGATAAACCGTCTCATCAATCCAACATTTAAACCAAATCAATCAATCAATCAACAACGTAAGTAAACAATCGTAACTCAAGCCAATCAATTCAATAAGTACAAAAGCATATCTCAATGCAACATCATATCACAAATCAATCAAACTACAATCAATCAATCAATCAATCAATCAATCAATCAATCAATCAATCAATCAATCAATCAATCAATCAATCAATCAATCAATCAATCAATCAATCAATCAATCAATCAATCAATCAATCAATCAATCGAACCAATTTAACCAATCTCACGTCAGGAACCATCACACCAATCCAACAACTAAAACAATCAATCAAACAATCAATCAATCAAACAATCAATCAATCAAACAATCAATCAATCAATCAATCAATCAATCAATCAATCAATCAATCAATCAATCAATCAATCAATCAATCAATCAATCAATCAATCAATCAATCAATCAATCAATCAATCAATCAATCAATCAATCAATCAATCAATCAATCAATCAATCAATCAATCAATCAATCAATCAATCAATCAATCAATCAATCAATCAATCAATCAATCAATCAATCAATCAATCAATCAATCAATCAATCAATCAATCAATCAATCAATCAATCAATCAATCAATCAATCAATCAATCAATCAATCAATCAATCAATCAATCAATCAATCAATCAATCAATCAATCAATCAATCAATCAATCAATCAATCAATCAATCAATCAATCAATCAATCAATCAATCAATCAATCAATCAATCAATCAATCAATCAATCAATCAATCAATCAATCAATCAATCAATCAATCAATCAATCAATCAATCAATCAATCAATCAATCAATCAATCAATCAATCAATCAATCAATCAATCAATCAATCAATCAATCAATCAATCAATCAATCAATCAATCAATCAATCAATCAATCAATCAATCAATCAATCAATCAATCAATCAATCAATCAATCAATCAATCAATCAATCAATAATAAACTAAGTCAATCAAACGTGAATAATCATCTCAACAATTCAATACTCCAACCAATTTAACCAATCAAACGAAAGGAAACATCACATCAATCCAACAACTAAAACAACAATCAATCAATCAATCAATTATCAAATATTCGGCAAAACCCTAATTAGGTTTCCAAAGTGCTTCTCGACGTTAAATGACTTTTAAGACTCTTATTCATTGTTACATAAGATAAGAAGTGAATTAGATCAATGCTCGACGCGTAAAAAAGTCCAGAAAGTCAATTTAGGTCAAACAAGAAATTCTGGAAAGTACAACTGGCGTAACCTACGCCCCACACTGGCGTAGGTTACGCCCCTTATAAAATTTTAGGATAAAGGGGGCGTAAGGTACGGTGCTCTCTAAAGTGCAATTCTTTAGGCGTCTGGAGTGGCGTAAACAGTAGGTTTTGGCGTAAGATGGAGCATTCGGTGTAAGCTACGCCCCAAAGGGCCGTAACTTACGCCCAGCCAGAATAGAACTAGCGTAACCTACGCCCCACAGGGCCGTAGGTTACGCCCCATACTGGGCAGCAACACGAACAGCAGCAGCAAAGTGCAGAAATTATGACCCAAAACCCTAAATCACTTGAACCACAACCCTAAATCGCATTGCAAGATTAAAGGACTCATTTTGATGTTACATTTGACCTTCAAACACCTAAATATACTTGCCCAAACCCGCATTTCCATCCATAACATCATCAAAACAACCAAATCGATCCAACCAAACCAAAACCCTAAAATTGACCCAATTTCCGTTTTGGGTCGATTTGAGACTTGTAAATGTATGAGATGACTAGAAATGAGTAAACTAACATAAATAGAAGTAAATAGGATGAATTAGACTTACCAAAACTTCCTTTCCGAGCTAGAACCCAAATTAGGTCAAAATGGGTTAAAATGCAAGAACTTCAACCCTTGATTCTTCGTATAGGCGATAATGTGGTATAGATGACGATGATTCTAGTGTTATATCCGTTCCAAACACCAAGTAGATGATAGAGAGATGAAGAAATGAAATGGAATGGGTTCCTTGCCTTTTACTTAGAGAGAAAGTGAGAAAAGAGAGAGATAGGTAAGAAATGAAAAGGGGGGAGAAAGAGATAAGGAGAGATTTGGGTCCATGGTGGCTGGTGGGTCGTGGACTACCCACGGGCCGACCCGTTTCTCTTCTCAAGCCAAAATACAATCGTTACACATTTAAACACCGATCAAAACATATTATCGACCCGAATATAACACATTGTCATTTAATTCACAAAACGACCCAAATAATTCATTAACTAAATTGTTAGTCATATTACACGAAAAGTCAATGGGTCAAAAATTATGGATGTTACAGTATTAGAATACATAACCAATCCCCTAGGATGGTATTCCTGTAGCCATTGCCCTTTTATAAAGCATTTGAACCTGCCATGAAGTCTTTCTGTTGTCCCATTTAACAAAGTTAATGGGCCTCTATTTACTGCGATAAAATGATACGGATATTAAAATGAAAAGGATCATATTACACCTACCATGTAATGAGGAAAGGCTTGTCCAACTTATTGATGACAGTCACAATAAAACTATCATTAGTTTCACATTCAAATAATCAGGCCGGAAACATGCCATATATAAGTATGCCCTGCCAGTGTCTGATACAAAAAGCTATCTCATGTTAGTATCCATTAATTAATAGTGTATATATTATAATTATGAATGGAGAAATTATTGTAGAGGCCTAGATTATCATTTTATCCATCGAATTCAAATGTCACTAATTACACAGAGATCGGCTTAAAAACTACAATAATTTACATCTGAAACTCCAAGTCATCACAAAATTTACAGTTTTAGCTTATGAATTCTATTACATACACCAAAACTTCGCTCAAACGAACAAAAACAGTTTCTTTTCGAAACAACTTGTATCACCAAAACACAGAGTTTAATAAATAAAGATAAACTTGTAACACTCATCTGTCACTTAAATACAACATTGTATCACCGAGTATAGTAATCAAATCTTGTTCTGAACATTGTATCACCGAGTATAATAATCAACGATGTAAGACATTGATAAAAAGGAAAAAATTACCTCGTGAATAAGATCAGGTTGTGGGACCTATTTGCGAGGATGCAATGGTGATTGCAGGCGCAGCAGTGGCTGAATTTGCATCAGTTATCGGCGAAAGAAGCAGGGGGCACTACGGGATCAATTACAGCAGAATGGGGGGTTCATTCGCAACAATAACAACGAAAACCGGGGATGGAGGACCTGCCACGTCATTTTTTTTAACAAAAAGCAAAGTTAAAGTCCGGTATCCTGCACTTCGTATGATACAGAGGTATATATCTCCTATTTATGTCATTACACACTATCTAGTAGTGATTATGCCAATCTGTATTGAATATGAAGGCAGCAGGTACGGGGGCTGCATTAGCCACCGGTGATTGAGCAACTGCAATGAAAGCATAAGCAGCGCGGGTGTGAGCACCTATCACGTTTTTTATTTTTGAACAAAAGGCAAAACGAAAGTTAGGTATCATGCACTACGTATGATTCAGGGTTATATAATTTGTATTATTACCCAGGAAGTACTTTTCAATAGACTAACCTGTGTTGACTATGGAGGCAACAGCTGTAGGGGTTGCATTGGCCACAGGTGATTGAGCAACTGCAATGGAAGCATTGGTAGTGGAGGTATGAGCACCTTTTTCGGCCATTGTTGGATCAAAAACAAAAGTAAAGTTAGAGTTATAATATATATTGTAGATATATATTGCAGGGTGAAATGTTGTTTATACACAATATTGAGTATTTGGCTATTTGCAATTACAATAATGGTTGGGCATATATTTGCCAAAAATAATTCTTAGATACTGACTTATAGCAGGTTACCAAAAATAATGCTAAAAAAATCAATCACACTTTATTGTTATAAATCACAATTTCATAATAAATGCTAACAAAATCAATCACAATTTGTTGATAACAAAATAACTGTTAGAATACGAAAATATAACAGGTTACAAAGATAGAACCTGAATAGTTGACTTTCAACCAACAAATAAACTTTGCATTAGAGATATAAACACAATTTCATAAAAACAAATAACCCTCTGATTGAAGATTGAACCCATAGGTTCCATCATATATTCATCATTTTTTTTTCTTTTTTTTTTTTTTTTTTTTTTTTTTTTTTTTTTTTTTTTTTTTTTTTTTTTTTTTTTTTTTTTTTTTTTTTTTTTTTTTTTTTTTTTTTTTTTTTTTTTTTTTTTTTTTTTTTTTTTTTTTTTTTTTTTTTTTTTTTTTTTTTTTTTTTTTTTTTTTTTTTTTTTTTTTTTTTTTTTTTTTTTTTTTTTTTTTTTTTTTTTTTTTTTTTTTTTTTTTTTTTTTTTTTTTTTTTTTTTTTTTTTTTTTTTTTTTTTTTTTTTTTTTTTTTTTTTTTTTTTTTTTTTTTTTTTTTTTTTTTTTTTTTTTTTTTTTTTTTTTTTTTTTTTTTTTTTTTTTTTTTTTTTTTTTTTTTTTTTTTTTTTTTTTTTTTTTTTTTTTTTTTTTTTTTTTTTTTTTTTTTTTTTTTTTTTTTTTTTTTTTTTTTTTTTTTTTTTTTTTTTTTTTTTTTTTTTTTTTTTTTTTTTTTTTTTTTTTTTTTTTTTTTTTTTTTTTTTTTTTTTTTTTTTTTTTTTTTTTTTTTTTTTTTTTTTTTTTTTTTTTTTTTTTTTTTTTTTTTTTTTTTTTTTTTTTTTTTTTTTTTTTTTTTTTTTTTTTTTTTTTTTTTTTTTTTTTTTTTTTTTTTTTTTTTTTTTTTTTTTTTTTTTTTTTTTTTTTTTTTTTTTTTTTTTTTTTTTTTTTTTTTTTTTTTTTTTTTTTTTTTTTTTTTTTTTTTTTTTTTTTTTTTTTTTTTTTTTTTTTTTTTTTTTTTTTTTTTTTTTTTTTTTTTTTTTTTTTTTTTTTTTTTTTTTTTTTTTTTTTTTTTTTTTTTTTTATTTGTTTTCTGTTTTTTTTTTTTTTTTTTTTTTTTTTTTTTTTTTTTTTTTTTTTTTTTTTTTTTTTTTTAACAAATAAACTTTGCATTAGAGATATAAACACAATTTCATAAAAACAAATAACCCTCTGATTGAAGATTGAACCCATAGGTTCCATCATATATTCATCATTTTTTTTTCTTTGCAGGTCATAAAACGGAATATACATCTTACGTTTTAACTTTACATATTATTATGAGAGAAACAACACTTTATTAGCAAAGATATCTGCACAAGGTTACGTACACAAAAAACATGCAATCGAATCAAAGATGTAACTTGTAATATTAAGATATACTGTTTTCTCTTCTAATACCTTGTATCTAAACTATAGAAAATTGATAGTAAAGCATTGAGAATGCACAATTCATGCTCAGATAATAAATATATTGTTGGCAAAATTAAAGCATTTATAATGAATACTGTCAATTTATAATCATCAACACCAAATATATTGTTGGCAAAAAAGAAATTGATTAAAGCAAATTGATGGCTCCGGCAGTTGTTATACCTATGTTCCACACGATTTACGGATGGTGACGATTGAATGATGGTGGCGGCATCCAAATCTGAAAAATTAAACAAAATACTTAAAGAAATTATTTTAAAAAATCTAATATACGCAAATAAAAAAAGAGAATGGACGGCGGTGGTGATTATAGCCGGTGTGGGGGTAAATCAAATCAAAAGAAAACTTCAAAACTCAATTAATTTTATCTATCAGATAAGGTTACACAAAAAAATTACAGCATTCGCCATTCGAATATTAAGATTTAAATGTTACTGTTTCAGTATTCATGCGTATGAACACACATTTGTCGATCTTAATCGATTTTTTGAAAGCAAACAGTATATCCTTACTTTCATTGAAAGCAAGAGTATAATTCTTGGTTTTTTGAAAATCATAATCGATGATGTCTTAATCATAATCTTAACATCAAGATTCAAACTTTATCCTTTAATCTTGCAAGAGTATCATTCAAAATGAAAACCGTAAATCGTTAGTGAGAAAACAAAAAAAAAAAAAAAAAAAAAAAAAAAAAAAAAAAAAAAAAAAAAAAAAAAAAAAAAAAAAAAAAAAAAAAAAAAAAAAAAAAAAAAAAAAAAAAAAAAAAAAAAAAAAAAAAAAAAAAAAAAAAAAAAAAAAAAAAAAAAAAAAAAAAAAAAAAAAAAAAAAAAAAAAAAAAAAAAAAAAAAAAAAAAAAAAAAAAAAAAAAAAAAAAAAAAAAAAAAAAAAAAAAAAAAAAAAAAAAAAAAAAAAAAAAAAAAAAAAAAAAAAAAAAAAAAAAAAAAAAAAAAAAAAAAAAAAAAAAAAAAAAAAAAAAAAAAAAAAAAAAAAAAAAAAAAAAAAAAAAAAAAAAAAAAAAAAAAAAAAAAAAAAAAAAAAAAAAAAAAAAAAAAAAAAAAAAAAAAAAAAAAAAAAAAAAAAAAAAAAAAAAAAAAAAAAAAAAAAAAAAAAAAAAAAAAAAAAAAAAAAAAAAAAAAAAAAAAAAAAAAAAAAAAAAAAAAAAAAAAAAAAAAAAAAAAAAAAAAAAAAAAAAAAAAAAAAAAAAAAAAAAAAAAAAAAAAAAAAAAAAAAAAAAAAAAAAAAAAAAAAAAAAAAAAAAAAAAAAAAAAAAAAAAAAAAAAAAAAAAAAAAAAAAAAAAAAAAAAAAAAAAAAAAAAAAAAAAAAAAAAAAAAAAAAAAAAAAAAAAAAAAAAAAAAAAAAAAAAAAAAAAAAAAAAAAAAAAAAAAAAAAAAAAAAAAAAAAAAAAAAAAAAAAAAAAAAAAAAAAAAAAAAAAAAAAAAAAAAAAAAAAAAAAAAAAAAAAAAAAAAAAAAAAAAAAAAAAAAAAAAAAAAAAAAAAAAAAAAAAAAAAAAAAAAAAAAAAAAAAAAAAAAAAAAAAAAAAAAAAAAAAAAAAAAAAAAAAAAAAAAAAAAAAAAAAAAAAAAAAAAAAAAAAAAAAAAAAAAAAAAAAAAAAAAAAAAATTAGTCAGATTCCAGCGGCCGGTGAGATCCATCATCGATTTGTGAGATCCATCATCGATTTGTTTTTGCCATCATCGATTTGTGAGATTCCGGCGGCGGTGGTTGGTGATTCAGGCGGCGGTGGCTAGGGGATATGGCACAGGTGGTTGGGGGGATTTGTGAGATTCCGGCGATACAAACCGCGGCGGAGATTGAGATGGTGGTGACGGTGGATTTGGTGGTGGTGAAATGGGAGGAGAAGGAGGTTGCTGGGATGTGTAATTTTTTGTGAGATCGGCTGAGAATGTGAAATGGGAGGAGAATGAGTGAGATCGGGTGTGGGTTTTTTTTTTGGTTTTAATTTATTGTTAAGGGTAATGTCGGTATTTAGGAGTAGGAGTGAAGGGTATTATGGGAATGAAAAATATGCTTAAACTTAAACTCAATACCTTTTATAAGGGTTTATAGATTATAGATTTATAGATTATAGAAGAATTGATAGTGTAATTTAATCATTAATGTTAAGGGGTAAGTGTAGGTGAAAATATTTTAAGGGGTGCTAAATAAAAATATTACATATTTAACACTTCTAAAAATAAAGTGTTATTCTTTTTTATAATATAGTATAGAAGTTAGTATCGATGATCGGAGACCATAAACTTACACTTATTAAACCCTAATTAGTTTTTAAACTATTCTATACGCCCTGAATTGTATATAAGTTACACCAACCTTCGAACCATACGACGTACTTTAGCCGATAAACTATTGTTTTTGTCTTATTGTTTACATACTATTCGTATGAGAAATCGACAAAATGGGTTCTAAACATATTCAGAAGAAGAGGAGGCTGATCACTGTGGATGGTGATGCTGATAGATTAAGCAGCTTACCAGACGATCTTATTCATAAAATATTTTCTGGTTTTTGCACCAAAGATGTTGTACGAACAAGTGTTTTATCATCTAGATGGAGGTTTATATGGACTTCAATCCCTTGCCTCAACTTATTGACTCCAGATTTCAACATTGACCGAGTTCTCCGAATTTGTCAGACATGTCCTGCCTCGCCGCAATAATAAAATAGATGTGTCTTCTATCATGGTCAGTTTCCACGGAGACCTGGTTGACCAGGCGTTTGTCAAAGATATCATGGAATATGCATTTTATTACTGTCGGAATATCCAACAACTAAAGGTTTTATACTGGAAGGAGCATCGATATAGGAATGATACAATTCTCCAATATCCGGAGTTTCTACTTGGCAAATCAAGTTGGGATCTACCGGCCTTAACAACATTGTATCTCCAATATGTTGATTTTTCTCACGATGACAATACTCTTTTTTCCAAGTATGCAAACTTGAAGAATCTCACCCTAGAACACTGTGGAATGGTGGGTCCGGAAAGGAAAATCTGCCTTCCTCGACTATCTAGTCTCACACTTGAAGACAGCTTTGAGTGGATGTCTGTTAATGTGGTTGCGCCTAAACTGGAGAATCTCACTATTAGATGTACTAAATACGGATGCTGTCACCGTGTGACAATATCTGCACCTGACCTTGCCTCTTTCACTGGACACAATACTTTGTACCTTTACACAGATGGTAATTTTAATTCTTTGAAGGAGGCCAATATCGATGTTCGCCCCACAGAAAACGATTTTCGTGGTATTCTTAGTCTACTTGAACATCTCCACGACGTCAAATTTCTTACACTTAACATGGAAGTTCTTGAGGTATCGTTTCTTGATCTTTAATTATCATCCGCATCTTGCAATTTGTTGAGATACAAGTACATATTATATTGTTTCTTGATTTTTATCATATGCATCTTAATTACAGTTTCTTTCTTCGTACGTGGAACAAATCTTAGATAAACCTGCTATTGTGTTCAATAACTTAAAGCGTTTAAAGATTCGTCCACGCAGAGTATACTCGCAGTACTGGAAAGCACCCAATAAAAGCTATTATATTGATAGTCCCCAAGGTGCCACACTTGAGGTACATACATACATCTCGCCCTTACTTATATCATTATCTTACAACGCAATCTACTTATTGGTGTAAGTTGTATGGAAAGTTATGATAATTAATCAGAAGCATGCATGTAGTACGTTGGCATAATAGTTTAGAGTTTAGACAAAATATATGTTTCAGAAGAAAGTTTTTTTCAAAACTTTATATATACCCGTTTGTTAACATGTGAACGAAAACGTGAACATATTCATTCACAAGTTTACAAAAGGCTATTTTGAAGGTTTTTTAAAAAAAGTTTCTTCTACAACATACTTTTTTATATCATTTCACATGTGAATGAACAAAAAAAACATGTGATCCAATACATAATTTGAGAGTTCTTATGGTTCTTGCAAAAAAAAAAAAAAAAAAAAAAATAAAAAAAAAAAAAAAAAAAAAAAAAAAAAAAAAAAAAAAAAAAAAAAAAAAAAAAAAAAAAAAAAAAAAAAAAAAAAAAAAAAAAAAAAAAAAAAAAAAAAAAAAAAAAAAAAAAAAAAAAAAAAAAAAAAAAAAAAAAAAAAAAAAAAAAAAAAAAAAAAAAAAAAAAAAAAAAAAAAAAAAAAAAAAAAAAAAAAAAAAAAAAAAAAAAAAAAAAAAAAAAAAAAAAAAAAAAAAAAAAAAAAAAAAAAAAAAAAAAAAAAAAAAAAAAAAAAAAAAAAAAAAAAAAAAAAAAAAAAAAAAAAAAAAAAAAAAAAAAAAAAAAAAAAAAAAAAAAAAAAAAAAAAAAAAAAAAAAAAAAAAAAAAAAAAAAAAAAAAAAAAAAAAAAAAAAAAAAAAAAAAAAAAAAAAAAAAAAAAAAAAAAAAAAAAAAAAAAAAAAAAAAAAAAAAAAAAAAAAAAAAAAAAAAAAAAAAAAAAAAAAAAAAAAAAAAAAAAAAAAAAAAAAAAAAAAAAAAAAAAAAAAAAAAAAAAAAAAAAAAAAAAAAAAAAAAAAAAAAAAAAAAAAAAAAAAAAAAAAAAAAAAAAAAAAAAAAAAAAAAAAAAAAAAAAAAAAAAAAAAAAAAAAAAAAAAAAAAAAAAAAAAAAAAAAAAAAAAAAAAAAAAAAAAAAAAAAAAAAAAAAAAAAAAAAAAAAAAAAAAAAAAAAAAAAAAAAAAAAAAAAAAAAAAAAAAAAAAAAAAAAAAAAAAAAAAAAAAAAAAAAAAAAAAAAAAAAAAAAAAAAAAAAAAAAAAAAAAAAAAAAAAAAAAAAAAAAAAAAAAAAAAAAAAAAAAAAAAAAAAAAAAAAAAAAAAAAAAAAAAAAAAAAAAAAAAAAAAAAAAAAAAAAAAAAAAAAAAAAAAAAAAAAAAAAAAAAAAAAAAAAAAAAAAAAAAAAAAAAAAAAAAAAAAAAAAAAAAAAAAAAAAAAAAAAAAAAAAAAAAAAAAAAAAAAAAAAAAAAAAAAAAAAAAAAAAAAAAAAAAAAAAAAAAAAAAAAAAAAAAAAAAAAAAAAAAAAAAAAAAAAAAAAAAAAAAAAAAAAAAAAAAAAAAAAAAAAAAAAAAAAAAAAAAAAAAAAAAAAAAAAAAAAAAAAAAAAAAAAAAAAAAAAAAAAAAAAAAAAAAAAAAAAAAAAAAAAAAAAAAAAAAAAAAAAAAAAAAAAAAAAAAAAAAAAAAAAAAAAAAAAAAAAAAAAAAAAAAAAAAAAAAAAAAAAAAAAAAAAAAAAAAAAAAAAAAAAAAAAAAAAAAAAAAAAAAAAAAAAAAAAAAAAAAAAAAAAAAAAAAAAAAAAAAAAAAAAAAAAAAAAAAAAAAAAAAAAAAAAAAAAAAAAAAAAAAAAAAAAAAAAAAAAAAAAAAAAAAAAAAAAAAAAAAAAAAAAAAAAAAAAAAAAAAAAAAAAAAAAAAAAAAAAAAAAAAAAAAAAAAAAAAAAAAAAAAAAAAAAAAAAAAAAAAAAAAAAAAAAAAAAAAAAAAAAAAAAAAAAAAAAAAAAAAAAAAAAAAAAAAAAAAAAAAAAAAAAAAAAAAAAAAAAATCGGCCACGTGTCTTTTAAGTGATGATCTCCTTTGTGGTTCACTTTCCTGTTCCGAAGCCTGGTCCGGAGCACAGTCCGCTCCCCCAAAGCATGTTATACTTGGTTTTGTTGACCAAGTCAAGGTGTTGACTAGCTTTGACTAGGACAATGTATTATCATACACTATCAAGCCCCCCCAGCTTAGCGTTAATGTTTTCATAATGCTAAGTTTGATACATATTTCTCGGTTTTAACTCATCGATCCGAACCATGTGTGTACGTGTTTAAGTCATGGTCCAAATCATACTTAGTCGTGTAATAGGTCTTGAAGTGATCCGAACCCACTGGGCCCAGGTCATATTTGGGCTTCGTGGACTATGGGCTTTGCTTCATTAGGGTATGTTGTGATGTACCCTTTTCTCCCCCTTTTTTGAACTTAGAAAAAATAAAATGAAATAAAAAATTAAAGAACACCATTATTATTTTCGTTAATGCGTCCAAACGCCATCCCTCGGACTGACACGTAATGCTGCAGCTTCCGATGAAACGTCATATCGTGTCGGCCATTTTTTCGCATTTATTGCTTTGAGCTCTCTTATAAAAAAGGGGTTCATATCCTCATTTTCCTTTTTTCACCATCTTTCACATATTTTGCCTCCCTCTCTCTACCTCGCCTCCGATCCGGGACGTGGTTGATCCGAAACCCGAAGCTGCTCTTATGTTCTGATCCGGAGCTTCTTTAGACCGGAGCTCCTTAATTTCTTCGATCCGGAGCCTTCTTTAGGCCGGAGCTCCTTATGCCTCGATCCGGAGCCCCTTTAGACCGAAACCTCCTAACTGCCTCGTTCCGGAGCCCCTTCAGACCGAAGCCTCCTAATTGCCTCGATCCGGAGCCCCTTTAGACCGGAGCTTCCTTACTGCCTCGATCCGGAGCCCCTTTAGACCGAAGCTTCCTTAAGCGCTTCGATCCAGAGCCTTCTTTAGACCGGAGCTCCCTTATTGCTTCGATCCGAAGGCTGTTTGACCCAAAGCTTCTTTGTTTGCTCCAATCCTTGCATCTTCCAAATATCATCAACTATTTGCCTACTTCAGGTTTGTTTTCATATTTCCTCATTTTCTTCATAGCAAAAAACGACTTAGATTTGCAAACTTGTAGTTTAGATCGCAAACAACTAGGTTCTTTCCTATTCAAACATAGGTTCCCTCCTGGCTTAGGTTATATGCTTCCAAAGCGTCATCATATAGCCACTAATGTTCCAGATGGAAAGATTACCCTTACTGCGCTCCTTTTGATGGTGCTAACCTCCGGCTCCCTTTCACTACTTTTTATCTATCGGTGTTTAACCACTTTAAGATCCATGTTTCCCAAGTAAATCCTTATGGTAACATTCGAATGGGTATGTTTGAATTGAGTTGTCGTGCCCACGACGGTGAGCCTACTGTTATTTTGTTTCAAAGGTTCTACAAATTAGCTAAGACTGGTAGTTGGTACACCTTTGAGAAACGGTCTGAAGATGAAGTTGGGGAGTGTATATCTGGGGTGCCTGAGTCTATTAAGGGCTGGAAGTCTAGATTTTTTTATGTGGATGCTTCTGTTGTTCCTCCGGATTTTCCTTATGCTTGGACCCTCCGTACAAAGGAGACAAGAGACTTGTCCGATGAGCTTCCGGAACATGGCTTTGATTTTTCTCTTGGTGATGATATGACTTTGTATCCTTTGCGCTATCGGGTTGTTCCAGAGCCAATTCTTTATCTTGCTGGTTTGTCTAAGACTTGGGCTCATCATCCTGCTACTCCAGTGATTACCCTCAGGGGGGCGGGTATGGCTTCGGAACAACTTGGTTTACTTTTCATTTTTTCTTCTCTCTTTCTTGAATTGCCATTTACTCTTGTTCATGATTGTAATGTATGTTATCATTTTTGTGTATATATATGTGTATCACCTGATGTAATGTTTGCTTTGATTTCCTTTTTTGCAGCAATGGGAATGGCCAAGTTTTTGAGGAGTGGTTATAACAATGCTACATTCACTCCTCATCCCGAAACTGCCAAAGTTGTGCCTCTTAGGGACTTTTCTGGAGAGATTGTTAATGCTGCTGATCATAAGGAAGTTGCTAATGCTGCTGTCATGGCTTCTTCTTAAGAAAAGGGTGATGAGAATGTTGGTCCTTCTAGTGTTCTAGGTTCTTTACCCGAGGTACCTTTTGGTACCATTGTTGGTCCTAAGTAGAAGAGGAAGGTTTCCAAATCTACTACCGTGTTGCCTTCTTAAGTGAATGAAGAGGGTATTTCTGCTGCTTTGAACACTTCTACTGCTCCAAAGCGATCCATCACTCAGATGCTTACGGGGGAGACTCCTAATCCTCCTAGAGGAATAAGACTTGTTGATGGTGGAAAACCTGTTGCTACAGTGAGTGGGCCCGGAAGGGGTAAAGGTCGAAAGGTTTTAGATGACTTAAGTGCAGAGGCGGCTGCCTCCGGAGAGGTAGTAGGGAGTGCAGCATGTACTAAGCAGCGGGATGCGTTTAGCGTTCTCCATGACGATCTTTCAGACAAAGAGAAGAAAAATGCTGAACTCTTAGAAGAAGTGAACAGGTTAACGGGTGAGGTGGAGCGACTTAATGGTTTGTGACGATGTACCCCCTCGAATCACCATACGAAGGACATGCAATACGGAAGCGTCCTCACGAAGGGCATGAGCACGAAGGTGTTTAAATCAACCAAGACGCAAAAGGATTAATACAAATCTTTTCCAAATATAATATGAATCCTTGCCTAGTTCGATCTCCTTAAAGGATTAACTCCTAAAGGAAACTAGATCGGATAAACATGGTAGGAAGAGTTTGTATCAAAGAAGGAAAAAGGAAAACCCTAACCTTCTCCCCCAAGGAACCTCCCCCTATAAAAGGAGGAGGAATCCCTCATAATCGATATACTTCGATCACCTACACCAACGATATACTATATCGATAAATCCCACACACGATCACGGATCGAAACCCTAAACTAAAACCCTAAGTCGAATATAACTCGACCATCCCTTCAATCCACCTTCGTTGGCGTAAAGGAACACCGTTCCTACCTTCGGGGAATCGCCAAAAAATCCTAAAAACCTTTTAGGGTTTTACCTTTGAATCATAAAGCCTCCCGACACGATTTGGTGCACAATCATTTGGCGCCATCCGTGGGACCGATCAACAAGAAAAAACTCACCACTGAACCACCACACTGATTCACCGCAATCATGTCGAGTGCAGGCCAGGAAACCCCAATCAGTGCAGCCACCTCCCAAGCGGCTGAAATCTCATCACATCATTCAGCACTCCCAAGTTTGCGGCAACTGACCGCCCTGAACCTTATTTACAGTATCAAAGGCGAAACTACAGAGCAGAATCTTCAAGGCAAGAGCCAATTAACGAAGAACAACTCTTGGGGAATCAAGCCTTGTTTGAAGAAGCCCTGAGGTTCATTAACAGGCAGCGAACAGCGGGAAGAGCACTAAACTTTGGAAGCGATACTGATGAAGAATGGGAGGTGGAAGATCAAGATGGAAGGGCAACAGGGAATAATGCACGCAATGTCCGAAGCCCCAGAGTCACTCCCTCACCACAACGAAGGCACCCAGAATTCGTAGAAGATGCGGGCTTTGCTTTTCCTGACCTAACAAGGATCCCTAGATCCAGGGTAAGAACCAACAATATTCCTGGAGTCCCAATTGTCACAGATTCGGCAATAACAACCTCTTAGGGGGTCCCCTATCCATACGATTATTATTCGTACTAGGGAATACCACCCCCGATGCCTCCGAGGTATGGTCCAAGACCTCCGGGATACCCCTGAAGCTACCCAATGGCTCAACCACAGCTTTCTGAGCCCCAACCTTCACAGGAGATGGCTGGAATGGGACCTCAACCGATGTATCCTCCATGGTACCCATACTTTGGAGGATACCCTTGGGGAGCCAACGCCACTCCATCAGCAACACTCAACGTGGAAGGATTAAACGTCAATCAAGAGCATCTTTTCCCTCTCGAAGATGAGTCTAACGTCTCACCCTTGGTTGAATGGATACAAAAGTATCCGTTACCCAAGAATATGAAGTGTCCATCCCACTTAGGGACATACGAGGGGAAGACTGAGCCCGATGACTTTCTACAATTATTTAGAGGGGCAGCAGCTATGCAACAGTGGAATGACCCCGTAGCTTGTAGAGCCTTTGGCTGGGTATTCAAAAGTGACGCTAGAGAATGGTTTAACAATCTCCCGAAGGGGTCAATAACTGGCTTCACGGACCTGAAAGAGAAATTCCGAGCACACTTCAGTCAACAAAAGAAGCACAAGAAGACCCACATTGCAGCCCACAATATCAAACAGGGGTCCGAGGAAGGTACTAGGGCCTTCATAAATAGATACACCAATGAAACTCAGGAAATACCCACTTTGCCAGAATCCCAAAGGATATCAGGCCTCATTCACGGATGCCGAAGCAGAGCCCTTATTGAACATCTAGTAGAAAAGCTCCCGGAGACTTTCAAAGATACAAAGGCTAAGGCTTATGCATGGCTTGACGCTAGGGATACAGCGGCTAATAGTATCGGGGGACCAACGCAAGATGGGGAGTCCTCCGGAGGAAAAAGAAAGCAAAATTTGTTTAACAATAAAGATAGCCGAGTTAAGTATTCTCCGTACAGCAAAGAAGACAAAGGTAAAGAAAGGGCAATCCTTCCAGAGCTTACCAAGACTCCGAGGGCGATCCTAGCAACGGAGAAGGTAGCAAAGACCTTCGCACCCCCTCCGAAGCTCAGCAACAAAAACAAGAAGAATTATGATGAGTATTGCGAGTTTCATTGTGATCATGGTCATGACACTAACGACTGCATCAACCTAAGAAAAGCAATAAGCAAAGCTATAAAGGAGGGAGAGCTAGGTCACCTACTAGTGGAAATTTGGCAGAATACCAAAGTAAAAGATGAAGAAGGAAGCCAAGAAAGAAACAAAGCTCCGGAACAAACAATCTTCATGATTTACAAAGAAGATGAAGAATCATCGGAAGTCAAAAGTTCACAAAAGAGCGAAGAATCAACCTCAAATTCAACGAAGCTTCCAAATACTCTTGACCCGAAGAAATCCATTGGATCCTTCGGGAAAAGGGGAACGAAGACTGAAAGCACAATGTGCACGGATTACTTTGTAGCCTTTATTTTTCTCACATGAGTGATAAATATCATAGGTTACGCCCTTAAGGCAAATAAATAGCAATCCCATTAGGAATATATGTAATCACATAGTGATTAATGAAATGTTTCCTTTTTTAGGTCACAAAGTGATCTCTTGTACATACGAAGGGTCGCTCCCTATCGTATTATTATTATTTACCATGTACGTACAAATCAACCAACTAAAGACATGCTACTAAGGCTAAAAATGTATGTTCAAAGGGACGCCTACATAACATAAAAGCCGAATCGTAAGTAAGACTCTTACCGCGAAGCATGCACAAAAACAAATATAAGACGTGGAAATCACGAAGGAAAACACCTTCGTGACCATGCACATAACGTGAAGACACAGAAAAATCGAGCAAGAATACCCTCGAACCTGTGCATATAAAGATAATACAAAGGTTACATAAACCTTTAGCAAAATCTGACCTTCGTAAAGGTCACACACACACACACACACACACACATATATATATATAATATTTATATTGTATGTATTATGTATATATATATATATATTATATATAAATATGACCTTCGTAAAGGTCACATATATATATTCCAGATATCAAAAGCATCATGGCCAACACGAACCATGATAATCTAACCTGCATATAATGCAGGATCAAAAATAGTATAGTCATCCAAGCAGAAAGTTTAAAATACAGACACAAATAAAAATTGTCTTAAGACCAAAGGCCGGATGCAACAGTTTCAGAAGGGAATCAAATAGGAGCAGCCACACTAGCAGTAGAGGTCTCCTGGCAAAATGATGAAACATGAGCTGTGACAGGAGGTTCGGATAAATCCATATTTGCAGAAGCTGGTGTGGGGACAGGATCAATCTTGTCAGGAACAATGTGCATTAAAGTCTTATACGAAGCAACAGGATCGGAGGTCACCTTCTCAACAAATGGGAAATCGGCATTCTGGTAATCAGCTACAGTTCGATCAATGATCTCAACTGTATTGGCTATGAAGTCAGAACAAGAAGCCAAATCCACCTTCCCATCATCGCTCAATTTCTTCAGAATAAGTGATCTCTCGTCATCCCTATTCGCCGAAATCACTGCTGCCACAAGTTTCCCAAACTCATCACTGTCTACCAAGGCTCTGCAAACATAAGGAATTACATTGATTATTAGACTAGCGCGCTCCGAAATATGCTCCTGCACCTGCTTAGCCAGCCCCGAAGACACCTCATTCTCCAAATTAAGGTCCAAGACAGAGTTGGTCAATTTTTGCTTCAATTCAGCAATTTCATCCTCCCTGATCTTGAAACCAACCTCAGCCTCTCTTAGCTTCCTCTCCAATGCTAAGACCTCATTCGTTTGGCTCTTGACCTCCTTAGCAGATTTCCTTAGCTTCTCACACTCTTGGTTTTTCTCCTCTAGCCGCTCCAATAACTCCTCAGCACGAGAGCACACTGCCTGCAGACGCTCCTCCACAACAATATTCATCTTGCTTTGACATTGAGCATGCTTGTGATACGACTTAATAAAGCCCAAATCACTCATGCCACGGAGAGAGTCAAGGGAAACATCATCTTCATCATCATAAGACTTTGGGGGAGTATCATCTGCACGATCAAAAATGGCATATGCTGCACATAAGTAAAGCAAACAAAGGAGCTGATGTGTGAAATCGAGTTTAAAAATTTAAAACAAGAAATACCTTGAAACTCACTACTACACACTATCGGGCAGTGGACCCGATCGTATGCAATATAGTTACAAAGTAAGTCCAGGTTTG
The DNA here is from genome assembly GCA_034093135.1 of Erigeron breviscapus. Taxonomy (NCBI): domain Eukaryota; kingdom Viridiplantae; phylum Streptophyta; class Magnoliopsida; order Asterales; family Asteraceae; genus Erigeron; species Erigeron breviscapus. Next base: position 36,188,443 of record CM067172.1, read on the forward strand.
TTCACGGGGATTGGTTTAAATCAATTGTCTAATAAAGTAGTTTGGAAAACAGGGTGGAACACTTTGAATCTCACTTTGACAATTAAATTAAAGTAAATTTAAAAGACAAAACACTTAAAAGTAAAGAAAAACTTCAAACAATAATAGTAAAGATCATCCACCTTGACTTCGCTAGACTTCATACATGATTGCATTCAGTTAAGACCAAATTCATTGAGTTGAAAAGATAATCGTGAAAGGATAACATGCTTGCGTGGTACCACCAACCGCTCACAAATCACCCAAACACCTAAGTTGCTAGTTTAATTACCCAAGCCGGTACCACCAATGCCTAGACAACCTTACCAACAATTAGTTTACTTGATTATCCAATTAACAATTGTGCCTAAGTGAATTAAAACGTGGTACCACCAACCGTTTCTAAACACGTTGACAAAATGATTCCTATTATTAAAATGACATTCACTATCATACCATGAACTAGTGATAATTGCTCATAGACAAGCAACCGTTTGAAAATCACATATGTATCCAACTAGTACCACTAACGAAGAATACACATGCCACCAATATCATAATAATATAAATAAAGGAATTAAATCATCAAGATCTCGACACAACGATAATTGAAATCAACTCTTTGAATTAAAACATATAGCAATCACATCATTCGTCTAGTTTCATCAAGGTGGATGATTAAAAGATTAGCCACTCATGATTAAATTGAAATAACAATCAAAATAAAGGAAGAACATGATGTACCAATCGTTTGAGAAATAGAAATTGCAAGACAATAAAATAGATACGATCTAAGTGGGTGCACGCGAATCTTCAATGAATCGGAAGATGATGAAATCTTGATTCGATCCTTGAAGGTGTTCCCAGAAGTGCAGCTCTTAGAAAGAAAACTTGATGTTGGGAAATTAGGTCATGTTTTCTATTTATACCCATGTAAAATCTGGTGCAAAAAGTCTCCAAACCCTATCAGCCCGTTACCCCACTACGGCGCAGTGGGCTGGTGATGCCCCCACTGCGGCGCAGTGGTTATCCCCTGGTCTCTATGTCGTATGTCTTCAATTTGACTGCGGCGCAGTGGGCACATGCACTCCCCACTGCGGCGCAGTCGTATTCCACTGGATTTGGTCTTCGATTTCAACAAGGCTGACTGCGGCGCAGTGGGCCTTGGGCACCCCCACTGCGGCACAGTCTGAATCTGCTGGTCCAAATAACACTTTTTCACTATGAACTTGTTGAACTTTTTTCTATCTTTCCACATGAACAACTCTCGAACTCACAAATCAACATCTTGGCTTCTGAAATCATCCGAACTTGCACCAAATGGACACGTAACCTGTTTAGAGCCTGAACTACTAACAAACAACATAAACGCGCCAAATGCACACAAAATCGACTTAAATCACTTAATAAAATGGCCAATAATGATGTGGGCGATGGGTATAAATTGGTCACATCAGGAGCCGAAGAACCAGGACATGAAAACAAATGGCAAAAAAAAAAGAGAAGAAATTTTTGGCACATACCTTTCAGCTTAGTCTTCTTCTTTAATGAAGGACCCGAAGGTGAGGGAGTCTCTTTTCTCTTACGAAGACGTGAACCAATGCCTTCCTCAGGGATCTTCCAATCACTTGCCTTGACACCAGTGATCTCCACATCATCATCCTCGACTACAACAGGAGGGGATCCTTCTACAGAAGGATCAACCCCCCTGGAAGGAGAAGATTCAAGCCCTTCAGCATGGCTTGCCCTTGGAATAATAGAAGACATGGATTGGGACCCAACCGCAGCTTCAACAGAAGATTGCACAAAATCTTGACCTCCTTTCCTTACAAAACCCATGAAACTCATATCTACAAATAAAGAAAGGAGAAAAGAGTCAAGCTAAAAGCAGAAATAAAAGAGACAAGTATAACAAAGCAAAACCTGTGCTCACCATCCATCTCCTCTTCGCCAGGTGGTACAACATCTATAACCTTCGCTTTGAAAAGAACACTATCAGGGTACGACAACACAACTATATGATTCTCACTAATTCTCTTAAACAAGGGGCTCAAATCTTCCCCAGGAGGGATGGGATCAACACACTTTTTCACATACTCCAATCCCGCCCTATTTACCAAGGCGCTAAAGACATTGGGAATTAAAGAATCACTCATAAAGACAAAGCGATCCTTCCAACCTCTGATAGTCACCCCACCCTTCTCAAAACACCCAGCATTATTCGACCTATTTTGTATGGTAACCCAATCACCAGTATCGCAAATATTCGCAAATCTCCTAAATAAATCAACACTTGGTTCACCCCCATATGCACGACACATGATCTCGAAGGCCATAATCTTCCCATGACCTTGAGGATGCCATCGCGACAAATGATTTCTATAATGGCTAAGCACGCTAAGGAAGAATGGGGAAAATGGATACCTAACATTGCCAAGAACGAAATAGTCTAGATATACACCAACATAGCCATCGGGAGGAGAAACTATGCTTTGTTTTTTCCCAGGCAATCGAAAAGACCTAATCTTCCCCGGAAAGTATTTATCTACAAAGTCCCTAAGTTGATCTACGGTAATAGAGGAAAGGTCGATTTAATACCTATCTTTGCCATGATAATACAAAGGGAGAATAAGAAAAGTACCTGTAACAATAGCCGAAATGCTCAAGTAAAATAGAAGGGGGAACGACGAACAGTGGAAGGTAAAAAAAAAAAAAAAAAAAAAAAAAAAAAAAAAAAAAAAAAAAAAAAAAAAAAAAAAAAAAAAAAAAAAAAAAAAAAAAAAAAAAAAAAAAAAAAAAAAAAAAAAAAAAAAAAAAAAAAAAAAAAAAAAAAAAAAAAAAAAAAAAAAAAAAAAAAAAAAAAAAAAAAAAAAAAAAAAAAAAAAAAAAAAAAAAAAAAAAAAAAAAAAAAAAAAAAAAAAAAAAAAAAAAAAAAAAAAAAAAAAAAAAAAAAAAAAAAAAAAAAAAAAAAAAAAAAAAAAAAAAAAAAAAAAAAAAAAAAAAAAAAAAAAAAAAAAAAAAAAAAAAAAAAAAAAAAAAAAAAAAAAAAAAAAAAAAAAAAAAAAAAAAAAAAAAAAAAAAAAAAAAAAAAAAAAAAAAAAAAAAAAAAAAAAAAAAAAAAAAAAAAAAAAAAAAAAAAAAAAAAAAAAAAAAAAAAAAAAAAAAAAAAAAAAAAAAAAAAAAAAAAAAAAAAAAAAAAAAAAAAAAAAAAAAAAAAAAAAAAAAAAAAAAAAAAAAAAAAAAAAAAAAAAAAAAAAAAAAAAAAAAAAAAAAAAAAAAAAAAAAAAAAAAAAAAAAAAAAAAAAAAAAAAAAAAAAAAAAAAAAAAAAAAAAAAAAAAAAAAAAAAAAAAAAAAAAAAAAAAAAAAAAAAAAAAAAAAAAAAAAAAAAAAAAAAAAAAAAAAAAAAAAAAAAAAAAAAAAAAAAAAAAAAAAAAAAAAAAAAAAAAAAAAAAAAAAAAAAAAAAAAAAAAAAAAAAAAAAAAAAAAAAAAAAAAAAAAAAAAAAAAAAAAAAAAAAAAAAAAAAAAAAAAAAAAAAAAAAAAAAAAAAAAAAAAAAAAAAAAAAAAAAAAAAAAAAAAAAAAAAAAAAAAAAAAAAAAAAAAAAAAAAAAAAAAAAAAAAAAAAAAAAAAAAAAAAAAAAAAAAAAAAAAAAAAAAAAAAAAAAAAAAAAAAAAAAAAAAAAAAAAAAAAAAAAAAAAAAAAAAAAAAAAAAAAAAAAAAAAAAAAAAAAAAAAAAAAAAAAAAAAAAAAAAAAAAAAAAAAAAAAAAAAAAAAAAAAAAAAAAAAAAAAAAAAAAAAAAAAAAAAAAAAAAAAAAAAAAAAAAAAAAAAAAAAAAAAAAAAAAAAAAAAAAAAAAAAAAAAAAAAAAAAAAAAAAAAAAAAAAAAAAAAAAAAAAAAAAAAAAAAAAAAAAAAAAAAAAAAAAAAAAAAAAAAAAAAAAAAAAAAAAAAAAAAAAAAAAAAAAAAAAAAAAAAAAAAAAAAAAAAAAAAAAAAAAAAAAAAAAAAAAAAAAAAAAAAAAAAAAAAAAAAAAAAAAAAAAAAAAAAAAAAAAAAAAAAAAAAAAAAAACGATGTACCCCTCGAATCACCGTACGAAGGACATGCAATACGAAGCGTCCTCACGAAGGGCATGAGAACGAAGGTGTTTAAATTAACCAAGACCCAAAAGGATTAATACAAATCTTTTCCAAATATAATATGAATCCTTGCCTAGTTCGATCTCCTTAAAGGATTAACTCCTAAAGGAAACTAGATCGGATAAACATGGTAGGAAGAGTTTGTATCAATGAAGGAAAAGGGAAAACCATAACCTTCTCCCCCAAGGAACCTCCCCCTATAAAAGGATGAGGAATCCCTCATAATCGATATACTTCGATCACCTACACCAACGATATACTATATCGATAAATCCCACACACGATCACGGATCGAAACCCTAAACTAAAACCCTAAGTCGAATATAACTCGACCATCCCTTCAATCCACCTTCGTTGGCGTAAGGAACACCGTTCCTACCTTCGGGGAATCGCCAACAAATCCTAAAAACCCTTTAGGGTTTTACCTTTGAATCATAAAGCCTCCCGACACGATTTGGTGCACAATCAGTTTGGTTTCAGAACGGGACTTGTGGAAGAGTAACTACCTTGAAGCCAAGCAACAAACTGAAGGTTTTACTCTTGAGTTGGTTCATAAACAGGATAGGGTGAAAGAGCTTCAAAGTGTAGTTAAGGCGCTTCGTTTAGAATCTTCGAAGTTCAAAGAGGAAGCTCGACTGGAAGCCTTGGATAGGAAGCTGCTTGTGGAAAGTTTACCCATATTGTTCAAGAAGTTTCTAAAGAGTGACGAGTTTGGCAAGGAAATGAGCATAGTGCAGACTCATGCAATGGATGCGGGTGGGCATCGAGCCTTGCATGACCTCCGGAATCAGCTTCCCGATGTGGACCCTTCTCAACTTAATGGATATGATCCTTCAGCCTTTAATGCCTTTCTTGTTGCTGCTTCTGAGATGGAAGACAAGGAGTTTCCTTATGTTTCTAAGCTTGCCTCGAGTTCTAGCCTTGCTACTCCAGAGTTGTTGCAGATTGAGCCAGATGTTATTCCGGAGGATCCTTGAATGTGTGTTCTTTTCATTTGTCATGCTTCTTTTCTGAAAAACACTTGAACTATTTCTTTTAATTTGCTCTAATCCGGAGGGTGTTCCGGGAGCTCTCTATGGATGCTGTAAGACTTTATTTTTAATTATGCATGTACTCGTTGGTTATCTCATTTGTGTTTTTCTCTTCATTGTGTGTTGTTTATGATTTGCATGATTTTGGCATAAGAAACTATGTTCAGCTTCTTTTGGCATAAGAAGCTAAGTTCAGCTTCTTTTGCATAAGAAGCTAAGTTCAGCTTCTTTTGGTATAAGAAGCTAAGTTCAGCTTCTTTTGGCATAAGAAGCTAAGTTCAGCTTCTTTTGGCATAAGAAGCTAAGTTCAGCTTCTTTTGGCATAAGAAGCTAAGTTCAGCTTCTTTTGGCATAAGAAGCTAAGTTCAGCTTCTTTTGGCATAAGAAGCTAAGTTCAGCTTCTTTTGGCATAAGAAGCTAAGTTCAGCTTCTTTTGGCATAAGAAGCTAAGTTCAGCTTCTTTTGGCATAAGAAGCTAAGTTCAGCTTCTTTTGGTATAAGAAGCTAAGTTCAGCTTCTTTTGACATAAGAAGCTAAGTTCAGCTTCTTTTGATATAAGAAGCTAAGTTCAGCTTCTTTTGGCATAAGAAGCTAAGTTCAGCTTCTTTTGGCATAAGAAGCTAAGTTCAGCTTCTTTTGGCATAAGAAGCTAAGTTCAGCTTCTTTTGGCATAAGAAGCTAAGTTCAGCTTCTTTTGGCATAAGAAGCTAAGTTCAGCTTCTTTTGGCATAAGAAGCTAAGTTCAGCTTCTTTTGGCATAAGAAGCTAAGTTCAGCTTCTTTTGGCATAAGAAGCTAAGTTCAGCTTCTTTTGGCATAAGAAGCTAAGTTCAGCTTCTTTTGGCATAAGAAGCTAAGTTCAGCTTCTTTTGGCATAAGAAGCTAAGTTCAGCTTCTTTTGGTATAAGAAGCTAAGTTCAGCTTCTTTTGACATAAGAAGCTAAGTTCAGCTTCTTTTGATATAAGAAGCTAAGTTCAGCTTCTTTTGGCATAAGAAGCTAAGTTCAGCTTCTTTTGGCATAAGAAGCTAAGTTCAGCTTCTTTTGGCATAAGAAGCTAAGTTCAGCTTCTTTTGGCATAAGAAGCTAAGTTCAGCTTCTTTTGGCATAAGAAGCTAAGTTCAGCTTCTTTTGGCATAAGAAGCTAAGTTCAGCTTCTTTTGGCATAAGAAGCTAAGTTCAGCTTCTTTTGGCATAAGAAGCTAAGTTCAGCTTCTTTTGGCATAAGAAGCTAAGTTCAGCTTCTTTTGGCATAAGAAGCTAAGTTCAGCTTCTTTTGGTATAAGAAGCTAAGTTCAGCTTCTTTTGACATAAGAAGCTAAGTTCAGCTTCTTTTGATATAAGAAGCTAAGTTCAGCTTCTTTTGGCATAAGAAGCTAAGTTCAGCTTCTTTTGGCATAAGAAGCTAAGTTCAGCTTCTTTTGGCATAAGAAGCTAAGTTCAGCTTCTTTTGGTATAAGAAGCTAAGTTCAGCTTCTTTTGGCATAAGAAGCTAAGTTCAGCTTCTTTTGGCATAAGAACTAAGTTCAGCTTCTTTTGACATAAGAAGCTAAGTTCAGCTTCTTTTGTATAAGAAGCTAAGTTCAGCTTCTTTTGGCATAAGAAGCTAAGTTCAGCTTCTTTTGGCATAAGAAGCTAAGTTCAGCTTCTTTTGGTATAAGAAGCTAAGTTCAGCTTCTTTTGACATAAGAAGCTAAGTTCAGCTTCTTTTGATATAAGAAGCTAAGTTCAGCTTCTTTTGGTATAAGAAGCTAAGTTCAGCTTCTTTTGACATAAGAAGCTAAGTTCAGCTTCTTTTGATATAAGAAGCTAAGTTCAGCTTCTTTTGGCATAAGAAGCTAAGTTCAGCTTCTTTTGGCATAAGAAGCTAAGTTCAGCTTCTTTTGGCATAAGAAGCTAAGTTCAGCTTCTTTTGGCATAAGAAGCTAAGTTCAGCTTCTTTTGGCATAAGAAGCTAAGTTCAGCTTCTTTTGGCATAAGAAGCTAAGTTCAGCTTCTTTTGGCATAAGAAGCTAAGTTCAGCTTCTTTTGGCATAAGAAGCTAAGTTCAGCTTCTTTTGGCATAAGAAGCTAAGTTCAGCTTCTTTTGGTATAAGAAGCTAAGTTCAGCTTCTTTTGACATAAGAAGCTAAGTTCAGCTTCTTTTGATATAAGAAGCTAAGTTCAGCTTCTTTTGGCATAAGAAGCTAAGTTCAGCTTCTTTTGGCATAAGAAGCTAAGTTCAGCTTCTTTTGGCATAAGAAGCTAAGTTCAGCTTCTTTTGGCATAAGAAGCTAAGTTCAGCTTCTTTTGGCATAAGAAGCTAAGTTCAGCTTCTTTTGGCATAAGAAGCTAAGTTCAGCTTCTTTTGGCATAAGAAGCTAAGTTCAGCTTCTTTTGGCATAAGAAGCTAAGTTCAGCTTCTTTTGGCATAAGAAGCTAAGTTCAGCTTCTTTTGGTATAAGAAGCTAAGTTCAGCTTCTTTTGACATAAGAAGCTAAGTTCAGCTTCTTTTGATATAAGAAGCTAAGTTCAGCTTCTTTTGGTATAAGAAGCTAAGTTCAGCTTCTTTTGGCATAAGAAGCTAAGTTCAGCTTCTTTTGCATAAGAACTAGTTCAGCTTCTTTTGACATAAGAAGCTAAGTTCAGCTTCTTTTGTATAAGAAGCTAAGTTCAGCTTCTTTTGGCATAAGAAGCTAAGTTCAGCTTCTTTTGGCATAAGAAGCTAAGTTCAGCTTCTTTTGGCATAAGAAGCTAAGTTCAGCTTCTTTTGGCATAAGAAGCTAAGTTCAGCTTCTTTTGGCATAAGAAGCTAAGTTCAGCTTCTTTTGGCATAAGAAGCTAAGTTCAGCTTCTTTTGGCATAAGAAGCTAAGTTCAGCTTCTTTTGGTATAAGAAGCTAAGTTCAGCTTCTTTTGACATAAGAAGCTAAGTTCAGCTTCTTTTGATATAAGAAGCTAAGTTCAGCTTCTTTTGGCATAAGAAGCTAAGTTCAGCTTCTTTTGGCATAAGAAGCTAAGTTCAGCTTCTTTTGGCATAAGAAGCTAAGTTCAGCTTCTTTTGGTATAAGAAGCTAAGTTCAGCTTCTTTTGACATAAGAAGCTAAGTTCAGCTTCTTTTGGTGTAAGAAGCTAAGTTCAGCTTCTTTTGACATAAGAAGCTAAGTTCAGCTTCTTTTGGTGTAAGAAGCTAAGTTCAGCTTCTTTTGACATAAGAAGCTAAGTTCAGCTTCTTTTGATATAAGAAGCTAAGTTCAGCTTCTTTTGGTATAAGAAGCTAAGTTCAGCTTCTTTTGACATAAGAAGCTAAGTTCAGCTTCTTTTGATATAAGAAGCTAAGTTCAGCTTCTTTTGGCATAAGAAGCTAAGTTCAGCTTCTTTTGGCATAAGAAGCTAAGTTCAGCTTCTTTTGGTATAAGAAGCTAAGTTCAGCTTCTTTTGGCATAAGAAGCTAAGTTCAGCTTCTTTTGGCTAAGAACCTAAGTTCAGCTTCTTTTGGCATAAGAAGCTAAGAGGCGCTTTTCTTTGACTGATGATGACCGGTGTAAGTTGCACCGTCAGAATGTAAAATTGAAAGATAAAGTGGAGCAGCTGAAAGGGAGTGCAACATGTACTAAGCAGCGAGATGCGTTTAGAGTTCTCCATGACGATCTTTCAGACAAAGAAAAGAAAAATGCTGAACTCTTAGAAGAAGTGAACAGGTTAACGGGCGAGGTGGAGTGACTTAATGGTTTGGTTTTGGAGCGGGACTTGTGGAAGAGTAATGTAACATTTGCCATTTTAGTCCATTACTTGTTATATATGATAATGGCAAACTTTATGAATATAAGAAAACTTTGGGTATTTTTGGTGCATATATAAATATGTGTGTTGGACTAGTGAGATATTGTAACATCTGCTATCTGAATGATCTGTTTCGTTGTACTTTTAAAGAAACGAACCCGAAACACTCGTAACCTTACATCTAACCTAAGTTAAGTACTAACTAACTAAGATTAGTTAACTAGCCCATGGTATTGCAAAACCATCAAACTAGCCCATGGTATTCCTTAACTTAACCATAGTTATCAACAACCTAAACTAGTAACCATGGTAAATATATACCTATAAATACTACACCATTTCATGCCTTAAAACTTGCCAATTCACATAATCAAACTTCTTCTTCTTTAATTTCTATCATTCCAAGATCAATACTTGTTCAAGTTCAAGCATATCTTACACAACCTTTCATCATCCCAAGCTTTCGATTCAACCAAAGTTGTTTTGAATTCGTTGGTTTCGAAATTGTAAACACGACGTTGTTATTGTGAATTCTTTCAAGAACTTATCAAAGCCTAGTTATAATGGCCACATGGAGTTAGGATTATTCCATATTCATCAAGTTTACAAGTCCAAGTTATAGTCGATTCTCTCAAGATCTTCTTTGAAGCTCATTCCTATATCGTTACTTTGATCTTAGAATTTATAATTCTCCAAACTTGTGAGTGTTTTTATAAAACCTTACTATACTTTGCTTTATGATTATATGACTATATGTTATGTATTGAAATGTTTGTCAACTTACTTTTATACTCAATTGATACATACCTACATTTAAATACAGTAAATATCCTATTAATACTATTCATCATCTGTGAATTATTTCGTATTGTCGATTTTTTTGGTTTTTGGATAGAAAATATCCTTGATAAGCTTTAAACGAAAGCACTTCATGATCGCAGGCCTTTTGTTATATAGATGGGGGAGATAATGGGTTGTAGCCGGACTAGGTTTGGATTAAACGATTTAAAGTTCCTGCCCCCGTTGTTACCGCCCTACTAGATCCCTCCGTATAATTATCCGGGCATGAAGTGTATTTGTTGCACCTCCACCATTCATGGTATCTCTTCATTATATAATTAATACATTTTCGTATTAATTATAATACATACCATTTAAAAATACTTCAAAAGGATTTAGAAATATCGGAGGAATACTGTATATATCCTACGGATACGTATTACAAACGGAAAGTTACATCTTTACCCTACAGTTTCAAAGTTGTCATTTTCAGTCCTTATAAGTTTGACATTTGACAAATTAAACCCCTCAAGTTTCAAGAATGACAATTTAGCCCCTCAAGTTTCAAGAATGACAATTTAGCCCCTCAAGTTTCAAGAATGACAATTTAGCCCCTCAAGTTTCAAGAATGACAATTTAGCCCCTCAAGTTTCAAGAATGACAATTTAGCCCCTCAAGTTTCAAGAATGACAATTTAGCCCCTCAAGTTTCAAGAATGACAATTTAGCCCCTCAAGTTTCAAGAATGACAATTTAGCCCCTCAAGTTTCAAGAATGACAATTTAGCCCCTCAAGTTTCAAGAATGACAATTTAGCCCCTCAAGTTTCAAGAATGACAATTTAGCCCCTCAAGTTTCAAGAATGACAATTTAGCCCCTCAAGTTTCAAGAATGACAATTTAGCCCCTCAAGTTTCAAGAATGACAATTTAGCCCCTCAAGTTTCAAGAATGACAATTTAGCCCCTCAAGTTTCAAGAATGACAATTTAGCCCCTCAAGTTTCAAGAATGACAATTTAGCCCCTCAAGTTTCAAGAATGACAATTTAGCCCCTCAAGTTTCAAGAATGACAATTTAGCCCCTCAAGTTTCAAGAATGACAATTTAGCCCCTCAAGTTTCAAGAATGACAATTTAGCCCCTCAAGTTTCAAGAATGACAATTTAGCCCCTCAAGTTTCAAGAATGACAATTTAGCCCCTCAAGTTTCAAGAATGACAATTTAGCCCCTCAAGTTTCAAGAATGACAATTTAGCCCCTCAAGTTTCAAGAATGACAATTTAGCCCCTCAAGTTTCAAGAATGACAATTTAGCCCCTCAAGTTTCAAGAATGACAATTTAGCCCCTCAAGTTTCAAGAATGACAATTTAGCCCCTCAAGTTTCAAGAATGACAATTTAGCCCCTCAAGTTTCAAGAATGACAATTTAGCCCCTCAAGTTTCAAGAATGACAATTTAGCCCCTCAAGTTTCAAGAATGACAATTTAGCCCCTCAAGTTTCAAGAATGACAATTTAGCCCCTCAAGTTTCAAGAATGACAATTTAGCCCCTCAAGTTTCAAGAATGACAATTTAGCCCCTCAAGTTTCAAGAATGACAATTTAGCCCCTCAAGTTTCAAGAATGACAATTTAGCCCCTCAAGTTTCAAGAATGACAATTTAGCCCCTCAAGTTTCAAGAATGACAATTTAGCCCCTCAAGTTTCAAGAATGACAATTTAGCCCCTCAAGTTTCAAGAATGACAATTTAGCCCCTCAAGTTTCAAGAATGACAATTTAGCCCCTCAAGTTTCAAGAATGACAATTTAGCCCCTCAAGTTTCAAGAATGACAATTTAGCCCCTCAAGTTTCAAGAATGACAATTTAGCCCCTCAAGTTTCAAGAATGACAATTTAGCCCCTCAAGTTTCAAGAATGACAATTTAGCCCCTCAAGTTTCAAGAATGACAATTTAGCCCCTCAAGTTTCAAGAATGACAATTTAGCCCCTCAAGTTTCAAGAATGACAATTTAGCCCCTCAAGTTTCAAGAATGACAATTTAGCCCCTCAAGTTTCAAGAATGACAATTTAGCCCCTCAAGTTTCAAGAATGACAATTTAGCCCCTCAAGTTTCAAGAATGACAATTTAGCCCCTCAAGTTTCAAGAATGACAATTTAGCCCCTCAAGTTTCAAGAATGACAATTTAGCCCCTCAAGTTTCAAGAATGACAATTTAGCCCCTCAAGTTTCAAGAATGACAATTTAGCCCCTCAAGTTTCAAGAATGACAATTTAGCCCCTCAAGTTTCAAGAATGACAATTTAGCCCCTCAAGTTTCAAGAATGACAATTTAGCCCCTCAAGTTTCAAGAATGACAATTTAGCCCCTCAAGTTTCAAGAATGACAATTTAGCCCCTCAAGTTTCAAGAATGACAATTTAGCCCCTCAAGTTTCAAGAATGACAATTTAGCCCCTCAAGTTTCAAGAATGACAATTTAGCCCCTCAAGTTTCAAGAATGACAATTTAGCCCCTCAAGTTTCAAGAATGACAATTTAGCCCCTCAAGTTTCAAGAATGACAATTTAGCCCCTCAAGTTTCAAGAATGACAATTTAGCCCCTCAAGTTTCAAGAATGACAATTTAGCCCCTCAAGTTTCAAGAATGACAATTTAGCCCCTCAAGTTTCAAGAATGACAATTTAGCCCCTCAAGTTTCAAGAATGACAATTTAGCCCCTCAAGTTTCAAGAATGACAATTTAGCCCCTCAAGTTTCAAGAATGACAATTTAGCCCCTCAAGTTTCAAGAATGACAATTTAGCCCCTCAAGTTTCAAGAATGACAATTTAGCCCCTCAAGTTTCAAGAATGACAATTTAGCCCCTCAAGTTTCAAGAATGACAATTTAGCCCCTCAAGTTTCAAGAATGACAATTTAGCCCCTCAAGTTTCAAGAATGACAATTTAGCCCCTCAAGTTTCAAGAATGACAATTTAGCCCCTCAAGTTTCAAGAATGACAATTTAGCCCCTCAAGTTTCAAGAATGACAATTTAGCCCCTCAAGTTTCAAGAATGACAATTTAGCCCCTCAAGTTTCAAGAATGACAATTTAGCCCCTCAAGTTTCAAGAATGACAATTTAGCCCCTCAAGTTTCAAGAATGACAATTTAGCCCCTCAAGTTTCAAGAATGACAATTTAGCCCCTCAAGTTTCAAGAATGACAATTTAGCCCCTCAAGTTTCAAGAATGACAATTTAGCCCCTCAAGTTTCAAGAATGACAATTTAGCCCCTCAAGTTTCAAGAATGACAATTTAGCCCCTCAAGTTTCAAGAATGACAATTTAGCCCCTCAAGTTTCAAGAATGACAATTTAGCCCCTCAAGTTTCAAGAATGACAATTTAGCCCCTCAAGTTTCAAGAATGACAATTTAGCCCCTCAAGTTTCAAGAATGACAATTTAGCCCCTCAAGTTTCAAGAATGACAATTTAGCCCCTCAAGTTTCAAGAATGACAATTTAGCCCCTCAAGTTTCAAGAATGACAATTTAGCCCCTCAAGTTTCAAGAATGACAATTTAGCCCCTCAAGTTTCAAGAATGACAATTTAGCCCCTCAAGTTTCAAGAATGACAATTTAGCCCCTCAAGTTTCAAGAATGACAATTTAGCCCCTCAAGTTTCAAGAATGACAATTTAGCCCCTCAAGTTTCAAGAATGACAATTTAGCCCCTCAAGTTTCAAGAATGACAATTTAGCCCCTCAAGTTTCAAGAATGACAATTTAGCCCCTCAAGTTTCAAGAATGACAATTTAGCCCCTCAAGTTTCAAGAATGACAATTTAGCCCCTCAAGTTTCAAGAATGACAATTTAGCCCCTCAAGTTTCAAGAATGACAATTTAGCCCCTCAAGTTTCAAGAATGACAATTTAGCCCCTCAAGTTTCAAGAATGACAATTTAGCCCCTCAAGTTTCAAGAATGACAATTTAGCCCCTCAAGTTTCAAGAATGACAATTTAGCCCCTCAAGTTTCAAGAATGACAATTTAGCCCCTCAAGTTTCAAGAATGACAATTTAGCCCCTCAAGTTTCAAGAATGACAATTTAGCCCCTCAAGTTTCAAGAATGACAATTTAGCCCCTCAAGTTTCAAGAATGACAATTTAGCCCCTCAAGTTTCAAGAATGACAATTTAGCCCCTCAAGTTTCAAGAATGACAATTTAGCCCCTCAAGTTTCAAGAATGACAATTTAGCCCCTCAAGTTTCAAGAATGACAATTTAGCCCCTCAAGTTTCAAGAATGACAATTTAGCCCCTCAAGTTTCAAGAATGACAATTTAGCCCCTCAAGTTTCAAGAATGACAATTTAGCCCCTCAAGTTTCAAGAATGACAATTTAGCCCCTCAAGTTTCAAGAATGACAATTTAGCCCCTCAAGTTTCAAGAATGACAATTTAGCCCCTCAAGTTTCAAGAATGACAATTTAGCCCCTCAAGTTTCAAGAATGACAATTTAGCCCCTCAAGTTTCAAGAATGACAATTTAGCCCCTCAAGTTTCAAGAATGACAATTTAGCCCCTCAAGTTTCAAGAATGACAATTTAGCCCCTCAAGTTTCAAGAATGACAATTTAGCCCCTCAAGTTTCAAGAATGACAATTTAGCCCCTCAAGTTTCAAGAATGACAATTTAGCCCCTCAAGTTTCAAGAATGACAATTTAGCCCCTCAAGTTTCAAGAATGACAATTTAGCCCCTCAAGTTTCAAGAATGACAATTTAGCCCCTCAAGTTTCAAGAATGACAATTTAGCCCCTCAAGTTTCAAGAATGACAATTTAGCCCCTCAAGTTTCAAGAATGACAATTTAGCCCCTCAAGTTTCAAGAATGACAATTTAGCCCCTCAAGTTTCAAGAATGACAATTTAGCCCCTCAAGTTTCAAGAATGACAATTTAGCCCCTCAAGTTTCAAGAATGACAATTTAGCCCCTCAAGTTTCAAGAATGACAATTTAGCCCCTCAAGTTTCAAGAATGACAATTTAGCCCCTCAAGTTTCAAGAATGACAATTTAGCCCCTCAAGTTTCAAGAATGACAATTTAGCCCCTCAAGTTTCAAGAATGACAATTTAGCTCAAGTTTCAAGAATGAACTGTATGATGCATGAAAATTGTTTAAACGGAGTTCGTAGGGTACTTATGATTTGATGACTTGATTGTTATGTGACAACTTGATGGACGTATATGATAGTGTCGGGATACACCGTGAATTGTGGAATTATTGTGATAAACGTCGATGTGTGTGGAATCTTGGATGCATTTATTATTTGTCCCCCAGCAAAATGAAATGATGACATTAATGGAGTATAACATTCGATAACCCTAGAGGCGCCTGATCAACAAATCTATGGTTATCCTATGTTATATAAAGTTAATGATCTCATGGATTGCGCCTCGTGGATAAAGTATAGTAGCTAACCCGGTATGTTTAATGAGTGTTGGTTAGGTGGAGGGTTAGCCGCTGGTACACCCTGTATACATACCCGGTCAACACTTAGAGAACATATCGGAACCGAGTTTTGGACATCCATTCTATATATTAACGGTGTGGAGGGTTAGCCGATGGTACACCCTGTATACAAACACTTTTAATATGTCGAATGTTGAAGTTAAAATTCGGACTATGCTTTACCCACCTTGTTATGACTTGACCCCTTTTATTATATAGTGTTAAATGTTTCGTGATTGTAATTATATGAATAATGATAAGTTATTATGAATTTGACGTGATGGCGTGATAGCTAAGACATTAGTACATTTGCCTTAGTATTATGATATGAATAACGTATTGAGAACTTGAACCTTGAATGATATGTTATGAACTTAAAATTTGAGCAGTATGTCATAAATTCGAACTGAAACGATATATTGTGAACAAAAGCTTGACTGATGCGATATGAGTTGGAACTTGTTAAAATTAGTGTGGAATTGAAATCTATGTTAAATGAAATAGATAGTATATTATCCAAGATGAGAAAGAAAGAGCACAAAAATGTAGCTTACCAAAGAGAAAGTCGGAGATCTGTTAGAAAACAAGCTGACTGTGAACGGAATAGCTAAAAACAAATTGGCAGATGAAGAACTAAGTAAATAAAAGAGATAGAGAAAGAAGATTTAGTGTGCATTCTTCCTTAAGAAAACGCGTTTCTATTATAGAGGATGAAAAGGAAATGTGACCTGGAATAACGGACAGGTGTGCATAAACTACAGTAATTTTTAATCATTGCTACGGTAATTAGTAATTACCGAATTATTATTTTTTTTTCTAAAGATAAAATTTCTAAACTTTATCATCCCTTTAACCAAGGTTGAAAAGAGCTGAACAGTTTACTCAAAAACGTATACTATGTTGAGAAAATCCTCAACTTAATTAATAGCTTAATGAATAGACCGTCTTCCACTTATCACTATTTTTCTTCACTGCTTCTTTTTCAAGAACCATATCAATTGCTAATTCATCTTTTTGAACCCTAGATGAATTTTTGATCCAGACTATTGTTTCAGGAGTGATCTAGGTAATATTTGTTTCTTTGACCCATGGATCGCCTTTAATGATTGAATTTAAGAAAATGAGACAAATGTTATCAACAAAAATATGTCAACTTTTCCAACTGGATAACAGTAGTGTCTTGGTAAAAGAACTTCAAATTTGAAAATAAGAATTATTTGAAAGACTAAAATTATGATGGGCGATCAACGATTAAAATACACAAATGAACTTAGTATAAAAATCTATCAAGACAAATATGGGAAATTCTGTTAACTGGGGAATTTTCCCTAATCAACAACAATCCCCAAAAGAGAGCGAAGAAAGTTGTATTTCATTATTCGTACAATACAAGTGAAACTTGTTATTTAAGCAGAAATACAACAATTAGGGATACAACATATTTAAAAACCATACAAAGAAACCCATGTGGCTACAAACAGTAAGGGAACCACGCCAAGAACAAACGCTACTAACCACTGAATAGCCTCATTCAATGGAAGTTGAGCCACAGTAATTAACCACGCTATGATAATAATGTATATCATGATTAGGAAAGGGAACATTTTTGATATAAGGTTTCGGGTTTTGGTTAGATTCTGAAGAGAGGAAAATGTTAAGTTGATATGGCATGGAGAAAAGTATGCTAAGGTATTATTATATAGTCTAAGAAGGAGCCGTTTCTAACGGTCAAATACGGAAGATAAAGTGAATTTGAAGTTTTGTATAGTGTTTTAGTCAGACTTACCTGTGTATGGACAGATCATCTATACCATAGATGTGTAAGTAGTCTATACTATATGTGTACAAACTATTGATTTCTTCATAAGTACAAGTTGTAGGATGTTATACATGCTAATTATAAATGCTAATCGTGTTTAGGATTGTGTGTAAGATCATCCTACTCTGTTGAGATAGAAGGCATCAATTAGGGATGCGCCTTGTATCTTTCTGTTAATTATGTGTGATTGTCTAATGTAGAATAGAGACTTAGATGCCATGTCCTCTAATATCGATTTATTGTCATTGAGATAAAACGAAAATCAAGTTAAGTATAATTTTATTCGATACAATCTAGATTTCGAGGGCGAAATTCCTTTAACGGGGGAATAATGTAACATTTGCCATTTTAGTCCATTACTTGTTATATATGATAATGGCAAACTTTATGAATATAAGAAAACTTTGGGTATTTTTGGTGCATATATATATATGTGTGTGTCGGACTAGTGAGATATTGTAACATCTGCTATCTGAATGATCTGTTTCGTTGTACTTTTAAAGAAACGAACCCGAAACACTCGTAACCTTACATCTAACCTAAGTTAAGTACTAACTAACTAAGATTAGTTAACTAAAATTAGTTAACAAGGTTAGTTAACTAGCCCATGGTATTGCAAAACCATCAAACTAGCCCATGGTATTCCTTAACTTAACCATAGTTATCAACAACCTAAACTAGTAACCATGGTAAATATATACCTATAAATACTACACCATTCCATGCCTTAAAACTTGCCAATTCACATAATCAAACTTCTTCTTCTTTAATCTCTATCATTCCAAGATCAATACTTGTTCAAGTTCAAGCATATCTTACACAACCTTTCATCATCCCAAGCTTTCGATTCAACCAAAGTTGTTTTGAATTCGTTGGTTTCGAAATTGTAAACACGACGTTGTTATTGCGAATTCTTTCAAGAACTTATCAAAGCCTAGTTATAATGGCCACATGGAGTTAGGATTATTCCATATTCATCAAGTTTACAAGTCCAAGTTATAGTCGATTCTCTCAAGATCTTCTTTGAAGCTCATTCCTATATCGTTACTTTGATCTTAGAATTTATAATTCTCCAAACTTGTGAGTGTTTTTATAAAACCTTACTATACTTTGCTTTATGATTATATGACTATATGTTATGTATTGAAATGTTTGTCAACTTACTTTTATACTCAATTGATACATACCTACATTTAAATACAGTAAATATCCTATTAATACTATTCATCATCTGTGAATTATTTCGTATTGTCGATTTTTTTGGTTTTTGGATAGAAAATATCCTTGATAAGCTTTAAACGAAAGCACTTCATGATCGCAGGCCTTTTGTTATATAGATGGGGGAGATAATGGGTTGTAGCCGGACTAGGTTTGGATTAAACGATTTAAAGTTCCTGCCCCCGTTGTTACCGCCCTACTAGATCCCTCCGTATAATTATCCGGGCATGAAGTGTATTTGTTGCACCTCCACCATTCATGGTATCTCTTCATTATATAATTAATACATTTTCGTATTAATTATAATACATACTATTTAAAAATACTTCAAAAGGATTTAGAAATATCGGAGGAATACTGTATATATCCTACGGATACGTATTACAAACGGAAAGTTACATCTTTACCCTACAGTTTCAAAGTTGTCATTTTCAGTCCTTATAAGTTTGACATTTGACAAATTAAACCCCTCAAGTTTCAAGAATGACAATTTAGCCCCTCAAGTTTCAAGAATGACAATTTAGCCCCTCAAGTTTCAAGAATGACAATTTGGTCCTTTTAAATTTTTGCAACATAAATGAGTTTTCATTTAGAAAATACTTGAAATGATACTTAAAGATAAATTCAAAGACTTATAAAAACACAGGAAGTAAATTACGTTGACAAGCGTATTAAAAAGATAACCTTATAGTTGTATGTCTATATTTGGAATTTAGCACGAATATAAATCAATTAACATTGAAATTAGGGAATACATAACGTGGCCAGTTGACTCACTCGTCATCGTTGACTACATCAATCTCTTCTACTTTGCTGTTGAACTATCAAGAATAAGGTGAGTTTCGTAAACCCTCCCTACTCTAATTGAGATTCGGGCTGAAAAGTGTACATGTTTGTTTAACTGTTGATTGTTGATTTGATTGATTGTATGATTGAATTGTTGATGTGGACATGTTAGCACATTGTTTACGATGTAAGTCGCACCGTTAGCGCATTACTTATTATATAAGTCGCACCGTTAGCGCATTACTTATTATATAAGTCGCACCGTTAGCGCATTGTTAATTATTAACTATGTAAGCCGCACCGTTGTTGAACGTTATTGATCGTTATGGAACGTTGTTGAACGTTATATGGAATCGTTGTTGTTGAACGTTGACTTGTATTGAATTGTGATAATGTGAAACCTTATAGGTTTTCCTTGGATGTGATTAGTTCTCCTAATCCTCACTTATTGTTAACGATTGTTATCCGACACGGTTATTCCTTGTTACTTGTCCCTACGAACTCACCAACTTTATGTTGACGCTCTTTAGTACACTTTTCAGGTAATCAAGTAAATCAGAGATAAAATGGATGATTGCATGCTTACTTGCTAGGATTGGACTAGCTTTGGACTTTCTGGATCCATGATCCTTATTTCCCTTTAATGGGTTATGCTTAGGATCAACTACTATCATTTAAACATTTCCATTTAATATTGATTGTGCGTGTATCTTTGATTGATGTTGATTATTGTATACATTTGAGTGAGTTTGTGGATTGTTTCAATCCTATGTTTTCATATAGTTTGACTCTACATAATTCCCATGTCGTGCTGTGCTTTTCTAAGTGATACCCCATGATTCCGCCATGTTGGGGTGTTACAAGTAACTACCTTGAAGCCAAGCAACAAACTGAAGGTTTTACTCTTGAGTTGGTTCATGAACAGGATAGGGTGAAAGAGCTTCAAAGTGTAGTTAAGGCGCTTCGTTTAGAATCTTCAAAGTTCAAAGAGGAAGCTCGACTAGAAGCCTTGGATAGGAAGCTGCTTGTGGAGAGTTTACCCATATTGTTCAAGAAGTTTCTAAAGAGTGACGAGTTTGGCAAGGAAACGAGCATAGTGCAGACTCATGCAATGGATGCGGGTGGGCATCGAGCCTTGCATGACCTCCGGAATCAGCTTCCCGATGTGGACCCTTCTCAACTTAATGGATATGATCCTTCAGCCTTTAATGCCTTTCTTGTTGCTGCTTCTGAGATGGAAGACAAGGAGTTTCCTTATGTTTCTAAGCTTGCCTCGAGTTCTAGCCTTGCTACTCCAGAGTTGTTGCAGATTGAGCCAGATGTTATTCCGGAGGATCCTTGAATGTGTGTTCTTTTCATTTGTCATGCTTCTTTTCTGAAAAACACTTGAAATATTTCTTTTAATTTGCTCTAATCCGGAGGGTGTTCCGGGAGCTCTCTATGGATGCTGTAAGACTTTATTTTTAATTATGCATGTACTCGTTGGTTATCGCATTTGTGTTTTTCTCTTCACTGTGTGTTGTTTATGATTTCATGATTTTGGCATAAGAAACTATGTTCAGCTTCTTTTGGCATAAGAAGCTAAGTTCAGCTTCTTTTGGCATAAGAAGCTAAGTTCAGCTTCTTTTGGTGTAAGAAGCTAAGTTCAGCTTCTTTTGGCATAAGAAGCTAAGTTCAGCTTCTTTTGGCATAAGAAGCTAAGTTCAGCTTCTTTTGGCATAAGAAGCTAAGTTCAGCTTCTTTTGGTATAAGAAGCTAAGTTCAGCTTCTTTTGACATAAGAAGCTAAGTTCAGCTTCTTTTGATATAAGAAGCTAAGTTCAGCTTCTTTTGGCATAAGAAGCTAAGTTCAGCTTCTTTTGGCATAAGAAGCTAAGTTCAGCTTCTTTTGGCATAAGAAGCTAAGTTCAGCTTCTTTTGGCATAAGAAGCTAAGTTCAGCTTCTTTTGGCATAAGAAGCTAAGTTCAGCTTCTTTTGGCATAAGAAGCTAAGTTCAGCTTCTTTTGGCATAAGAAGCTAAGTTCAGCTTCTTTTGGTATAAGAAGCTAAGTTCAGCTTCTTTTGACATAAGAAGCTAAGTTCAGCTTCTTTTGATATAAGAAGCTAAGTTCAGCTTCTTTTGGTATAAGAAGCTAAGTTCAGCTTCTTTTGACATAAGAAGCTAAGTTCAGCTTCTTTTGATATAAGAAGCTAAGTTCAGCTTCTTTTGGCATAAGAAGCTAAGTTCAGCTTCTTTTGGCATAAGAAGCTAAGTTCAGCTTCTTTTGGCATAAGAAGCTAAGTTCAGCTTCTTTTGGCATAAGAAGCTAAGTTCAGCTTCTTTTGGCATAAGAAGCTAAGTTCAGCTTCTTTTGGCATAAGAAGCTAAGTTCAGCTTCTTTTGGCATAAGAAGCTAAGTTCAGCTTCTTTTGGCATAAGAAGCTAAGTTCAGCTTCTTTTGGCATAAGAAGCTAAGTTCAGCTTCTTTTGGTATAAGAAGCTAAGTTCAGCTTCTTTTGACATAAGAAGCTAAGTTCAGCTTCTTTTGATATAAGAAGCTAAGTTCAGCTTCTTTTGGCATAAGAAGCTAAGTTCAGCTTCTTTTGGCATAAGAAGCTAAGTTCAGCTTCTTTTGGCATAAGAAGCTAAGTTCAGCTTCTTTTGGCATAAGAAGCTAAGTTCAGCTTCTTTTGGCATAAGAAGCTAAGTTCAGCTTCTTTTGGCATAAGAAGCTAAGTTCAGCTTCTTTTGGCATAAGAAGCTAAGTTCAGCTTCTTTTGGTATAAGAAGCTAAGTTCAGCTTCTTTTGACATAAGAAGCTAAGTTCAGCTTCTTTTGA
>CM067172.1:36215261-36265261 GCA_034093135.1 Erigeron breviscapus
TAAGGCGGTTTGGGCTAATAATGTGATGTTTGGAAGTCTAGGGACCAAGTTTGACCTAGAAGGAAACTAAAAAACGGGATTAAGGGTTAATAAAACCCTAATCACACTCATAATCAGTTTTTTCTTCCTTTTTCTCTAGCCCTAACCGCCCCTTCCCCTCCTTGAGCAATTCTTGTGTGATTCTACCGATTAAGGGTGATTTGATAGAGTTTTGGTCTAGATCTTTCATCCCCATAATCATCTGCAGGTATATATGATGTTTTCCTTTTGATTTAACATTCTTTTGATATTATTATGTCAATCATTTCTGGTCAAAGGGTTTCGGTTTGGATTCGATTATGTTTGTGAGTCGATTTAGGTCAAATCGGGTGTCAAATCAATTGTAAAATGTGTTTAATGAATCCATGAATCAATATATGATTTCATAGTGTCAATTGAATTATATTTTGGGTATATATGAACTGTAGGTGTCATGGTTAGTTTCCATGGATGTTTGATAGTTGAGATCTTTTGTAAAACAAAGAGTTTATAAGTCTGAAAATTCAGTCATATTGAAAAAATCGTATCTCCTTTATAAAAATGAGTTAGGATATGAATCTTACATTTTTGAAAAGTTCTTTGAGTCCCCTACATTTGTTAAGAACTGAGTTTTCTCTCATTTGGTCGTCTTGTATGACAAAAGTAGTCTACAAAACTGAATATAGTCAAAAGATGAAAGTAGTCTACAAAAAGAGTCAAGTAGTCTACAAGTGAGTCAGGTAGTCTACAGAAAAGTGTAGTAGCCTACAAAGAATGAAAGTAGTCAAAAGTAGACTAGTAGTCTACAAGTGAGTCAGGTAGTCTACAGAAAAGTGTAGTAGCCTACAAAGAATGAAAGTAGTCAAAAGTAGACTAGTAGTCTACAAGTGAGTCAGGTAGTCTACAGAAAAGTGTAGTAGCCTACAAAGAATGAAAGTAGTCAAAAGTAGACTAGTAGTCTACAAGTGAGTCAGGTAGTCTACAGAAAAGTGTAGTAGCCTACAAAGAATGAAAGTAGTCAAAAGTAGACTAGTAGTCTACAAGTGAGTCAGGTAGTCTACAGAAAAGTGTAGTAGCCTACAAAGAATGAAAGTAGTCAAAAGTAGACTAGTAGTCTACAAAAAGAGTCAAGTAGTCTACAAGTGAGTCAGGTAGTCTACAGAAAAGTGTAGTAGCCTACAAAGAATGAAAGTAGTCAAAAGTAGACTATTATTTGACAAGTATATAGACCGTAGGCCGGTTTAGCCTCGTTTATACTCGTTAATTGATCCTATGTTCATTATAGGTAGTTGGGAATACTTGCTTTGCACGGTAACCTTAGTTATCGTTTGTGTGCGCTTCTACGAGGTAAGATACACTACTTTGACACGCTGAGGGTTCAACGAAAAGATGGTTTCAAATAATAACTTCCCAACTTATATCTTGAATTGTTTGTGGGTATTCGGGGTTACACGGGAGGTGATATGGGTTATGTAGTTAACCATTGAGACCTGAAATGCAGTCCCAAATGAAGTATAATGTAGTGTATGTTATGATATGAAGTATAATGTAGTGTATGTTATGATATGAAGTATAATGTAGCGTTATGTTATGAAGTGATATGTAGTATCTTGTGATGCATTGAGATGTAGTATATGTAGCATGTGTTGTTTTGTGCATGATTGTATGGCTTGCTCATCTAGTTCACTAGACTTGTTAAGTTGCCATGACACGTGCACGTTTAAGGGCCCAAAACGTAAAAGCAGTAAACGTAGTAAATGTTTAGGTAATGCAGTCACCTAAACTAAATGAGATGCAGGTTCGAGCTCGTTAAAAAATTGATGCAGGAAAGTGTTAAGCTTAACCCGTACTTGCCCTAGCCCGGCTAAGTGCGTTGACGTAGGTTGCTTGGGTGGCTCCTAGCAACATGGTCATTGAGATGCAGTTGAGTAATACGAGGGGTTTGACCCGCCCTCATTTGTCTTGTACATACGGATTACTCCGGGATTGGCTTGCCATTCCTTAACGACGTTTGATGTTCAACTGAATGGTTGTCATCTAGTCGGGTGTAACTTATGTTATACATTGACGCAGTTAAAATGTAGTAAAGCAGTTAAAACGTAGAAAAGCAGTTAAAATGTAGTAAAGCAGTTAAAACGTAGAAAAGCAGTTAAATGTAGAAAGCAGTTATGTGGTTAATGAAGTAAAGCAGGATAGGCACATTTAGGGTGGTTCATCCTAATATGTTATGTTGATGACGTGGTATGTTTGATGTGTGTTGTGCCTTAATGAAGTATATGAATCCATAATGTTTGAAATGGACAAATGTTTTATAACTTAAGTGTTATCTTACTTAGCTAATTCGTTAGCTAACACTTGTCTTTTGAAATGTGTTGCTCCTCAGGTTTAGCTTAGCCGAGGTAGACGTTGAATGAAGAGTGAGGAAGTGGGTAGATTGCTTGATGAAGACCATAGCTACCCATAGTTGCTACATATTTCTAGACTTTTGTTTATGTTTAGACATTTATGAAGTTCGCATGTTTTGTAGTCGGTTGTTTTGTGTTGGGCAGCCGGCGGGTTTCCATTTGGACTTGTTTTGATGATATGACTAAGTAACACCATTGAATAAGGAAACCAAACAGATTTTAATTGGTTTGGACTTTTAAAGTTTCTTCCGCTTTCTTTTAACGTCGTTAGGCGAAAATTTTTGGAAACCCATATTTTTAAATGAAGGGTGTTACAAGTTGGTATCAGAGAAAAATGGTTTAAGTGAACCAATGACTATAAGTGTGCCATAGGAATTGGACTTAAACTGATAGACGACAAGTTAGGCTTAAGTAGGTATGCTTAGCTTTGAGATTAAATGCCTTAGGACGGGTTTGAGATGAGTGAGAGTGTATGATTAAGGCTATATGATGATTGTTTATTGATATGTGAATATGTTTTTAGCCTTTATTCTTTTATTTCTCGTTTTTCCCGTCGCTAAGTTATCCTATTGCTACGATAGATACTAGATTACCTAGTAGAAAAGATTTCAAAATCATCACAAACCTCCCTTTTTCTTTTCTATTGCAATTTCTGGATTATTATATGATGATTTTGAAACTTTCCATATATAGAAAAGAAATAGAAAGAGATAGACTAGAAATGACACCTGTTATGTTAATGACACCAAAGGTCTCGGCTAATGTTTGATATTCGGAATGACCAGAACTTCTGCTTTATTTCCTTGACTTTTTCCAAGTACTTCTTCATTATCGACTACTTTGTTTCATACGCACCGTTTACTTGGAAAGCTACTATTTGAAAGTCTACATGAGCATGGACATGCTTCACACCCATTGTTTTTGCTATCCGAAGGCCAGCCAATAGTGCTTCATACTCTGCTGCATTATTTGAAGCTTTGAAATTGAATCTCAGGGCATAAGTGAACTATTTCCCTTCCGGACTGGTTAGGATAAGTCCGGCTCCAGATTCATCTGCACTTGAAGCTCCGTCCGTGAAAAGTTTCCATACAGGATCTTCAGAACTTGACTCTGCGTCTTCTGGATATGCCATCTCCGGCTCCTTTCGCTTCTTTTTGACATCTCTAACCGGTGTTTCGGCTATGAAGTCCGCCAACACTTGCCCTTTGATGGAATTTCTTGGACGAAACTCAATTTCATGTTCTCCCAACTCTATCGCCCATTTTGCCAATCTTCGCGAAGCTTCTGGCCTTGCTAACACTTGCTTGATTGGCTTATCGGTTAATACTTGGATGGTATGAGCTTGAAAATATCTTCTTAGTCTTCTTGCTGCATGTATGAGTGCCAGGGCTAGTTTTTCTATCTCTGAATATCTGGTTTCAGGTCCTTGGAGGACCCTGCTTACATAATATACCGGCATTTGACTATCTTTCACATTTGCCATCAATACTGCGCTCACAGCTTCTTCAGACGTTGCTAGATACATCTGGAGTACTTCTCCTTTTTCGGAGCTACCATAGTTGG
Source organism: Erigeron breviscapus (assembly GCA_034093135.1). Taxonomy (NCBI): domain Eukaryota; kingdom Viridiplantae; phylum Streptophyta; class Magnoliopsida; order Asterales; family Asteraceae; genus Erigeron; species Erigeron breviscapus. The sequence continues at coordinate 36,219,248 of CM067172.1, forward strand.
GAGATGGTCTAAGTAGTCCTTTAGCTCCACAAATGCTTTTTCTGCTTCTGATGTCCAGTGAAAACTTTGCTTATCTGTGCATCCCTTTAAAGTTTTGAAGAAAGGAAGAGAACGTTCTGCTGACTTTGACAAGAAGCGGTGAAGTGCTGCCAGCTTCCCGTTCAAACTTTGCACCTCCTTCAATGTTCGTGGGGAGCTCATGTTTTTAATTTCCTTCACCTTTTCTGGATCTGGGCGGATGCCCTGCTTTGTTATTACATGACCCAAGATCTGCCCTTCTTCCATGCCAAAATGGCATTTTTTCGGATTAAGCTTCATTCCTATGGACCTTAATGTTTCAAAGGTCTCCTGAATATCCCACAACATGTCTCCTTCTGTTCTGCTTTTTATGACCATATCATCCACATACGCTTCTAAGTTTCTTCCTATCTGACTACTGGCTTTGTCAATAAGTCTTTGATAGGTTGCTCCGGCATTCTTGAGGCCAAATGGCATCTTTCTAAAGCAATATATTCCTTCTCCCGTGTAGAATGCCGTCTTCTCCTCATCATCTTTATGCATTTGGATTTGATGGTACCCTTTGTATGCATCCAGGAAGCATTTCAACTTGAAGCCCATTAAATATTCCACCTTCCAATCTATTTCGGGTAGCGAGTAACAATCTTTCGGGCAAGCTTTGTTTATATCTGTGAAGTCTACGCACATTCTCCAGCCTCCATCATGCTTCTTTACCATTACCGGGTTTGCTACCCAGCTTTGGTATTTGACTTCCCGGAGTATGCCTGCTTTAACTAGGTCTGACACTCTTGTGTGCCCGGTCCGGAGCTAGGCTCCTTCTTTTCTGTTTGATGGGCTCAACATGTGGGCGAACATTCAACCTATGCTGCGTATCGAACACTTCATCTCCAAACTTAAGTTGCCTTGGCACTCCTGTCATATCTGAAGGAACCCGTGCAAATACATCTTTATTTAGTCGGAGCATGTCTTTGAGTTGCTTCTTAACTTTTGTTGGTAGTTGCTTCCCTATCGAGATAGACTGATCAGGATACTGGGGATTAATGAATATCTTTTCAGCTACGTTACTTAGTTCCAGCTTCTTTGGTTCTGGTACTTCACTTGTTGGAGCTTCAACTTGGGAAAAATGGTGAGGCTTCTTTTATTCAGAACGCACACATCCAACTCCATTTCTTGTTAGGAACATGGCTAAAGCGTGAAGTGGAGAAGGGATTATTCCCATTCGGCGCATAGTTGTTTGACCTAATATCACGTTATAAGGAGATTCTGCCCTAATGATTATAAACGTTAGTTCTTCCATTCTTGTTCTCGGGTGCTCACCAATTACTACTTTGAGGGTTATCTCCCCCAAAGGCCAAGATTTCTCCCAGAGAACCCTACTAATGCATTTCCCGAATCTCTTATTTGTGTCCGGAGAGCGGGTCTAAGCTTTAAAAAACAATGCTCATACATTATTTCACAGCCACTTCCTGTATCTAGGTGAACTCTCTTTACTGGATGGTTCCCTATGACTGCTCTTATCAAGATAGGTCCTTCTGTTCCTTCATCTGGAGGGAGCATTGGGAAGGTTATAGTTGTTTGCTCCCATCTCTGCCTTTCCCTTTCTGGCAGACGCCTCCCCCTTGCGTATTCTACCATCATGATAGGTTCGTCAAGGGGTTCCTGCTTTGGTCCTGCAAGTTCCGCGGCGTTTTGCCTTCTTTGATCGTTTTGTGTACGCTGCTCCATCAACCCTTTTATTAAGTTACTCAACCTTCCCGTTTTCATAGCTTCTTCCATTTTCATCTTCAATATGCGGCAATCATTTGTATCATGTCCATTGGTCATTGTGGAAATCACAAAATTTTGTCAGGTCCTTCCTTTTTTCCTTATTACGATCTCTTGGTGGTAACCTCTCTGTCGCCAAAACATCTCTTTGGGGTCTTGAAAGAGTGAATAATGTTCCTCTATTTGGTGGGGGTCCTCTAGAAAGCGGCGGGTATGGGGAGTGTTTGTGTCTATCTACTCTTTCGTTTCTGTATACCCTTCCTCTTCTACTACTGGACCCTGGACCTCCTCCCCATGGTGGTCTCCCATCCGGAGCATGTGCACCATGAACTTCTCCAGCTGTTTCTCTTGCTGTAAGGAACGTGTATGTTTTGTCCATAACACTTGTATATGTTCCCGGAAGATCTTGTGACAAAAATTCTACCAAGGGGCGGTATCGGAGACCGTGGACGAAGCCGGAGATTTTTTGATCTTTATTCAGTCCTTTGATAAGGGATGTTTCTTCTGTGTATCTTGTAATGAATTGGCGTATGCTTTCATTATCTTTTCTCTTAATGTTATGTGCTTCTAGATGGATCTTCTTATACTTTCTCTGCTGACTGAAAAAGGACCTAAATTTTGTCTTGAGGTCTTCAAAATTCATTATGCTTCCCATTGGTAGGCCATCCAACCATGCTCGAGCAGTATCTTTCAAAGTGAGTGCAAACATGTGACATGCTATCGGGACTGTCCATCTCTCCATCCGGATTATTGCATTGAAATGCTTCAAATGATTGTCTGGATCATCTTTTCCGTCATACATCTCTGCTCCTTTGGGTAAGCGAACCCCTTGTGGTAGGGGGTACTCTTCAATCCATTGAGTGAAAGGACCTGGTTCTGTCTGCAGCAACATATCCTTTTCATTTGGAGCCCATTGTTGATTCATGTTTGGCACCGAAGTGTTATACTGTGGGATTACTTGCTCCTGACTCGGACCGGTTGTCTGCCAATAGGATGGAGAGCATTCTGCGTATTTGATCTCGGTTGTGGTGGTGATACTTGTGTAAAGTTTGGCATCGCTGTGTTGTATTGAGCTGGATTGACATATTGGGTATTGTATTGAGGTACCGGATTGATGAAGTTTGTGCTGGGTGTTGCTACATAGGGTCCATACTGGTACCCTTGTACTTGTGGGAGAGTTGCTTGAGCATATTGTACCTGTGGAGTATTAGTATAACCATGGTAGGTTGGGTTATACACTTGGCCCGTTTGCTGAACTTGTGCTGCTGCTAGGGGAGGTAAATAATTTGGCTGCTCCGGTAATGCCATGCTTGTTCCGCTTCCTACTGTGTGTGGAATCGTTGCCTGAGCTGCATTGGTAGGTACGGATCGCTGCTGGGACCTTGGTTCGGATTGGCCTGCCGGTGGGGCTTCAGCTTCTATCTCTTCATCTACTTCTTCACTCTCCCCATCAAAATTCAACTGTGTTTGGACATCTCTTAAAGTAGCTCTCCTTAACACTTCTCTTAGTAATGGTTCAATAGCTTCCACTTGCCTCTGGGTCGGTCGGAGGCTGGTCCGGACTGACGATGGAGCCTCATTTGCAGTACCACCTCCGGAAGGGTTGCCGAACCCAGGAGGTGGTTCCGGATTCTCTCCCGCAGACATTATTGCCTCCGTCACAAGCTCTTCGGAATAGAGTGCGGATGGCGCCACTTGTTTAAACGTATTTCGTCGTCTAATTACTAAGGGGTGAACTTGCTAGAGGAGGGGTCAGGAGAAGCTGATTATGTTTATTGGCGGTTCCCTATCGGTGATGGAAGCTATTCCACGCCACTAAAATAATCAGAGGAAAGTGTGTGAGTGTGTGAAATCATCTGCCTTGAATGAATGATTGAGGCGGGTATTTATAGAGGCCAAGGAGACAAGGTCTGAATACTTGTCTCCTATGACCCATCAGGTACGGCCTGGAGCCCATTGAGAATGTACCTTCTTTGAAGGGGATTGGTTTAGTATTACGTCACCTTGTCAGGTTGGTCGGCCACGTGTCTTTTAAGTGATGATCTCCTTTGTGGTTCACTTTCCTGTTCCGAAGCCTGGTCCGGAGCACAGTCCGCTCCCCCAAATCATGTTATACTTGGTTTTGCTGACCAAGTCAATGTGTTGACTAGTTTTGACTGGTACAATGTATTATCATACACTATCAGATATGGAATTTTATATACCTATCTGTAGCTATCTCTCGATCTATACATAAATTCCCCTTTGTCAAAGCCACGTTTATAGATTCAACATCACAGCCAAGTGCCAACCACCATACTTCCAGATTTGACATCACAGCCAACGATTTCAAAATTTTGAGATGATATTTTTATGATGATTTGGATGATCGGATATATATAGATCTATACATACAACACACACACACACACACACATAACCTACTGATGGGATTTGAATAGTGCTTGTCTTTAAACTATAAGAATATCATCACAAACCCAAGATCTTGATTTCTAACCCATTCTACAGATCTACAAAAATATCACACACTAGAACAAGCAAGATCGATAGTATTCATGAAGTTAATCAAGATGCCTTTCGTTTGATTCGCAAAGTTTGTAGCAAGTGATAAAGGGCAACTTGATGCTTTAAAATGATTAAAAGGGATTATGTTGTTACATTATTCTTATTTTAGGGGTAGGTCTAAAACTAATAAAAGCAGAGTGAATTCATTTACTTTGATTATTTTTTCATTTGTATAATAATGTTCTTTGATGATGATGATATTCGTATATTTGTATATAGTTTGTGATTTGGTTTTTCAAGTTTATTAGAAGAAAATCAATGGGCTATGGATCTTCAATAAAAAATTTGTTGTTGTCGGAGATGGGGCCAGAATTCTACACAAGGAAGATGACCGGAGTGACATGGCATCTTAGTGGTGAAAAGTGTCGGATGATGTGGCGTGACATGACACTTACCGGTTATAACTTGGAAGTTACCCGGTAACATACACTATATAGCCCAAAATATATTGGTCTACATTAAATAGCTACCCGACTAGGTCACTACACTACATAACCATTTTATCTTAGGATTTTTAGGCTAATGAATTAGGAGGATTTATCATTCCCTTTTGCAATGATTAATCCTCCTAATTCATTAGCCTAAAAATCCTCTTAATTTATTGGATGGTGAAATATTACAAAGGGGAATGATTAATCCTCCTAATTCATTAGCCTAAAAATCCTCCTAATTCATTAGTGAAAATTCCTAATTCATTAGAATGATTAATCCTCCTAATTCATTAGCCTAAAAATCCTCCTAATTTATTGGACGGTGAAATATTACAAAGGGGAATGATTAATCCTCCTAATTCATTAGCCTAAAAATCCTCCTAATTTATTGGACGGTGAAATATTACAAAGGGGAATGATTAATCCTCCTAATTCATTAGCCTAAAAATCCTCCTAATTTATTAGAGATTAATCCTCCTAATTCATTAGCCTAAAAATCCTCCTAATTTATTGGACGGTGAAATATTACAAAGGGGAATGATTAATCCTCCTAATTCATTAGCCTAAAAATCCTCTTAATTTATTGGATGGTGACATGTGAAAATTCAAGGGAGAGATTAGGAAAGAGATTAAGTGGAATCCACTTGTAACATTCATAAGGTTTTAGGAGAATTTTTAAGCTAATGTTTAGGAGAATTGATCATTTTCCTATTACAAATAGCATTAATCTAGAAGCATGGTCAGGCTCATTTAATATTTAAATAGCCAACATTAATTGGAAAGTAAGCTCCTCTGAAGTGAACAACCTATTAGCGGAGCATTTCCTAAGAAAGTACATGATTGTGCACCGAATCGCGCAAGCCTTTATGGATGGGATTGTGGGTGAAAAAGGTTTTGATGTATATTTGTTGGCGATTCCCCGAAGGTAAGAACGGTGCTCCTTTACGCCAATTAGGATGGATTGATGTGATATTGTCGAAGCTTGTTCGACTTTAGTTAGGGTTTTGGCCGATTTGTAATCGTGCCTATGAATGAGAAACCCTTCTCCTTTTATAGGAGAAAGTTTCTTAAATGAGAATTTTAGGGTTTTCTCTTTCCTCCTTTGAGTCGATATCTACTTTCCATGTTTATCCGATTTAGTTTCCTTAGGGGATAATCCTTATGTGGATCGGATTAGGCAAGAGATATATGTTTATCTTTGAGAAGGATTTGATATTAATCCTTTAGCCTTTTTAATTAATTCGCCACCTCCGGGCTTGTGCCCTTTGTGGAGGTGCTTCGTATTGTATGTCCTTCGTATAGTGATTCGGAGGAGTACATCGTCAGTACAGGTAGATAAATTGAAAAACTAGAATGCATTCGCATTGTTTGATAAGAATTCTGGTAAATCTTACTTCTTCTTTAAACTTTGTAGGTTTTTCCATTGTATACATAGAAGAGACATGGCTGGCATTTAGAGCTAAACGAACCAAACATCAAACAAAAAACAACAATACGGAACAGGTAACCCGCATTAGTCCCTATGAATAGGCTCCCAGTTACAATAAATAAAATTATATTATTTTATATATATAATATATATATATATATAATATAACTAAAAGAGAGGTTGGGGGTACACTTGGCACCCCTAATCTCCCTCCTTTAGCCTAATTCTCCCTTCTAATTAATCCTCTATTTTTCTATATTTTTTTAATTAAAACTTTGCTAGGCCGACCTATTAATTAATAAAAAATAAAAAACAATCTTTTAATCCTTAAAACTCTCCCAAAAATTATTATATATATACAACCTAGGAAAAACCCTCACATAAACAAAAGTAACAAATTTACCAATAAAAAAGAAGTTGAAAAAAAGGACGTTGCCATATTTTCTTCGAGGTATGTACATACAAAAAAAGGGTTTTTTTATATATATTTTGTTCATGTTTAAACATTATTATTTGACATTGAATTCTTATATTATTATTATTATTATTCATCTCTTTTAATTTAGTTTGTTGTGCTATTCAATTTTTTTTTTAAAAATAAAATTTTGTTTATCTAAATTTGAATTATCAGCACTAACCATGTATATTTGACATGTATTTTTAGACATTATTATTCATTTAGTTAATATTATTGTGTATGTGGTCTTATATTTTGGTTGCACAACCATCGGGTGCAACGGCAAAAACTATAGCCACCCGTCATCATGAAAGGTTTTTATGTAACTTTTCTTTGATATGAGTTTGTTTATTTTGTAAATTAATTAGGGTTTAATTATGTTTTTAGTTTTCGTTTTTTCCCCAGCAATTTATGTCTTATTGTTGTGTATGAGAAGCTGTTCGATTCGGGTTTACAGGGAAGAATAGGCTTTCTTATCCCATGAGGCCATCATTATCTACGGCAGAATTATTAGGTAATATCTTTAGAAGGTTGTTTTATTTGGCTTATGTTATATCTCTAAAGGGTCAAATAGGGTGACTTAAATGATTTAAACAGGCTCATTGACAGAAACCTGGACCAAACCAACGGATCTAAACCCATCAAGTCCTAAACCTCATTGTGAATTTAGATTGTGTTACATATAACGATGTCCATTAATTTCGTTCAGGTTAGATATTATTATGCTTTCGATTTTTTTTAAACCTTTGATTTATATATCTTGAGACTACCCGTCCAATGGACAGGCCTGACTTACTAGTATATATATAATAGAGATCGAATAAGAATATGTTAACGAAAAAAGAAAAAGAAAGTGGTTTAAAAAAAAAATTTACCTGTTTTTTTTCATTTTCAATTATTTTTATTTATTAATAAAAACCCAGTTTAAAAAATAATAATAATAAACTAAAAATAAAGAAAATATCTTACACATGTGTAAGTTGTATACCTTATACATGTATAGAAAAGTCAATATTTACACACATGAGTCAATATTTATACATGTGTAAGGTATTTACAATACATGTGATAGTAAAAAATTTCTTTCTCTTCTTTCCTTAAGCAATCTTTTTACGAAATCCTTACAATACATTATATAAGGCACAATTCAAAGCTAAAAAGTTATAGAAATGAATTGTAAATGAAGCTTGTACATAAAAAAAAAAGCTTGGTTTTTTCAACGGAAAATGATTAATCCTTCTAATCAATTAGCCTACAAATCCTTCTAACTATAAGACGATGACAAGTGGTAAAACCAAGAGATAAGATTAAGTAAAAGATTAGTGTAATTCACATGTCACAATCTTATGGCTTTAAGAAGATTTTTAAGTTAGTTTTTAAACAAATATTGTCCTTACTTCTTGTGATTAATTTTTAGGTTAATTTTTGTAGGATTAATTAACATTTCAAATTGCTTGTCATACATAAAAAAGAATATTTCATAACCGAGACAAATATTGTCCTTACTTCTACCCGTGATTACCGCTGGGGAAATCAAAACAAATTTAGTCAATATCTTAAAAAGATTTTTTCCCCCCTAAATGAGGCATGTTTACCACTCAATTAGCAAAGCAAGTTTTCAAGCAAAAACATTCGCCAGTACACCCGACATTAACAGTGACGAGTTTCTGATAGAAATCTAATATTTAGTCAAGCACAGTACAATGGCTAAATGTATTAAGTATCTTGTGTATTAAGGTATAATAGCAAGTTGCAAGTTATAGTTGAAACTTTCACCTCTAATTTTTTATGGGTCGGGTTAAAATAAGAGATTTTAAACCCACCAACCCGAACACGACTTAATTGACAACCCTACAATTTTTCAATTACATTTATCCAGGTCTTCAACTTAGCTTTTCTGGGCTATAGGTTTAAGAATTTTTAAAAAACCCATAAATTTTGGATAGAGATCCTCTAAAGTTGATATAACTTTATCAGTTAGATGAACTTTAACCATTGGATGAAAATGAAGGGTCAAGATTCAAACATCAAATATTAATCTTGAACATTAATTTTAATCAAAGGTTAAAGTTCATTCAACTTTATTTATAAGGTTGGATCAACTTTAAAGGATCCTAATCCATAAATTTTCTTTGTTAATCAAAAAATAAAGTTTTAATATGACCCGAGTTTAATGATTATCGAAGCCCATAAAATTACACTTATTAATTAAGCTTGAATTACTAATAAAACTTTTCTATATATATATATACCCTAATTAAAAGACTTGCCCATAAATCCACCTCAATAATCACGTTCACTTCTCCGTATGACAGGCTGTTTTTCTTTTTCTTCTCGTTTTCGTAATCCATAACCATATATATCTCTTGGTGATTGTTGTTGGTCGATCTCATATTCCTCTTTCTCCTCATCAGTAAGTAATACTCTGTGTGTATCATATGAATTGTTTTTGTGTTTGCCTAATCGATTGTTTGTTTTTTTTAATATTCGATGAAATAGACATAGGCAAATACTCATCATAAATATTTGTTTTATTGTTATACAATATGTTGTAGTTTAATACCTTAATGATAAGGTGAAGATAAAACAGTTAGATCATATATATACTTGATCAACCTCAATTTAGAAAAAGCTATTAACCAAATTCACAGAGCATTAGTTAAGTATATCTTAAATTTGATTGATAATAAACATATAAGTTTAATTTCGACAATAAGACTCTCTAAACAGATGTGGAGCCATACAACTAATGACATCAATTAACTTATCAAGAATTTAGCTCAGATATTTTGAACAGAGCTCTTAGTTGCATAATGAATATAAATCCCCTTAGCTAAAAAAGGTCTAGAAAGTTTATAGTGTCCGGTTCCCTTAGCTAGGAAGAGAGACGACTTTGTTTGTGGTTATTATGCAAACAACAGATAATGTGAAAGAACATTTAATGTGATGAAGCAGATCCACCATGATATCGCTATTTTAATATAGAGTGTACGTGGTTGATACATTATTACGATCATATTAAGTTACTTTTTGTAAACTTATTAATTTATAAATGGAATTTTTATTAGTCTTGTTCATTTTCTATGTTTTTCTTATAAGTTAAATTCTATGCCTATTAATGGAATTTTACATTTTTATCTATATCTTACAGGGAGCTTGTCAAACAGTTTTATACAATTGGAAGCTTCAAGTTTACAGCCTCAGGTTTCAGCCCTAGTTCCTAGCTTCAGCCTCAGTCCTTAACTAACCCCAACTACTTTTGCCAAAGATACCCTATAAATAAGTTACACCTACATTTGAACCATGTTTTTGTCTAGATACAATGAGAGACGACATGGGATCGAAACATAATCAAACGAGAATGAATGTGGATGGTGATAGATTGAGCAACTTATCAGATAATCTTATTCTTAAATAATTTTCTAGTATAAGCACAAAAGTTGTTGTACAAACAAGTGTTTTATCATCTAGATAGAGGTTTATATGGACTTCAATTCCGTACCTCAATATATCCACTGAAGATTTCTCAACGTTGCCCCAATTCTCCGAATTCGTTACACATGTCCTGTCTCGCCACAATAATAAAATAGATGCGTCTTTTGTCAATATCACTTTTTACGACCGATTTCTCAAAGATAGCATGGAATATGCGTCATCCCCTCATTCTCTCTTTTGGTTTACAGTCCTCCAAAGTCCCAGTTACCTTAGTGTTCCATCGCTCCAAAATCCCAGGGGAAAATCAATTTGGGAACTCCCGGCCTTAACAACATTGTATCTCCGATATGTTGATTTGTCTGACGATGACATTAATAGTCTTTTCTCGAAGTGTGCAAACTTGAAGAATCTTACCCTACATGATTGTCCAATCAAGCGGTTGGAAAAGCAGATTAGCATCTGCCATCCTCGACTGTCTATTCTCACACTTGATGATAGCTTAGTGGGGAAGCATGTACGTTAATGTGGTTGCACCTAAACTAGAGAATCTCAATATTAAAAATTACAGCAGCAAGGTGTTTTTCATTACGATTTTTGCTCCTGATCTTACCTCTTTTGTATATAGGGGTAACTACAGTTCTTTGCAACTTTCCACAGATGGTTTTAATTCTTTGAAGAAGGCTAAAATATATGTTCGGTATCTAGAAGATCGTCATTTGCATGATATTCTTAGTCTACTTCAACATATCCACAACGTCAAATTTCTTACACTTGAGATGAAAATTCTTGAGGTATTGTCTCTTGATCTTTATCATATGCCTCTTACAATTTCTTAAAATAAATCTACTTATTAACATTCTACTAAGATAAAAAAAATCACTAATATTGTTTTAGCTGATTTAATTTGTTGATCTATATATAATCATCTACTATTAAATTTTTTACAGTTTCTTTCTTCGTGCGTGGAGCTAATCTTACATCAACCTTTTGTGTTCACTAACTTAAAACGCTTAAAGATTCGCCGAAGTGCCACACGTTATAAAAGCATTTATCTTGATAGTTTCCCAGGTGCCACACTTGATGTACGTATATACATCGTGACCTTATTTCATTATCTTACAGCACGATGCATTTATTGGTGTAAGTTGCATGGAAAGTAATTATGACCATCAAAAGCATGCAATTGGCATAATAATGTATTAATGTAGACCCTCATTTTAGATTTTCACAAGAGGTTAACATAAGATAAAAACCATTAACGTAGTGATATTTTGTCATTCATCACCCTGTATAATATATAAAAAAAAAGGTAAATGTCTAGGAACCCCTTAGTCCCGTTGACGATGTACCCCTCCGAATCACTATACGAAGGACACCTAAAACGAAGCACCCTCACGAAGGACATAAGCACGAAGGTGCTTAACTCGGATAAATAATTAAAGGATTAACACGAATCCTTTCTGTTGAGTCAAGGATTCGCTGACCAGACTTGGTCGCTGACGTGGGTCGTCAGCGAGTTATTGACTCTCGTCAGCAGGTGGTTTGCTTTCCAAATTGTTGGTCAAGGCGGGAAGATTTCAAACCAAAAGAAGACAAGTCATATGGTGGTTCATCCAACTGTATTTTACCCTAAAAGGAAAAGATGCAGGTGGACCAAAACACAAGGGTTTCTCTCTCACACCCGTTTTGGTAAAGAAGACAAAGGCTCCTGGATCCAAGTACTTAGAGCCAATGGAACGTCGACAACCACCATCACATCACTATCATTGTAAGGCTGTGTTGCCCTAATTCCTTTCTATATAAAGCAACACAGCCGCACCATTTACACTGGGTGTTTTATCACCACAAAGTGTGTTGTAATTGCTTAAGTTTCTTTCTTCCTTTCTAGGGTTAGCAATTACCTAGTTCATTTGTATTCTTGTAAGACAAGTTGTAATATCGACCATGTATTCATCGTTTAATCAATGATACATATGATTAGACTTGCTTAGTTTTCTTACAATTGAACTTGTTCTTGTTTATATTCTTTACTTTCTGTTATTATTTTCTTGTCTAAGATAATCATAACCTAAGTGTGCAAATCAAGGACTGTCAAGTGGTATCAGAGCCATCGTTTCTAAATCATTGAAACAAGTTCGTTTGCATACTTTTTCTTTCTTTCAAAATAAAAAATAAAAAATAAAAATAAAAATAAAAAATAAAAAATAAAAATAAAAAATAAAAAAATAATTTCTCTTTTCTTTTTCTTTTTAATCCCTTTTAAACAAGAACATGACTGCTGTTCCCACCCTTGTTAACACACGTGACTTCGGTTACGTATCAGTCCCTCCAAGATTCGAGCCCGATGACTTTGGGTCTTGGAAGGAAAGAATGTTACTACATATAGTGGGTGTGGAACCCTATCTTATGTCTATTCTGACCGTCAGTCCTTATATCCCCACTCTGGTTCAAAGAACACCAGGAGCAACTGTTGATGCTCCAGAGATTGTTATTGACATCGTCAAACCAGAGGTTCAATGGACTGACGATGAAAGGAGACTTGTTAATCTTGATGCAAGGCTCAAAAACATGATTGTCAGCACTCTTCCCACTGACCTCATGAAAGTGGTCATTAGATATCCCTCTTCAAAAGAAGTTTGGGATAGATTGGTTAGCATGCATGAAGGCTCTGCTGCTACCATTGCCACTAAAAAGATAGACTTAAAAAGAGCTTATGAAAATTTCTTTTCCCTCCCCAACGAAGGTCTAAACGGTTCATATACCCGATTTAAAGGGTTGCTAAACGACATGACCACTGTTGGTATCTCTCATGATGATTTTGAGGTATGCCACAAATTTCTTGATAGTTTACCTATCAAGTGGCAAGGTCTGAGACAAATCCTCAGAACCACTGAGCGACTCAATGGCCTTAACCTTGAGTCTCTCTTTGGCATGCTCCAGTTCGAAGAAAGAGCTCTTGCTCAAAATCTTAGAGCTGCCGCTGATGCACAGCACCGTGCGGGTCCCTCTTCTTCTTCTGTTTCTTCTTCTTCTCATTCTGCTCTCGACCCTTTGGCCCTTATCTCTGCTCCCTCTTCTTCTTCTTCTGTTTCTTCTTCTTCTCATTCTGCTCTCGACCCTTTGGCCCTTATCTCTGCTGAGCCCAGTAATCTTAATACTGGTGCCAGCTCTTCTATTCTTCCACAACCCATTCAATCTCTTGTTGATGATCTTGATGCTGAAGAGAAACAAGAGATGTTCAGCGACTTTATGGATTTTGCCTTAGTCGCTGGTAAGCGGTACTCCCGTAAATGGAACAACCGTAGGTCGGTTGCTCCATGTAAGCCTCCTGTGGACAAAGCTCAAGAGGAGTGCTGGAGATGTGGTAGAAAAGGTCACTATCAAAAGGAGTGCAGAGTTGCCTTACCAACTCTTGCTGCTCCTAAAACTAACCCTTCTAAACCTGCTGATGAGTACAGGAATAAATACTATCAGCTGAAGGCCAAGGTTGCTGAAATGGAAGAGGCCAAAACACCAGCAAAAGGGCTGGTAGCTGAAGAGCACGACTGGGCTGAATTAGATGACTCAGACAGTGAAGAATATGTTGACGCCATGTGCCTTATGGCGCTCGCTGATGGAGATGCTTTGACAAAAGATCAAGTCTCCTCAAGTCAGTGGGTGAACGTCACCATTAAAAAGGTTTGTGCTCACTCCTCTGCTTCTGAAGAAGATAAACCAAAAATCTTCGAATCTCTTCTTTGTGACTTTCAGTTCGTTGAATCTATACGAGCTGATGTCCAATCTAAGCTTGACTCTACTTCCTTGGAGTTAAGTGAAAAATCTGAAAAACTCAATGAGTTGAGAAATGTTCACGTTGAACTTCAATCTCATGAGTTGTTGGCACAAAAGGTTCAACTTGAGAATGAAAAACTCAAGCTTGAAGTTGCCAACCTTAAGAAGATTGTGACCTCCTGGTCAAAAGCTTCCAGGTTTCACCACCAGTGCCTAAACGAACAAGTCCCTACCCAAGTACAGGCAGTAATAGGCGGTGACTTCAATGCCGCTGCCTCTCTCTCTGACTTGTTTAATGATGAGGTGAAGCCTAAAATTTCTATTCCTCCATCTACTGTCATCTCTCCTGAAGAGATGAAGAAATGGTATTTTGTTAGGGGTCTTAACAATTACGACAATGAAATGGAAGCTGGTACTACCAGCGACCCATCTAATCCTGCTGAGGAAAATGTTGCTGGCTCCTCAGCAAGCTCCAGCAACCCCTATCCTCATCTTCCCATTATTGGCATGATGCCAAACGAAGGAAGAGTTCAATACTCTTCTGGGGAATCTTATGAAGGGGATACTGGTAGTGATGGTTTTAAACCCATCGCTCCTCAGCAACTCACCATCAGACCTGCTGAACCATTCAGAAGAAGCAAGGTTGCTGTTCCCTATGACTATAGCAAACCTCAGCTAGCTAATGCTGTCAGTCAGCAACCTCAACCTATTGTTCAAACATCATCTTCTCAACAAGCTCCTACCTATGCTGACAGTAAAACTGTTCAGGATGATCGTGTCATGAAAAGACGCGTCAGGTTTGGAGACGCTAGATATCAGCAAGTTGGACCTTCTAAGGACCAACCTGCTGATAGACTTGTCCACCAGCAGGCACCTCAATCGATGCCTATCCCTATTTTGAGACATAAAACTCCCCAAAAGGAGAGAATGTCTCACACCCAAAATAGACCTATTACTCCTCAAAGAGGACACTTGCCTCATCAGCAAGTAAGGCCTATCACTCCTCAAAGAGGACACTTGCCCCATCAGCAAGTTAGGCCTATCACTCCTCAAAGAGGACACTTGCCCCATCAGCAAGTGAGATCAATAACTCCTAATAGGCAGTACCTACCTCATCGGCAAATGAGGTCTGCTACTCCTAATCAGAAACCTAGATCGATCACTCCCAAAAGAGTGCATCCATCTCAGCAGGGTCCTTCTTCTTCTTCTCACCCTGCTGTTAATCTAGCATGGAGTGTAGTTAAGGGATCGAAAATCCCCTCTACCTCTCAATCTGAGGATCCAAAAGGTAAGTCCATTTTGGGTCCTGCTCCTAAGATGCCTCAGCTTACACTTAAGCATAAGCAAAAGTCTAAGCAAAAGAAAAAGCATCTTCCTCCGTTGACCCTAAAATTAACAAGCTAGCTCAGCAAGTTAATGACCTTTCCTCTCAACTGAAGGAATTTTTCCTTCAAAATCAAAAAGGCAGCACCTCTGTTAAAAAATGCTACATATGTGGCAACAGAGGTCATGTTGCCTCTGATTGTGACAACTCCAGGGATGCTCCTGAAGTTGACATTCAACCTAATCCTTCTTCTTCAGCGGCTGCTTCCTCCTCAACTATGGTCAGCGAAAGTTATACCTCTGCTGATCATAGGAACAGTGTAGGAGAGTCAACCGATCTCACTGAGGAAAACATTGCTGACTTCATTGCTGCTCAGCGTATCTCCTTTCCTCTCTCTCAAGAGATAATCACTAATGCTCAAGGCAGCATTCTGATCGAGTATGGGAACAACAATCGAGTCAGTGGCTTGACTGTTCTTGATACTGGAAACACTGTTACTTATACCTCTGCTGATCAATTCTTCACAAATGAGGTCACTAGTGACATGCTTCCTGATCATCAGCTGGTTGATTCTCATCCAAGTGATGAGACTGCTGACTCAAGTGCTCTTTCTCTTTCTCATACTTCAAATGGCACTGAAGAGGAAAATTCTGAATCCACTCCTGTCATCCCTGAAGCCCCTTACTTTAATCCTGCTGACATGTCCGTCAGTGAGTTCAACAATGAACCCATCTGAATCCTTCTGTTAAATCCATGCAGGGCTCGCTGGGAAAAGGTGTGTGGTACTTGGACAGTGGCTGTTCAAAACACATGACTGGCTCAAAGACCCTGCTGGATAACTACGTAGAGGCTGCTGGCCTACTGTAGTGTTTGGTGACAATTCCACTGGACAAACTGAAGGTTATGGTCTTCTCTCAAATGGGCTCATTACGTTCAACAAAGTCGCTTATGCCAATGGATTAAAACATAATCTCATCAGCATAAGTCAACTTTGTGATGCTGACTACAAAGTGATTCTTGATAAACATCAAGGCACTGTAGTAAATGTAAACAAAGAAGTAGTCTTGGTTGCTCCAAGAAAACGAGATGTATATCTGGTTGACTTCACTCCTATCAAGACTGATAGTGAGACTTGTTTCTTTGCTAAGTCAGCTGCTGAACTAAATTGGTTATGGCACAAGCGTATGTCGCATGTGAATTTCAAAACCATTAACTCTCTGGCCAAAAAGAACCTTGTTCGTGGTCTCCCTTATCTTTCATTTGAAAAGGATAGACTTTGTGGTGCTTGTGAAAAAGGTAAAAGCCACAGAGCAACTTTCAAAACCAAGCAGGTCAATTCTATCTCTGGCTGCTTTCATCTTCTTCACATGGACCTTTTTGGTCCAGTGAATGTCCAAAGTCTAAAGGGTAGCAAATACACTTTAGTAATCGTGGATGAATACTCACGATACACTTGGACCATCTTTCTTCATTCCAAGAGTGATGCTGCTGAAGAGATTATAAATTTCATCAAGAAAATGGAAAATCTCAACAACATAAGGGTGAAAGAACTTAGGAGCGATCATGGTACTGAGTTCAGAAACCACACTCTTGAAGCTTTTTGTGCTGATCAAGGGATCTCACAAAATTTCTCTTCCACCAGAACTCCTGAGCAAAATGGTGTCGCTGAAAGGAGAAATAGAACTCTCATCGAAGCAGCACGCACCATGCTCAGTGAGTCTTCTTTGCCTAGTAAATTCTGGGCTGAAGCTGTCAACACTGCTTGTCATACTCAAAATAGATGTCTAATAATTAAAAGACATGACAAGACAGCGTATGAGGTGCTGAAAGGTAAGAAACCTCAAATCAAATACTTCCACGTATTTGGATGTCCTGTCTTCATCTTAAACAACAAGGATCACCTAGGTAAATTTGATCCTAAAGCTGATGATGGATACTTTCTTGGGTATTCGTCCATCAGCAAGGCATTCAGAGTATTCAATACTCGCCTTCAAAAAGTTGATGAATCTATTCATGTTACTTTTGATGAAAGTTCGTCAGCCCTAAAGGACATTCAATCTTCTTCGACTGAGGTCATTTTTAATGAGCAAGCTGACCCTCTTACTGAGGAAGCTGACTTATTTGTTGATGCTTCTTGCTCGCTGCCTGATACTATTCAGCATATCACAAAGGATAGTTCAGCTAATGCTGAACTAGAGCAAGTTGCTGCTCATATCTACTCGATTGAGCCAGTTGAGCCTATCTTAAGATCAATCCATGCAGCATCAGCCAAACCTAGATCACTGGCTGATGACGTGCATGCTGATGACTCTACTGAGGAAGAGTTTCATGATGCTTCAGCAAATGCTGAAGAAATGGAGTCTGCTGAAGACTCCGCCATCAATGATAACTCAAATCAGTCGAATGGCTCTGCTGATCATTCTCCTGAACCCATTCTTACCATTGACCTCTCTTCTTATAATGCTCCTGCTGATCCCATAGCTCCAATTTCCGCTACCACTCAACTTGGTGTCTCAAGTGCTCCTGCACTTAAGTGGACATCTAGTCATCCAGCTCACCAAGTCATTGGTAATCCTCAGCAGGGGATTATTACTCGATCAGCGACAAGAAATACATGTCTGTATGTAAACTTCTTATCTATGATCACTCCCAAAAATATAGGAGAAGCAATGGTTGACCCCTCATGGGTTGCTGCCATGCAAGAGGAACTAACCCAATTCAAAAGACAGAATGTCTGGTTTTTGGTTCCTCTACCTCCTGGAAAAGAACCCATTGGAACTAAATGGGTTTATAGAAATAAAATGGACGAAGATGGTGTTGTTACTCGTAACAAGGCCAGGCTGGTTGCACAAGGTTACCTTCAAGAAGAAGGTGTTGATTACAATGAAACCTTTGCACCAGTGGCGCGATTAGAAGTAATTCGCTTATTCTTGGCACATGCTGCTTACAGAAATTTCACTGTATATCAAATGGATGTAAAGAGTGCTTTCCTAAATGGAAAACTCGATGAGGAAGTTTATGTTGAGCAGCCACCTGGTTTTGAAGATCCAGCCAAGCCACACCATGTCTATCGCCTTTATAAGGCACTCTATGGTCTTAAACAAGCTCCCAGAGCTTGGTATGACACTCTCTCTGAATTTCTTCTTTCTAATAAGTTTCAGCGAGGATCCATTGACAGCACCCTCTTCATCTATAAAAAGGGTGCTGATGTCCTATATGTTCAGATATATGTAGATGACATCATTTTTGGGTCCTCCAGCAAGAAACTTTGCACCAAGTTCAGCTCACTGATGTCCTCTCATTTTGAGATGAGCATGATGGGTGAGCTGACCTTCTTTCTTGGTCTTCAAATTCGTCAACTTCCAAATGGGATTTTCCTTAATCAGGAAAAGTACATTCGAGACATGCTGGCCAAATTTGACATGTCTAATGTCACTACTAAGGCCACTCCTACGTCTCCTCCCAATAATCTTCATGCTGATCCTGATGGCAAGCATGTGAATCCCACTCTCTATCGGGGAATGATTGGCTCGCTGATGTATCTCACAGCGAGTCGTCCTGATATCACGTTCGCTACATGCTTATGTGCAAGATATCAAGCCTCACCTAGAGAATCCCATCTTCTCGCTGTTAAGCGAATTTTCAAGTACCTAAAAGGTACTTCAACATTGGGTCTCTGGTATCCCAAAGACTCCAATTTTGACCTAGTTGCATATTCTGACTCTGACTATGCTGGCTGCATGTTAGATAGGAAAAGTACCAGTGGTGGATGTCAACTGTTGGGGGGGAAGCTGACTAGTTGGTCTAGTAAGAAACAGCATACAGTTTCCATCTCCACTGCTGAAGCAGAATATGTATCAGCAGCGAGTTGTTGTGCACAAGTCCTATGGATGAAAAACCAACTCGCTGACTATGACTTAGAATTCTCTAAAATCCCTATTATGTGTGACAATACAAGTGCTATTGCAATCACACATAATCCTGTTCAGCATTCTAAGACCAAACACATTGACATTAGGTACCATTTCATTCGTGACCATGTCATGAAAGGGGATGTTGAAATCTACTTCATCCCCACTGATGACCAACTAGCTGATATCTTCACTAAACCTTTAGATGAAACCAGGTTTAAATATCTGGTCAGCAAGTTGGGAATGCTGAATGGTGAATCAGTAACATGACTTGTCATGTCTGCTGATGCTTCAACATACATTTCTCTTATATGTTGAAAAGTGACCTTATGGTCAAAAATATCGTTCAGCGAGCTCAAGAGTATCTTACTCGCTGAACATAAATAGCAATAGAGAGCTAAAAGTCTCTATCTAGTCCAGCAGCAAACGGCTGCTGGTAAAGACTACTCAAAACCGTTGATCCCTGTTGCTTTGGGAAAAAGCAAAACAAAAGCAATAGAGAGCTAAAAGTCTCTATCTAGTCCAGCAGCAAACGGCTGCTGGTAAAGACTACTCAAATCCGTTGATCCCTGTTGCCTTGGGAAAAAGCAAAACAAAAGCAATAGAGAGCTAAAAGTCTCTATCTAGTCCAGCAGCAAACGGCTGCTGGTAAAGACATTTCAAATCCGTTGATCCCTGTTGCTTTGGGAAAAAGCAAAACAAAAGCAATAGAGAGCTAAAAGTCTCTATCTAGTCCAGCAGCAAACGGCTGCTGGTAAAGACATTTCAAATCCGTTGATCCCTGTTGCTTTGGGAAAAAGCAAAACAAAAGCAATAGAGAGCTAAAAGTCTCTATCTAGTCCAGCAGCAAACGGCTGCTGGTAAAGACATATCAAATCCGTTTATAGCTGACAATTTGCTAAAAATTGTATTTCTTATTCATCAGCGACCATCGATTGTCGAAAAGTCGATGATTGAAATTTGCTGTCTTAAAAAAAAAAAGGTAACCAGATTGTCTAAACTCTGTCAGCGGATATACTTAGATCTCAACTTTTCTTTCATTTGAGCATATCCGCTAACAATAATATTTTAATAAGAATACCAAACGGTTACCTCGATTTTTTCCCAAATGGACAACTTGTACACTGTACCCGCCGTAAAACTCGAGTACTTTTGAAATAAGGGTACAAGCTGTCACATCAATCCACTTTTATACGTTACTCATATACGTATATGTATATGTTCAATTTGCGTATGAAAGAGAGTATTGGTGACTTCACTATCATAGTTATGGGTCCCATATCCATGCTATATATATATTCTAATCCTCTTCAATCACCATTATCATACTCTCATATTTCTCCTTCTCTTTCTTACTCTTCTAATCTCTCAAAATTATTAAAATCTCTCAAAATTCTTAAAAACCCTTCTCTCTTCTCACTATTCGTCTTCCTCTCTCATTTCTCAATCTCGAACTAAAATGGCTTCTTCATCCGAACAACAACCTAAATCTCCTACCTATGTTGAGTTGCCCGATGATCTGGCTACTCAAAAGGCTCTTAAAAATGTTCCCCTTTACATGCATTCGAAAACCTTTGACCCTGAGAAAATTGCTCCCTCCTCCAAAGCCAAATTTCAGGCTCATACAATCTCAATTAAACCTAATAATTATTTGGGGTCCATTGAAGTTCCATCTGGTATCTCTGGATACCAACAAATGCTGGATTTTATAAAGGCATGTTCAGCAAGCAGTGCCATTTATGCTGACCCAGAAGATATGTATGTCTATCTTCTTAGAGAATTTTGGTGGACGTGTGATTATCACGTAAGCATTGGTGCTATTTCTGGCACCATTAAAAGAAAGCAGGTTCGCATATCCATAACACCCAAAATTCTTCGAACAGCTCTTGGTCTACCTGACCAAACAAAAGAAAAACCTTTTGTAACTCCTGCAACTGTTGAACAATGGAAGGAGTGGTTGCCAACCATTGGGTATGGTGCAAATTTGGAAAACCCAAAAGTTGTTCCCAGCAACCCCACCAAGAAAAATCTCCCTGGTGTATGGAGATTACTCTTTTCTCATGTTATTCAATGCTTGGGAGGCAATTCTGGATCTCATGACCAAGCCACAGCAGCAAATATGCAAATTATTCATGCATTAGCCACAGGAAGATTTATCGATTTCGCCTCAGTCATTTTTGAAGACATGAAGGCTAAAGTCCAAGCAAGCAATCGTTCCTACACAATTCCATTCACAAGATTCTTTTCTCTCATTTTCAAACAAGAGTTGAGGGAAAAGTACAACCAATTTGGTGCTACTATCTGCAAAGCACCAAGAATTGGTCCCTCTGTCTACAAACAGCCAGCATGTGATAGCAATATCTTTGATAGCAAGTTTGCCTCTCTAACTCCTCAGATGAAAGAAGTTCTATTCTCCTCTTATCCCTCCATGTATAAAAGGGTTGGTGGCAGTGAGATTGCACCATCTTCCTTTGTGATCACTGATACCAGTGCAAAAACACCAAAGAAGGCAAGAACCAAGTCCACCAAATCTGCTGCTCCATCATCCTCCGCTGCCGATGTTACAAAAAGAAAGAAGAAATCAGCAAAAGGTGTGATGATTAAGTGGTTGGAATCCTCTCAACTTTCTCTTATTGATGAGGAAACCCCTGCTGCTGTTGAAAATTTAGAGCAGCAACAAACTGAAACAGAGGCACCAAATTCTCCAAACCCTTTAAATTTCTCTTTGGAAAGGCAGGAGCAAGTTGGTGAAATTGAAAGAGTTGGTTTGAGTGAGCATGCTGAGGTGGATGCCAGCATTGTTGATTTGGGTGAAGCTGAAGGTGCTGGTGATGGCGATAAAGAAATTGATGATGTAATAACTATTGATGAGGAAAGTGATTTTGAGTTGGGTAATATTGATGACTTTCAACTAGATTCCAGTCATGCTGATGAATTGGAAGCAAGTGACATGGAGGAAGATAAAAATAATGATGCTGCTGTTGCTGGTGAAATAGCAGCCACTAATGAAAATATTGCTATTGACGCTGCAGTGACTAGTGAAAGTACTGCAAGACCCAAGACTCCTCCAATGCGACCAGTGAACACCATGCTCTCTCTTGGCATGCCTTCTTCCTTCTCAAGTGTTCCTGGCTGTTCATCCTCGATTCCCTCTGAAATCGAACCTCAAACTGCTAAAGATCTGGGCATTTCATACTCCACCTACTCTGCTGATAGGTTGGAAAGGGTGGAGCATCAGCTGAATGATCTCACCAAATATGCGGAGATTGCTGTAGATGTGAAAGAAAATGAGTCCGAAAGACTAATCTCTACTCTGACAAGCTGGTACAATAAGCAAGTTGAAAACTGCTCAGAAGTAGCGATGATTAAAGAAAAATTCATCTCCATGGCTGCTGATCAACACAACATCAATGAAGTCACCAAAGCTATCAAACAAGATCAGCAGGTCCTTCGATCTAAGGCTTTGTCGCTGGTGAAATGTGCCAACTCCACCAGCTACTCAGCAATGAAGGCAGCCTCTACCAGCAAGGCTGCTGCTGCTAGTATCAAGAAGCTGTCCACTCAAGTCAACAACAACACTAAGGCAATTCATGCCTTGGAAAAGCAAGTGGCTAATCTTCCAATCTCTTCTTCATCCTTTACTGAGGAAGATCGCCAGAGGCAAATCAAACTGGAGTCAGAAGTTGATGAGATTAAGAAAATGTTGGTGCAATTTGTGAACCAACAACCTAAACAGCCAGCGACTGTGGAAGTTGTTATTAACAATACAACTTCCAAGGGGGAGAAAGTTGATGCTGCTGTTCTAGATCTGGTAACTGAAGCAGTCAACAAGGTAGTTGCACAAATTTATGAAGACTCTGCTGAAGGTGTACTAGAAATGGACGACACAACAACAGCTGATGATGTTCCCCCTGCTGGTGCTGAGGGGGAGTTAGAAAAGGAAGCAAGTGTTGAAAATTCCCCTGCTGGTGTTGAGGGGGAGAATGAAAATGATGAAGCTCCCCCAGCTGGTATTGAGGGGGAGCAACAAGTGGTTATATTTAATGCACCTCCTGCTGCTGATAGGGAGGAGTTTGACCCTAAAGAGCTTGAAACAGCATGGAAGGTTGGATTTGATGCTGAAATGGCTACTGATAGATCCAAGGAAATACTCCCTATCTTTCACAATCGCTTCATGGGAAATGCTGAAATCACTCCTCTCTCTGATAATCGTCGAAGACAGCTCAGTGAGTCTGGATTCTTCAAGAGATCTACTACTGCTCTTCCTGCTGCTCAACTATCTATTCAATCATCAGCAGGCCATCAGCATCAATTGATTGATGTATTGGCACTAACTGCTGATGGAAAAACTCAAGAAGATGCTATCAAAGAGTTAGATAGGATCAAGCAAAATGAAGAAAATGAAAAGAAAAATCTTGAGTTTATCAGGCAGCTACCTCTACTTGAAAAGGATCAGCTTGATGGTGAGCAAAGAATGCTGCTGAAATCAGGTGGTGCTGAAGCCTTGTACAGGCAGAAACATAAGGAAGTTGAGAAGCAGCTCAGCGAGAAAAGAGCCAAATTTGAAGAAGAGAAAGCTAAGTGGCTGAAGCTGATGGATGATCGAGTCAGGCCTCAAAGAATTATTGCCGCTGAGGCCTTTAAAGCTGAAATGGGCCTAAAGACCAACCTGAAGATCTTAAGAGAAGGCGCTGGCAAGCCAACCAAGTTGGAAGGGGTCAAAGTAACCAACTTAGGTGCTTCAGAATGGGTGGAAGTGTACATGCTGGTGAAAGATAAAAAGACTGCCAGCTACCAGCAGCTCCAAAGCATGCTGAAAGAATACTTCAAGAAAGCACTGGAGTTTGAAACAAAGTTCAAGGTGGACTTGCCCATGCTGAGGCAAGTGTTCGGTACTCCAGCAGCCATCTCTACCTCAGCTGGAAGGCAAGTTCAAAGAAAGAGGAAGATGGAGCATCGAACATCGACTATTGACCTTCCTCATATCTCTGGTGATGCTGCTTTAAACACCAGACTTCCTCCAAGAAGTGTCTTTGAGGAAGGGAGAGTGGTAGAGAATCCAGCTGGTATTTTCTTCACAAATTTTCAAAATACCCAGCTGTTCTTTCGTCTATCTGAACTTGAAAAGGCGTCCACTGGGTTCATCCTGAGCATAAGAAGAAGGTGTTCTGAAACGACCAACAACCGATGGTTTATCAGCAAACTGGATGAGGAGCTGGTTAAGCCTCATAGATTCAATGACCCAGCAGTTCAGATTGCCAAGCAAGAACATGCTTGGGAATTTGAAGCTGAAAATATGTAGATGTCTTACAAATATAAATGTTGTATGAGTCAGCTTGTAATGTTTAAAGTCAAATATATAAGACATCTTTTCATCCTTCTATATTTTATTTTTTATTTTTTTTAAAAAAAGGTCCTCACTCAACAAGTCATCTCAGCGAATAGGGGGAGATTGTTGAGTCAAGGATTCGCTGACCAGACTTGGTCGCTGACGTGGGTCGTCAGCGAGTTATTGACTCTCGTCAGCAGGTGGTTTGCTTTCCAAATTGTTGGTCAAGGCGGGAAGATTTCAAACCAAAAGAAGACAAGTCATATGGTGGTTCATCCAACTGTATTTTACCCTAAAAGGAAAAGATGCAGGTGGACCAAAACACAAGGGTTTCTCTCTCACACCCGTTTTGGTAAAGAAGACAAAGGCTCCTGGATCCAAGTACTTAGAGCCAATGGAACGTCGACAACCACCATCACATCACTATCATTGTAAGGCTGTGTTGCCCTAATTCCTTTCTATATAAAGCAACACAGCCGCACCATTTACACTGGGTGTTTTATCACCACAAAGTGTGTTGTAATTGCTTAAGTTTCTTTCTTCCTTTCTAGGGTTAGCAATTACCTAGTTCATTTGTATTCTTGTAAGACAAGTTGTAATATCGACCATGTATTCATCGTTTAATCAATGATACATATGATTAGACTTGCTTAGTTTTCTTACAATTGAACTTGTTCTTGTTTATATTCTTTACTTTCTGTTATTATTTTCTTGTCTAAGATAATCATAACCTAAGTGTGCAAATCAAGGACTGTCACTTTCTAAAAGACAAAGATAATATTCATCAAAGATAAATATAATACTTACCTAATTCGATCTCTCTAAAGGATAAACTCCCGAAGGAAACAAGATCGGATAAAGATGGTAAGTAGAGTTTGACACAAAGAAGGAATAGGGAAAACCCTAACCTTCTCCCCCAAGTAACCTCCTCCTATAAAAGGAGGAGGATTTCCTCATATTCGATATACAATATCAACAATATATCCACGATCACCGATCGAAAATCCTAAACAAAAACCCCAAGTCGGATATAATTCGACCATTACCTCAATCCACCTTCGTTGGCGTAAAGGAACACCGTTCCTACCTTCGGGGAATCGCCAACAAATCCTAAAAACCCTTTAGGGTTTTACCTTCAAATTAAAAAGCCTCCCGACACGATTTGGTGCACAATCACCCGTAGAGGAATTTTTCCACTCAAGCTAATGCTTAAGAGGTCGTCCATTCAAAATTTTATATTTTTTGCTTTTTTGAATCCTAAATATTCCCGGACCAAAAAACATTGATTCATGGCTTTATCTTTTGTAGGAATGCAAATGAAATGAGGGCGGATACCTTAGTCTGTAAATGAAGTGAGCTAATATTTAAGTATATCTTTAAGACTATGATCAATGCCCTTGTTTGTTCTGTAAATGTGACCCACGCTTAGAAAAGGAATTGTAATTGTTAAATGATAGTGTGCTGTATTGGTTAGCCATACCTCTAGTCACTTGGCTAATTCTCCTCGAAAAATAAGACAGGGCCACCTCCTAGATTAGTAACTACTTCATGGCTAAACTGGGTTCCTAATTCTCTAAACTTGTAACCGAGTGCTAATCCTTCTGCTATGTCCTAATATGAACCACCACGTATTAGCTAGGCGTCTATTTTGGGAGCTTTTTAAAAGTACCAAGTTTGCACAGATTATGTAGTTTAACAACTAATGTAAATTACACTAAGAACATAAGACAAGAAGTAAAGAAGTTTAATCATAAGTAGTATTGATTAAACGGTGAATACATGGTCGGTTTACAAAGAAAGAAAAACACACTAAGTGTAAATATGGCACACACCAACACTTTTGCGGCTAGGTCAAGTGATGCTTTATATAGGAGAGAAAAGACATCACATGACAACCCAATAGATGTTGACACATGAAGGTTGTCAAACATCTATTGGTGTGTAAGACTGGTATTCAGGAATCTCTTGTTACCATCTTGTTTCTTTCCCAAAACGGTATGAAAGAGAAACGCCTTAGTACCAAAATGGTACAAGGTCACATGTCTTCATTCTGATCTATCAACACGTGTCCTTGGGGACCAGTCTCCTTATCTTCATCTTCCCGCCCATATTTGACTTACAAAACATGGCGGTGAGTCATTGAACTTATCCTTTAACTCGAAGATAATAGTTGATCGCTGACAGCTCGCTGACGAAGTCTCTCGCTGAGTCTTTCAGCGAATCCATGACTCAACAATCTCCCCCTATTCGCTGAGGAGACTTAGCTGAGTAGAAGTGACTTGAACTTACAAGTATAACAAGTAGAATGAGGGAATGCTGATATTATATATATGACAAACACCTTTACAATAAACAACATCACAAAAATTATAAGACTACTTAATCCCACTGAGACTCTTGCTTGGCCTTGATGAATGCTTCATCTTTTTGTCTTTCAGGCTTCAGCAGCTCTTGATCGATCAGCTTTATGAAATTGGGATCATTGGAAGTCTGAGCACAATACTTCCTTATTTTTAGAAGGAAGGAAGAGGGAGCAATTCCAATCTCATTGGTCCTGAAGAAGAGCTCATGACCATGGACATTGCAAAAACAAAAACCTCCCAGCTTCTCATTATAAGTACCTTCCATAAAAAGAGTTCTGGAGGACATCTTTAAATTTAGCAGCGGCTCCTCATCTATATCAGTCTTGGGAACCATTCTGAGTATAGTGGGGAGCTGAGAAACCTGGGATCCAGAAGCTGATCTCTTGACTCCGGATCTTGGTTGCTGAGGAGGAGGAGGAGGGAATGGATGTCTCGCTGAGCTGAGCAGAGAGTCTTTAATTTTATACTTCTTTTCCATAGCACGCACTTTCTTTATTTGCTCTCCTGCTAGCTCAATGAGTGGCTTGTAGCTGACTGCAGTCTTATCTTTTATCAGCTTATAAATTTTGATCCACTCAGCTGGACCAAGAGTGTCTTTAGTAACAGCCTTCAGTTTATACAGCTTGTCCACTCCTTGTCTTTGGAGATGAAGATTCATCCCTTGATTGGTCAGAGTAACCTTGACTGACAAGATCTCCTCTTTCCTTTGCCTTATCTCCCTTGACTTAAGGTAGCGTTCTTTGCCTTCGTCAAAATTTTTCTTCAACTGAGCTTTTCTAGCAAAGAACTCTTCCTCCTTTTTCCTTAATGATTCAATTCCACTTGTCTGCTGAGCCAACATCTTAAATTCACCCTCAGCATCCTTTAACTCTTCACCCACAACCTGCTCACTTATAAATTTTTGAGAGAGCTCCTCTTCTCTCTTTTTTCATTTTTAGCTCCTCCTGAAGTACAACCTCTTCAGGAGTAAGTTCAGCAGTTGTCTTTTGAGATGCTGTTGGCTTGGGGAAAGCTCCAGCCATTAGCTTTTCTTGCTGTTCCCTTGCTGTGGTGGGAACTTTGGGTGGCTTACTCTTTTCAGCAATCGTTGCCTTACCCTTATCAGCATATTTCTTTTCAAGAGCAGCATGAAATTCAGGAGTAGGCTTGAAAGAAGAAACATTCATTGGTTTTGCTGGCACAACCTTAGAAACTTTAGCTTCAATCTTTTCCTTTTCAACAGTAGCTGCCGGTTCAATAACCTTCTCAGCTTGCTCCCCCTCAACAGTAGCTGCCGGTTCAATAACCTTCTCAGTACTTTCAACGTTTTCAGTTTGGGGAGCATTTTCACTTGTAACATTTTCAGTTTGCTCCCCCTCAACATTTGCTGCCGGTTCAACAACCCTATCAGCCATATCAATATTTTCATCTCGGGGAGCATAAGTACTTGTAACATTTAAATTCTCAGCTGCCGGTTCCACAACCTTCTCAGCTTGTACATCATTTTGTGTTGTTGGGCCCTCCTCAGCTTCATTCTCCCCCTTGGAAGCAGCTGAGGAACTAGCTACTTCCACTTTGTCTTTCTTGAGGAGACCCAGCACTTCTGTCAGTATTCCTTTGAGGTTGCCAACCTCTTCTTCGAGTTTCTTCTGCCTGCTGACAGAGTCTTCCAAGAGTTTTCTGTCAGCATCGGCTGAGGAAGGAGTTGTAGATTGAGATGATTGGGTTTTGAGTGATGAGATTTCTTTGGTGAGAGTGGTGAGAAAATCATCTTGTTGTTTGGAGAAGAAGGAAACGGTGTGAGTGAGCTTATGAAGTTGTGCAGTGAATAGAATATTTGATTGGGAAAGTTCTTGGAGTACTGGTATAAGTCCAGGCAATTCAGGGGCCTTCGCTGACTTAGCTACTTCCTCTTTTAACTTGTCCAACGAGGCAGAGATTTGAGAATTGGAGGTGCTGACCTTCTTCATACTTTCATGTAACAGAGTTTGATTTCTTTTAAACAGCTGCTCATTGGAGCTGGTGTTAGTGACTTGATTCTTTGTAATTCCAAACACCATTCCTTGAAGAGTGGCCAGCTCATCTTTCAAGTCATCATTTCCAGCTGCCAACTCTTGAAACTTGGCCAAAGCACCAAAATTCATTTCAGCCATTTTGTCAACCAGCCATGCATACAAGTAACCATGTCTATTTCCTTGGCTTTGATAAATCTGCACCCTTCTCAGAATTTCTTGCAACTGGTATGTTTCAACATGATCAAGACCAGGAAAGTTGATAGCAGTGAAAGCAGTGGTGGCTTCGTTAGGAGAGGGAACCTTGAGATCCTTCGGTGAAACAGGATACTTAGAGCAAGGAATCCCAAAGAAGTCAGGGTGATGCAATGGAGGAACTTCCATGATAATATCATCATCAATTTCTTCATTTTCATCATAAACATCATTTCTTCGTCCTTGATCTTGACAAAGTTTAATTCTTTGAAGCAGTTCTTCCTCGGGAGAAGGCATTTGGAGAGTAGTGGCTTCTTGCCCGGAAGGTGGTGCGAAAAAGTGTTCTCCAAAGAAACCAGTGGGCTCATGGTAAATAGTGGGTGGAGAGGCATATCTGGCAAAGGAGCTGGTAAGTAGTGGGCTCATGGTAAATAGTGGGCTCATGGTAAATAGTGGGCTCATGGTAAATAGTGGGCTCATGGTAAATAGTGGGCTCATGGTAAATAGTGGGCTCATGGTAAATAGTGGGCTCATGGTAAATAGTGGGCTCATGGTAAATAGTGGGCTCATGGTAAATAGTGGGCTCATGGTAAATAGTGGGCTCATGGTAAATAGTGGGCTCATGGTAAATAGTGGGCTCATGGTAAATAGTGGGCTCATGGTAAATAGTGGGCTCATGGTAAATAGTGGGCTCATGGTAAATAGTGGGCTCATGGTAAATAGTGGGCTCATGGTAAATAGTGGGCTCATGGTAAATAGTGGGCTCATGGTAAATAGTGGGCTCATGGTAAATAGTGGGCTCATGGTAAATAGTGGGCTCATGGTAAATAGTGGGCTCATGGTAAATAGTGGGCTCATGGTAAATAGTGGGCTCATGGTAAATAGTGGGCTCATGGTAAATAGTGGGCTCATGGTAAATAGTGGGCTCATGGTAAATAGTGGGCTCATGGTAAATAGTGGGCTCATGGTAAATAGTGGGCTCATGGTAAATAGTGGGCTCATGGTAAATAGTGGGCTCATGGTAAATAGTGGGCTCATGGTAAATAGTGGGCTCATGGTAAATAGTGGGCTCATGGTAAATAGTGGGCTCATGGTAAATAGTGGGCTCATGGTAAATAGTGGGCTCATGGTAAATAGTGGGCTCATGGTAAATAGTGGGCTCATGGTAAATAGTGGGCTCATGGTAAATAGTGGGCTCATGGTAAATAGTGGGCTCATGGTAAATAGTGGGCTCATGGTAAATAGTGGGCTCATGGTAAATAGTGGGCTCATGGTAAATAGTGGGCTCATGGTAAATAGTGGGCTCATGGTAAATAGTGGGCTCATGGTAAATAGTGGGCTCATGGTAAATAGTGGGCTCATGGTAAATAGTGGGCTCATGGTAAATAGTGGGCTCATGGTAAATAGTGGGCTCATGGTAAATAGTGGGCTCATGGTAAATAGTGGGCTCATGGTAAATAGTGGGCTCATGGTAAATAGTGGGCTCATGGTAAATAGTGGGCTCATGGTAAATAGTGGGCTCATGGTAAATAGTGGGCTCATGGTAAATAGTGGGCTCATGGTAAATAGTGGGCTCATGGTAAATAGTGGGCTCATGGTAAATAGTGGGCTCATGGTAAATAGTGGGCTCATGGTAAATAGTGGGCTCATGGTAAATAGTGGGCTCATGGTAAATAGTGGGCTCATGGTAAATAGTGGGCTCATGGTAAATAGTGGGCTCATGGTAAATAGTGGGCTCATGGTAAATAGTGGGCTCATGGTAAATAGTGGGCTCATGGTAAATAGTGGGCTCATGGTAAATAGTGGGCTCATGGTAAATAGTGGGCTCATGGTAAATAGTGGGCTCATGGTAAATAGTGGGCTCATGGTAAATAGTGGGCTCATGGTAAATAGTGGGCTTCTTGCCCGGAAGGTGGTGGGCTCATGGTAAATAGTGGGCTCATGGAAAAGAGCTGGAGAATCATCAAATTCAGTGGGAGGAGAGGAAATCAATAGATAACCCCTTTCAGCATCAAGATACCCACTGATCACTCCTTCTTCTTCTTCTATTTCTGCTGTGGCAGCGAGTGTAATTTCAGCCTCATCATCTTGTTGGCTAAACTCGCTGCCCAGATCTTCATCAGTCTCAGCCTCTGAACATAACAACATTGGTCTCGGTCCCTGCACAAGCAGTTTCCGAGACATCTATAGAAATGGGGGAAGGGTTAATGGGTGCCTCAGTCTCAGTGTGTTGTTCCACCAAGAGCTCATCGGCCGTAGAATTTGTTGTCTCTAGCATCACCTGTGATCTGGCTGCTGACAATGACTCAGAAGGGTTTAGAGAAGAAGGGGAAGTATTTGGTGGGGTTGGACTTTGACCTCTAGTGGGTTGGGGTGACCCAATATCTTCACCAACCTCACCTACAGAAGTTTGAGGTGGCTGCCTGCTGTTCCCATTTAACTCGTCAACAGCCTGTTGGGAGGCTGCTGATGGGGTGGCTTGGGTACTAATGTCCGTGGGCACTGAGGACTTCCTAACCTTTGGTTTGCCCTTTGATACACTCCGCTTACGTTTTGGGACGTCAGCGGAGGGTGAAGATTGAATATTTGTTGTTGAGGACGCTGCCTTAGATTTTCTTTTGGTCTTTTTGGAGGCTTGGGAGGTCGCTGGGGGGTTTTCCAGCGAACCAGCCTCAGAAGGCATTCTAGCATCCACATCGACCATACCAGCCACTTCATCAGAAGGAAGTGCTGCCTCCCAGTCGCTGTCTTTCGGGTATAAAGAAGAGTTAAAAGAGAAAAGTACCTCTTTCATATGAGAAGTGAGGCGAGCAACCAAGTGTTCAGAAGGCTGCTTGTAAATGTTGTTTCCAACCCTTGCTGTTGGAATATTGGTGGCAGTTGGCAGCACATATTCAGCACCCATCTCCTCCTTGAAGATAAGAGAAAAGATTCTTGTAAAGGCACTGTATGTGATCTGTTGTTCATGCTGATCTTATTCTTCATATCATTGAAGATCAGCTGTCTATAATCCACAAATCTCCCTTCAGCGAGAGCATGAATTATTGGCATCGAAGTAGATGATGCTTGATTGTAGGAACCAGAATTACCTCCCACACACTGAATCACATGAGTGAACAGTACCCTCCAGATCCCAGGTAAATTTTGCTTTAAAGGATTGGTTGGGATCGCTGGAGGATTAATCAAATTATAATTATATCCAATGGATGGCAACCAAGCCTTCCATTCATTATCACCAACTGGCTCCACAAATATTTTCATCTGTTTCTTGTGGAAACCTTAGGGTTTGGCGAAGAGATGCCGGAGTGATTGTAATGGTTTTCTCCCCCTGGCGGACTGTGCTAGTAATGGACTTTGAGTTATCATCATACTCACAAGTCCACCAGAACTCACGAAGAAGATGGACAAAAATTTGTTCTGGGTCCGCCATGATGCAATAGTTTGCAGAGGATGCGTGGATGAAATCCAGCATTGGCGTATATCCTTTTGTACCTTTTGGTACTTCAGACGTGCCAAGATGATTGTTGGATTTGACAATCATCTTTGAGGGAGGAAATGAGACTTTAGAAGATTTGGTCACGTTTACTGGCACATATTCATGAGAGTTTAGATAAGTGACTGGTTCTTGAACAGGTTGTTCAGGAACTGGGGTTTTGAACAGTAGGTGTTGAAGAAGAAGGAATTTCAACACTTTCAGTAGATTGAGGAATTTTGGATGAAGATGCCATTGATATATTTGAGAAATTGATCGAAAAAGATGAAGATATTTATGAAAGAAGATGAACAGAAGGAGAGAGAGATATTTGATTAGAGAGAAAATGAATAGTTTATGGAAGCGTGAAAATAGGTGTGTGAAAGTGAGGCTGTATATATATAGGGTATGATTGGTTGAGTGAAAGGGCAAAAGGGATTTTCTCTCTCTTCCTTTTGAATAACAGTTGTAATCAACAACTGTTTTATAAATAAAATGGTATATATACATATATAATATATAAAATTAGATGTGAGTAACGTTTAAATAAAAGGAAAAGAAATTTTATTCAAAAATACTTGAGTGTGCGCCGTATTGACAGACGTAACCTGTCAATCAGACGCGCAGAGACTGTCACATGCAGACAAGTGACGTGATCAAGAGAAAAATTTGGATGACTTTTTAATTTGAATTTAAAACATGTGGCTCAAAAGTTTGCCACGTCACCCACATAGTTACTTTGAAAACACTTAGTTTCAAAATTGTCCTATGTTTTATTAAGTATGAAAATAATGTTAAGGAAGACATTTAATAATATTAAATGCCTTTTACTTCAGCACCCTTTTTAAGAAAAGAAGGTTGGATGCTGAAAACATTTGAAGATTCAGAATGACCACATGCTGGGATACGCTCAGCATGTCTAATGTTTTGTCAGTGATTTCACAACTAACGTTGGTCGCTGACTACAGTTTTTGGCAAACTGTCAGCCATCAACGGATTTAAGAAGTCTTTACCAGAGCCGTTTGCTACTGGACTAGATGAAGACTTTCAGCTCTCCATTGCTTTTATTTTGCTTTTTCCCAAAGCAACAGGGATCAACGGATTTAAGAAGTCTTTACCATAGCCGTTTGCTGTTGGACTAGATGAAGACTCTTAGCTCTCCATTGCTTTTATTTTGCTTTTTCCCAAAGTAACAGGGATCAACGGATTTAAGAAGTCTTTACCATAGCCGTTTGCTATTGGACTAGATGAAGACTTTTAGCTCTCCATTGCTTTAATTTGCTTTTTCCCAAAGCAACAGGGATAAACGGATTTAATGAGTCTTTACCAGAGCCGTTTGCTGCTGGACTAGATGAAGACTTTAAGCTCTTCATTGCTTTAGGTTCAGCGAGTAAGACAGACTTAAACTCGCTGAGTTAGCATACATGAACAATCATGTCACTGATTCCCCATTCAGCATTCCTAATTTGCTGACAAGCAATTTGAATCTAGTTTCATCCAATGGTTTAGTGAAAATATCAGCGATTTGATCATCAGTTGGGATGAAATAGATTTCAATATCACCTTTCATGACATGGTCACGAATAAAGTGATATCGAATATCAATATGCTTAGTTTTAGAGTGCTGAACAGGGTTGTGTGTAATAGCAATAGCACTTGTATTATCACACATGATTGGAATTTTGGAATATTCCAAATCATAGTCAGCAAGCTGATGTTTCATCCAAAGAATTTGGGCACAACAGCTCGCTGCAGAGACATATTCTGCCTCAGCGGTGGAGATGGAAACTGTGTGTTGCTTTTTACTAGTCCAACTAGTCAGCTTCCCCCCCCCCCAACAGTTGACATCCTCCACTGGTGCTTTTGCGATCAAGCATGCACCCAACATAGTCAGAGTCAGAATAACCAACTAATTCAAAGTTGGAATCTTTGGGGTACCATAGACCCAGCGTGGGTGTACCCTAAAGATATTTAAAGATGCGCTTGACAGCGAGAAGATGAGACTCACGAGAAGAGCTTGATAGCGAGCACAGAGGCATGTTGCAAACATAATGTCTGGGCGACTCGCTGTAAGATACATCAGCGAACCAATCATGCCTCTATAGTGAGTGGGATTCACATACTTACCATTTGGGTCAGCATGGAGATTATTAGGAGGGGACATGGGAGTTCTTTTTGGAGTAACATGGGTGAAGTCAAATTTATGCAACATATCCTGAATATATTTTTCTTGATTGATAAATATTCCAGTGGGAAGCTGCTTAATTTGTAACCCCAAAAAGAAGGTTAACTCACCCATCATACTCATTTCAAAAGTGCTAGACATAAGAGCGCTAAACTTTTGACAGAGTTTGGTAGATAAGGAACCAAAGATGATGTCATCGACATAAATCTGAACATACAGAACATCAGCTTTCTTCTTGTAGATGAAGAGAGTGCTGTCTATGGTTCCTCTACGAAAGCCATGGTCAAGAAGGAAGGTAGACAAAGTGTCATACCAAGCTCTAGGAGCTTGTTTAAGACTATATAAGGCTTTATTTAACTTGTAAACATAGTGAGGATGCTTTGGATCCTCAAAGTCAGGAGGCTGCTTAACATAGACTTCCTCATCAAGAGCACCATTTGAAGGCACTCTTGACGTCCATTTGATAGACAGTGAAGCCTTTGTAGGCAGCGTGAGCAAGAAAGAGACGAATAGCTTCAAGGCGAGTGACTGGAGCAAAGGTTTCATCATAATCAATGCCTTCAACTTGAGTATAACCTTGAGCAACCAGTCTTGCCTTGTTTCTGATAACTACACCAGCTTCATCCATCTTATTCCTATAAACCCATCTAGTGCCAATGGGTTCCTTATAGGGAGGAGGAACAAGAAACCAAACGTGATTTCTTTCAAATTGTGTCAATTCTTCTTACATGGCTTCCACCCAAGAAGGATCAGCCATGGCTTCGCCAATATTGGCAGGCACAGTTTGAGATAAGAAACTGACATAGAGACAAGTATTACTTGTCGCTGAGCGAGTTTGGACACCATTGTGTGGATTACCAATCACATGGTCAAGAGGGTGATCAGCAATCCATTGTAGTGTTGGTGTATGGATAGAAGAAGAGTGAGTGAGAGCGGATAAGGTGGTGGTAGGATCATTTGGTGTAAGTGAATAAGTGGAAAGATCAATGGTTAGAGAAGGTTCAGAGTTGCTGACAGGAGGGTCACTGAGAACAGTGGGTACCTCTTGCTGAGATGTGTCATCATCAGCGTCTCCAGAAATAGGATTCGCTGAAGCATCATGAAAGATTTCCTCAGCGACACTGTCAGCAGCTTGAGGTTCAGCTGAGGGGGTAACGTTAATGGAAGTGGCATTAACTGTCCTAAGGAGAGGCTCAACTAGATCAATAGAGTAAATGTGAGCTGCCACATACTCATCATTTGTTGAGAGGCTTGAAGTATCAGCAGCAGATGAGGCAGCAACATCATTATGTGTCGCTGACTCTACTGAAGGATCAGCAAGATCGCTGAAGATTACTTCAGCAAATGACTCATTTGAGAGATCACCTAGAGCTGAACAGCTTTCATCAAAAGTAACATGAATTAATTCATCTACTTTTTGAGTGTGAGTATTGAAAACTATGAAAGCCTTACTAATAGAAGAATATCCCAGAAAATAACCATCATCAGCTTTGGGATCAAACTTACCCAAATGATCCTTATCATTCAGGATGAAAACTGGACATCCAAAGACATGGAAATATCCAATTTGAGGTTTCTTGCCCTTAAGAATTTTGTAGGCAGTCTTGTCATGTCTCTTGACAATAAGACACCTATTCTGAGTGTGGCAAGCAGTACTAACTGCTTCAGCCCAGAATTTACTAGGAATGGAAGACTCACTGAGCATAGTTCGAGCAGCTTCAATGAGTGTTCTGTTTCTCCTTTCAGCTACTCCATTTTGCTCAGGAGTTCTAACAGAAGAGAAATTTTGTTTAATCCCTTGATCAGCACAAAAATTCTTAAGAGTGTGGTTTCTGAACTCAGTGTCATTATCGCTTCTAAGTTCTTTAATCCTTATGCTGTTGAGGTTTTCCATCTTTTTGATGAAATTTATTATTTCCTCAGCAGCATCACTCTTGGAATGAAGAAATATTGTCCAAGTATACCGTGAATATTCATCCACAATAACTAAGGTGTATCTGCTACCCCTTAGACTTTGGACATTCACTGGACCAAAAAGGTCCATGTGAAGGAGATGGAAGCAGCCATTTATTGAATTGGCTTGTTTGGTCTTGAATGTGGCCCTGTGACTTTTTCCTTTCTCACAAGCGCCACAAAGTCTGTCCTTCTCATAAGTGAGAGGAGGAAGGCCTCGAACAAGATTTTTCTTGGCAAGAGAATTGATTGTTTTAAAATTCACATGCGACATACGCTTGTGCCACAACCAATTGATTTGTGAGGCAGCTTTTGAAAAGAAGCAGGTCTCGCTGTCAGTTTTGACAGGAGTGATCTACCAAGTAGATATCCCTTTTTCTAGGAGCAACCAAGACTACCTCTTTATTGATGTTAATTACTGTGCCTTGATGCTTATCAAGGATAACCTTGTAGTCAGCATCACACAGTTGACTAATGCTGATCAGATTGTGTTTTAATCCATTCACATAAGCAACCTTAGTGAACTTGATCAGCCCATTTGAGAGAGAGCCATATCCTTCAGTTTGGCCAGTAGAATTGTCACCAAACACAACTGTGGGACCGTCAGTCGCCACAAAGTTATCCAGCAGGTCCTTGGATCCAGTCATGTGTTTTGAACAGCCACTGTCCAAATACCACACTTCTTTTGTTAGCGAGGCCTTCTTGATTGTGACATTCACCCACTGACTGGAGCACACTTGATCCTTTGTCAGCGCCTGATCATCAGCGAGTGCCATGAAGCAGATGGCATCTTCGAAGTCCTCGCTGTCAGAAATGTCAGATTCAGCCCAGTCGTGTTCTTCAGCAACAAGACCTTTGGCTGGAGCTTTGGCTTCTTCCACATCAGCCATCTTAGCACGAAGCTCATAATACTTCTTTTTATACTCATCAGCAGGCTTGACAGATGAAGGCCTTGCTGATGAAGAAGAGGACTTTGCTACCTGCAAAGAAGGAATAGAAACTTTGCATTCCTTTTGATAGTGGCCCCTTCGACCACATCTCCAGCATTCTTCTTGCGATTTGTCCACCGCTGGTTTTTGGAAGTGAGTCGACCTACAACTGTTCCATTTTTTAGAATATCGTTTACCAACGATGAAGGCAAACTGCATGAAGTCTAAGAACATCTCTTGTCTCTCCTCGAGATCGAGGTCATTGACAAGATCCAGGATGTGGGAGGGGGTAGTATGGCTGTCGTTAACATAGATAGTGCTAACTTCAATAGAAACTAGTGCAAGGGGGTCATGAATATGAGGAGAATTAGATAAAGAAGAAGAAGATGAAATAGATGACCCAGCATGTCTTTTGGAATCAGCCTCAGCTCTCAAGTTTTGAGCTAGGGCTCTCTCTTCAAATTGAAGAGTGCCATAGAGTGATTCCAAGTCATGTTGTTTCAGCAGCTTGGTGGTTCTAAGAATTTGTCTTAGACCTTGCCACTTGATAGGCAAGCTGTCAATGAACTTGTGGCATACTTCAAGCATATCATGCTCTATGCCAGCGTTGGTCATATCATTCAGAAGACATTTGAAACGATTATAGGTGCCATCCAGATTCTCATTGGGAAGAGAAAAGAATCCTTCATAGGCACATTTCAGATCTATCTTTTTGGTAGCAAGAACATCTTCAGTACCATCAAATCTGGTACAAAGATTAACCCACACCTTTTTGGCAGAAGAAAGTTTGATGACAGATTTCATTATGTCATCTGGAAGGGTGTTGATAATAAGGTTTCTCAACCGAGCATCCAGATTGACAAGCCTACGCTCATCATCTGTCCATTGTACTTCCGGTTTAATAATCTCAGTAACAACTTCAGGAGCATCAGTAGTAGCTCCTGGTGTCCTGGAAACCAGAATCGGTACATATGGCCCTCTGGTCAGAATAGTCATCAAGTAAGGTTCAACTCTTCCTATGTGTAGGAGCATTCTCTCTTTCCAAGATCCGAAATCATGAGTTTCGAATCTTGGTGGGATTGAGACATACCCAAAGTTTCTAGTATTAACCAGAGTAGGAACCGAAACCATGTAAAAAGTAAAGAAAATAAGACAGAAAGTTTAAGAAAAGAAAAGATTTTTGATGCAGAAAATTAAAAGTAAAGAAAGAAAGATAATCTTGCAAACACTTTTCAGATCAGTTTCAGTGTATCGAAACACTGCTCTGATACCAACTGAAAGTCCCAAATTACACAGATTATGTAGTTTAACAACTAATGTAAATTACACTAAGAACATAAGATAAGAAGTAAAGAAGTTTAATCATAAGTAGTATTGATTAAACGGTGAATACATGGTCGGTTTACAAAGAAAGGAAAGAGAAAATATTGTTAAGTTTTTGACACGCTAAAAACTTAAGAATTATACAAAGAGAGAAAAACACACTAAGTGTAAATATGGCACACACCAACACTTTTGCGGTTAGGTCAAGTGATGCTTTATATAGGAGAGAAAAGACATCACATGACAACCCAATAGATGTTGACACATGAAGATTGTCAAACATCTATTGGTGTGTAAGACTGGTCTTCAGGAATCTCTTGTTACCATCTTGTTTCTTTCCCAAAACGGTATGAAAAAGAAACGCCTTAGTACCAAAATAGTACAAGGTCACATGTCTTTATTCTGATCTATCAACACGTGTCCTTGGGGACCAGTCTCCTTATCTTCATCTTCCCGCCCATATTTGACTTACAAAACATGGCGGTGAGTCATTGAACTTATCCTTTAACTCGAAGATAATAGTTGATCGCTGACACCTTGTAACACCCTGCTTTATAAAAATGTGGATTTCAAAAAAATTCAACTTTAAACATAACACCGTTAACAAATTGCGGAAGCGACTTTTAAAAATCCCAATTGATTCCTAACGAAATCAATAAAACATATTAAATGTCTCAAAAAGGTGTTACCAACTAGTATCATCACAATAATGTAAATGAACTCCACAATCAACCTCCATAAAGACAGTCGACATAATAAAGGCCAAAACGGCTAGATAAATAAGTCTACTTAAATAATGCCACTATGGGTAACTAAAGACACGTCCAAAAGCTCCAATAATAGCTACCCATCTCACAAGCAAGCTACCACGCCACTGATCATTACCTAACCTGAAGGCACAACACATTTTCACAAAACAAGTGTCAGCTATTAAAGCTGAGTAAGATAACAGGTTAGTATAAATAAAAGGATTGCCAATTAAAACACTTTAATAAATCAACTCATGCATACATAAAGGCACAAACACCAAAGCAACATAAACTGCATAATAAGGATTATCAAATCCTACAATGTGCCTAGCAATCCTCCATAGTCACCAATATCCACCTAACTGCATAAACTACATAAATCACCAAAGGTTATGCCATGATAAACTACATAAAAGGTTGTGTGAGGCGGCTAAATAGCCAAATATGGAACCCCACACCCGACTTGATGGGTAGACCTTACGGTGGTCCATCTATGTCGTTATGGATAGGCATAACCAAATCCATGAGTATTCCGTTAACACCAGGTGGTCAACCACGACACCCGAAATACTCTAAACACCAGGTTGTATTCACAAGAGAACATGATCAGTGTCTCAAGTGACGCCATAGCACACTCCGCCTAAATAGACGTCATGTGGGTTAAGCTTAACTCTTACACCAATGCTCGAGACTTTCACCAAAAGATATATTAAAAATATATCACACCAATATCTACATAATATTTTAGGGCCCTTAAACGTGCACGTGACATGGCAACCTAAATCATGTCTAGTGTACTATGTGTACAAGTCCACATAAATCATTTACCACACAATCAACAAGCTACATATATCAACAGTACAACATTAAACTCATTTCTACCCAAGCATGCTTTAACAACACCCAACAAACCTCCCACATATATCTCACACCCAATATATGCATGAGATAGTTGAAACAACATAAAAGGGGAGTTTAATTATTAAAACTAAGTTTTGTTGTGTCCCTCATGTGTCAAAAGTAAGTTATTTACCTTTTGCAGCTTTACAAATCACAAATACTAATAGTTTACCAAGCTTGTTATGTATTCCCGAAAACCTATAAACGACCAATAAATACATAAACCGAACCGACAAAGCATGCGATATCCAAAATAAAACTTGACACCATAAACTCTAAAAATGAAATCTCTCATGAAACAACGCTTCTGTTGTTCACGTGATTCTCAAAATCACAAACCATTTTTAATATTACTACTTTATATAGTAACAAACAACAGCAACAAGGACCATTTACGTCTACATATCTTCTCTAGTGAATCTGAAGCAACCAACAATAAATCACTTATCCATTTGATGTTGTACTACATTCTTTTTCTGTTCGACATGTACAGCCCACCACAAAAGCTTTTTGATATTACTTTATTTTATTGATTTATTATGTAACTAACCAAGGCACCAAATAACTTATGGACTCCTTACTTTCTTTCTGACTAGTGCAAGGCCACAAGACTACATAAAGACAAGGACAACTCTCTCTTTTCTTCTTTTTAATTCCATAACAATTGAAAAGGAACAACATATATAATTTCGGCTATATATATTCTTTGCTATTTGATCAAGACCCAAAAGATACAATAAAAGTGGATTACTTTTCACTTTCCTTTCTCTGACACATAAAGACTACAATACTATCTTACCATTATATATATATTCAAATATTTTCTATTTATTATACCATGTTAAAAGTCAAAGTAAATAAATTAAATATGCTTCTAGACTAATACAGACCACACACATCTAAATTGGGAGTCATGCTTTTCGTTGCCTACTGTAGGGCCGATCCATATTTCACTTTATTTGTTTATCCTTGGCAAGCAACTACTAGTATTATTATGTCTATAGTCTATTCTTTAAAACCAACAAGACAATTGACTAAAAATCCCAATGACAATAAAGAAGTAAACAACCTTTTATTATATATAATAATATATATATATTCACTTCGGACAGATAAGAAAACAACTATGACAAATATAAATTCTTACTTTTGTCAGGAGGACTATGGAGGAAACCACGCGTACTATTTTTTTTTGTTTTCGAGGCAACACAAGTTTTCCTTCCCTTGGATCTGATGAGCCCAAACTACAAGGACTGAGCAAGTTTTCTCTCTATTTTTTTTTTCCCGATAACCGACGGTAGAAAGAAAAGAATATGGAGCGAACTTTAGGGTTTTTGTAAAATATGCTTGGAGTATGAGAATAACTATGATTGGGTTTATTTGAACCCCTAACTACGACTAATAAACCTTTTAGATACTGACGTATATGGCCCTCAAGTTACATAGTTATACTTTAACTTTGTTTAATGCCTAACGGGAATACACACAACACAACAAGCACTATGGTAAACATTTAACGACACTTTTAGTCACACTATTGAGAACTCATCTCCGAAACTGTCCACGTAAATGACACACCTTAATCTACTTAATTACCACATAATTATCCACATAAACAATTAATTATTAACACCATAATTAACCACATAAAATATGACGTCACTTAATGGTAGGCCAACGTTGACTAACGGTTAAAGTTAACGGAATTAGAATAAAAGAGTTCGGGATGTTACACACCTCGCTGACGAAGTCTCTCGCTGAGTCTTTCAGCGAATCCATGAATCAACACTTTTGATATAGAATAGAGAATAAAATCTATTATGATATCATGCAGGTGATTGTAGCACAAAGCATTGTACTCGAATTTTCGATGCTTCTAGAGCAAGAAAAAACTGATACTAAGACAAGTATGACTCCAATGGAGCGAGGGAATGACCCAATGGAGATCCACGGGGAAAAGTTTCTTGGGCAAGGGATGTCATAAGCAGAGACAAAGTTACAAATTGGGGAAAGCGTGACAGCAAAGATTAAAAGCTGTTTACGGTGGCTTTATGCAGAGATTCGCCAAAGGAAATCAAGGTATCGTCTCATTATTTCAAAGTTGCAGAAGATTGAAGAGGTCCTGGAAAAGCTGCCTGCATCAACGAGGGCTTTGATTCAACCAAGTTTAGCTAGTCTGTCTAAAGAGGCTGTCATTGTTATGGGTGGAATAACAGATTGATAAAGACTCAATGTGATGAGAAGGAAAGTCAGATAAGTGGCTGCATTCAAGAACTTGCTACAACATTATTGAAGCGGTCTGATTAACAAATCTTATGCTCTTTATTTCTTTTATACATTCTGTAACACCCCAACAAGGCGGAATCATGAGGGTTACATACTAAGCACAACACGACATGGAAATTAAGTAGAGTCAAGTCTAAATGCATTAAAAGGATTAGACAATCCATACAAATCATTCAAATACAATACCGGATTAAGAATAATGCATAAGGAGCACGCCCATCAAACGTTTACAAAATAATAGTTCAAAAGATGGTAAATGATCCTAAGCAAAACCCATAAGTGGGAACCATGAATCACGGATCCAAGAATAGTCCAAGTCCAATCCTAGAATGCATCAAATCAATCAAATCATCCAATACGTCTTTGGTTAACCTGTTCACCTGAAAAGTGTACTAAAACGTGTCAACATAAAGTTGGTGAGTTCGTAGGTTTAAGTAATGAAAATCAAGTGTCGGGATATCAACCGTTATCGATAAGTGAGGATTAGAATACCTAATCACGTCAAAGTCAATACAATAAACGTTACGTCACAATAATCGTCAATAATATATATAAACGTCATAATATGGAAAAATTATACGTCACAACAATAATCGTCAATATATATATATAAACGTCATAATATGGGCTCAAAAACCCTTATCCCGAGTATGATCATGCCGGGTGTGGATTCGTCAATCCACCGTCACGTCAATACATAATAATATATAATATACGTCATACATCATAAGTATAACATCGTCATAAAGTGGCCATGATCATACCGGGTGTGGATTCGTCAATCCACCGTCACGTCAATACATAATAATACATTATACGTCATTCGTCACATATCAACGTCAAATGACACATATCACAAGTAAATAATCAAGTATCAATCGTCACATTCATATCATAATCAATTGTATCAACCGACAAGCGTTTAATCGACAAGTACACTTTCCACCCCAAAATAGAATAAACGTAGGGGCTACGAGACTCACCTTTGCCTTGAACGTCGAATTACAATTTAATTATAAGTATTCAACGAATTTTAAACGTCCCGAATCCTTCAATGTTCACGACCTATCAACACGTTTATACAATGCCCGCATTAATATAAATACGTTTATTTATATTTACTTATATGAGTTAATTACAGAAATCGTCTCTGTCGTGGTACCCAACTTGCAGGTTTCGTCCCTACCTTTCAAAAATTACAGTTTTTAGTCCGACTAAAACTGTTTGACGGAGCAAAGTTTTTTGGACTAAAACTGTAATTTTTGAAAGGTAGGGACGAAACCTGCAAGCTGGGTACCACGACAGGGACGATTTCTGTAATTAACTCTAGATAAAATAGATAATAAATAGATGATGTATTGAAAATGTTGTAATTTAATTGTTTACAAAAACTCATTCCCTTGTTGACTCAATGACCCTCAGCCGCCTCCTTTTCTTTTTAAAAGACATACAATTATTATTTTATATGAATACATATATATGTTAT
Organism: Erigeron breviscapus; assembly: GCA_034093135.1. NCBI lineage: Eukaryota > Viridiplantae > Streptophyta > Magnoliopsida > Asterales > Asteraceae > Erigeron > Erigeron breviscapus. The sequence continues at coordinate 36,263,514 of CM067172.1, forward strand.
ATATATATATATAATATATATATATATATATATATATATATATATATATATATAACACCATTTTCATAAGCCAAAAATATTTACAGGACTCTAGCCGCCCTTCCTTCTAACACTAAACAACAAGTGGGTCCAAAAGAAGGTGGGGATCGATCCAATTGGTGAAGAACAAGTGCTGGAAACAAAACAGAAAAAGATACAATCGACACCACCGTAAGCTTTTGTGATTTTTGACTCGTTTGACTTATTAAAAACGTAAATTAACCGTGATTTATTTACTTCGACCCGTTGACTTGAACGTACCAAATGACTAACTAATTTTTTTAGTCGAAATGATTTAATGCTTTGTTTGATGATTTGTTGACGTGAAAGATACTAGACGAGACTTGGTGGTCGTATTTAATCGATTTTTGTGACGTAATGCGACGTTTAATCAAACTAGAAATGTATTCGGGTGATCCATGGGTCGACCATGACCCATGAATCACCACCATTGACCCAACCTTACCCAACCCCACTCTTCCACTCCCTCATCCATTCACTCAACTCCACCTATCTATCTCTCTCACTAAATGCACCCAATCACACACACTCTTACATCTCTCTTTCCCTCTCTAAATTTTTAGCTCATTTAATGTTCTTGTAACAAGATTTATGGTAGAATCATCATCTTCATCATCATTTAATCATCATATCAAAAGTTGAAATCTTCAAGTGCAAGGAAACTTGGTTTTTAGCTTAATTTCGGATTTTTAGCTTCGGTGGAGTTTTGGTAAGTCAAATTCATCTCAACACTATCATTTTATGGTTATAATCAGGTTTTAGTCATATACAAACATCCTTAAGTCATTTTCCAAGCTAAAATCGATAATGGGTCAAATTTAGGGTTTTTACCTAATTAAATGGGTCAAAAACGGGTCTTTTCAATTGTATGATGTTACGGGTCAAATTATGGAATGGGTTATGTTGCTAAACATTTTAATAGACTAATATAATCAAGTCTTGTACAAATTTCGGGCTGAATCAATGAAAAACGAAAATTAGGGTTTATGAGATTATGAAATTAGGTCAAAATGAACAAATAACAAAATTGGTGATTTTGGATAGTTTCGGGTGAAGGGTTGGATTCATTGACGTCCATCTAGATTATTGAAGCCTAAAACACCTCTGAATTTCCATCAAAACGATTTGCAAGCTTCGAATTAGGGTTTTGTGCTTAGAGGTCAAAGTTGACTTAAAAAGTCAACTGTCTTGTTCTTTCTCCTCTGCCCAGATTGCATCCATTCTGCTCCACCGTAAATTACGCCATTTTTGGCGTCCCTTATGCCCCCTGAGCCCTGTCCAGCGTAGGCTACGCCCTCCTGGACGTACCTTACGCTTGTCTGCAACTCCAAAACGAACGTTACGCCATAAACTCACTGTCTACGCTGCTTTATATGCTGGAACTGCCATTTCCAGACCACCGTAAGGTACGGTGGTCAGGACCGTACCTTACGCTCTGCTTAACATCACCACCGTACCCTACGCCAATGTGAACCGTCCTTTACGCCTGTTGTATTCTTCCCACCGTAAATTACGCTAGTCACCACCGTAAATTACGATGGTGTATTTCCTTGAATTTCCAGATTTTATTAATTCAAAATTTGTGGCTCATCAACCATTTCCATCATGGTCTAACCTCTTTCCTGGTCTCGTTAGTGTCATATTAATACCTTGGAAAATGTACGGGTCGGGTTTACTCTTGCCAAGCT
>CM067172.1:36267761-36278055 GCA_034093135.1 Erigeron breviscapus
TGGGTTGTTAAACTCACGTTATGGGTTGTTAAACTCACGTTATGGGTTGTTAAACTCACGTTATGGGTTGTTAAACTCACGTTATGGGTTGTTAAACTCACGTTATGGGTTGTTAAACTCACGTTATGGGTTGTTAAACTCACGTTATGGGTTGTTAAACTCACGTTATGGGTTGTTAAACTCACGTTATGGGTTGTTAAACTCACGTTATGGGTTGTTAAACTCACGTTATGGGTTGTTAAACTCACGTTATGGGTTGTTAAACTCACGTTATGGGTTGTTAAACTCACGTTATGGGTTGTTAAACTCACGTTATGGGTTGTTAAACTCACGTTATGGGTTGTTAAACTCACGTTATGGGTTGTTAAACTCACGTTATGGGTTGTTAAACTCACGTTATGGGTTGTTAAACTCACGTTATGGGTTGTTAAATCACGTTATGGGTTGTTAAACTCACGTTATGGGTTGTTAAACTCACGTTATGGGTTGTTAAACTCACGTTATGGGTTGTTAAACTCACGTTATGGGTTGTTAAATCACGTTATGGGTTGTTAAACTCACGTTATGGGTTGTTAAACTCACGTTATGGGTTGTTAAACTCACGTTATGGGTTGTTAAACTCACGTTATGGGTTGTTAAACTCACGTTATGGGTTGTTAAATCACGTTATGGGTTGTTAAACTCACGTTATGGGTTGTTAAACTCACGTTATGGGTTGTTAAACTCACGTTATGGGTTGTTAAACTCACGTTATGGGTTGTTAAACTCACGTTATGGGTTGTTAAACTCACGTTATGGGTTGTTAAACTCACGTTATGGGTTGTTAAATCACGTTATGGGTTGTTAAACTCACGTTATGGGTTGTTAAACTCACGTTATGGGTTATTAAACTCACGTTATGGATTGTTGAATACACGTTATGGGTATCTTTATACTCACGTTATGGGTTGTTAAACTCACGTTATGAATTGTTCACATGTTATATATTTATATACATGTTATATATATATACATGTTATATATATATACATGTATATATATATATACATGTTATATATATATACATGTTATATATATATACATGTTATATATATATACATGTATATATATATACATGATATATATATATACATGTATATATATATACATGTATATATATATACATGTATATATATATACATGTATATATATATACATGTTATATATATATACATGTATATATATATACATGTATATATATATACATGTATATATATATACATGTATATATATATACATGTATATATATATACATGTATATATATATACATGTATATATATATACATGTATATATATATACATGTATATATATATACATGTATATATATATATACATGTATATATATATACATGTATATATATATACATGTATATATATATACATGTATATATATATACATGTATATATATATACATGTATATATATATACATGTATATATATATACATGTATATATATATACATGTATATATATATACATGTATATATATATACATGTTATATATATATACATGTATATATATATATACATGTATATATATATACATGTTATATATATATACATGTATATATATATACATGTATATATATATACATGTATATATATATACATGTATATATATATACATGTATATATATATACATGTATATATATATATACATGTATATATATATACATGTATACATGTATATATATATACATGTATATATATATATACATGTTATATATATATACATGTATATATATATACATGTATATATATATATACATGTATATATATATACATGTATATATATATACATGTATATATATATACATGTATATATATATACATGTATATATATATACATGTATATATATATACATGTATATATATATACATGTATATATATATACATGTATATATATATACATGTATATATATATACATGTATATATATATACATGTATATATATATACATGTATACATGTATATATATATACATGTATATATATATATACATGTATATATATATATACATGTATATATATATACATGTATATATATATACATGTATATATATATACATGTATATATATATACATGTATATATATATACATGTATATATATATACATGTATATATATATACATGTATATATATATACATGTATATATATATACATGTATATATATATACATGTATATATATATACATGTATATATATATACATGTATATATATATACATGTTATATATATATACATGTATATATATATACATGTATATATATATACATGTTATATATATATACATGTATATATATATACATGTATATATATATACATGTATATATATATACATGTTATATATATATACATGATATATATATATACATGTATATATATATACATGTTATATATATATACATATATATATATATACATGTATATATATATACATGTATATATATATATACATGTATATATATATACATGTATATATATATACATGTATATATATATATACATGTATATATATATACATGTATATATATATACATGTATATATATATACATGTATATATATATACATGTATATATATATACATGTATATATATATATACATGTTATATATATATACATGTATATATATATACATGTATATATATATATACATGTTATATATATATACATGTATATATATATACATGTATATATATATATACATGATATATATATATACATGTATATATATATACATGTATATATATATATACATGTTATATATATATACATGTATATATATATACATGTTATATATATATACATGTATATATATATACATGTATATATATATACATGTATATATATATACATGTTATATATATATACATGTTATATATATATACATGATATATATATATACATGTATATATATATACATGATATATATATATACATGTATATATATATATACATGTATATATATATACATGTATATATATATATACATGTATATATATATATACATGTATATATATATACATGTATATATATATATACATGTATATATATACATACATCTTTAATGTGTTGAATGTTGAAGTTAAGATTCAGACTATGCTTTACCTGCCTTGTTAGTGACTTGACCCCTTTATATATTTGTATGCAATGGTTTGAAATTGTGGGATTGATTTGGAATCGAATGAAAACGATGATGCTTTGCCTCGTTATATTTGGACTTGAATGTTGATTTGAATAATTCGGTTGCGCTTGAATTGGGATTGTGTGATTAGTTAGAATGCGAATAAGATGTCGATAACATAGTTTATTGCCAAGATAATATCCCAGTAGAAATACGTGTCCTTGTAATGGCTTACGATAGTCTAATTTTGGATTGTTCGTTATGTGGCGGTTAATTGCGAATGTTCGTGTGTGAATTGTGAGGATTAACTAGGTAATCCAACACGTGTGTTCGAGGAAAGATGGATAGACCATGGAGAGCTAACATGAATTATGGGCGCCAAGACGAGTAAGAGAAACCGGTTGATCAAGGAAATCAAAGAAGTAGAGGAGGCCGTGGAGGCAGTGGTTATCGTGAAAGACGTGAGAGAATCGAGTGGGTTAAACATCAAAAGGTGTACCATCAATCGTCGTGTCTTCCTTTGAATGCCATTCCGATCAATGCTCGAAATCCCATGACGGCCCGAGGTACTTGTTATGAGTGTGATAGTCATGAGCACCACCGAAATAAGTGCCCTAACCTTATCGGTCAACAACAAGCCCCACAACAACTTACTCCCCATGGAAGAACTTTTACAGTGATTGTGGCCGAGACTCGTGTTGATCCTAAACGTCGTTACAAATACTTTTCTTCTCAACAATCAATATGCCACCGTATTATTTGACTCCAGTGCTGATTTTAGCCTTGTTACCAATGATTTCGTGCCTTTGATTGGTACTAGTGTTATTCCGTTGTCGTATTACTTTGAACTTGAAATGGTAAATGGCGAGTTAACGAAAATTGACCAGTTGTTCGTGAATGTACTTTAGAGTTAAGTGACCATCTGTTTCTCAAAAATCTGGTTCCTTTTGATATCGGTAGTTTGACGTGTATGTGGAGATGGATTAGATGTCGGCAATGAATGCGGTTATAGATTGTAGTAGTCGGGTAGCGAGAATTCCGTTAGAAGACGGTGAAGAGTTAGTGGTTCAAGGCGAGACGACCGAGCCGTGGGAAGGAAAAGTATATAATGTAAATGTCACATAAGTCGAATTAAAAGCCGTGCCTGTGGTTAATGGATTCATGGATGTATTCCGGATGACCTACCGGGGTTCCCCCATCTCGTCAACTTGATTTCCGAGATGATTTTATTCCTAACGCTTCTTCCGTGGCCAAAACACCATATCGCTTAGCCATGACCGAAATGCAAGAGTTGGCCGCCCAACTCAAAGAACTTCAAGAAAAGGGTTTTATCCGCTCTAGTCAATCACTGTGGGACGCACCAAATCTACTTGTCGAGGAGAAGGACGGCTTCATCCGAATGTGTATCGATTATAGAGAATTAAACAAGCTCACGTTGAAGAATCGTTATCCCCTTCCAAGAATTGACGACTTAATTGATAAGCTTCAATGTGCTCGTTACTTTTCCAAGATCGATTTGCGGTCGGGTTACTACCAGTTGCGTGTCTGTGAAGATGATATTCCCAAGACGGCCTTTCGAACCCGTTATGGACACTTTGAATTTACGGTTATGCCTTTTGGGTTGACCAATGCACCGGCGGTGTTCATGGACTTGATGAACCGGTTGTGTCGGCCCTACGTGGATAAGTTTGTCATTGCCTTCATTGATGATATTCTTATCTATTCCAAGGCGAAAGAAGATCACGTGGAACACTTGACGGAAGCCTTAGAGTCGCTTCGGAAAGAGAAACTTTATGCTAAATTTTATAAATGTGAATTTTGGCTCGAAGAGGTCCACTTTCTTGGTCATGTGGTGAGCAAGGAAGGAATTCATGTGGATCCAAGTAAGATTGAAGTGGTAAGGAATTAGAGACGACCCGAGACGCCAACCGAAATTCGCTAATTTCATGGTTTGGCGGGTTATTATAGACGTTTCACTGAGGGCTTTTCCAAGATTGCCCAACCCTTGGCTCTACTGACTCAACGAGAAAGACGATTCGATAGGAGTAATAAACAAGATCAAGCCCTCCATTCTTGAAAGACGAGTTGTGTGATGCACCCATTTTAGGCTTGCCCGATGGAGTCGATGACTATGTTGCGTATTGTGATGCATCCGGGCAAGGATTGGATTGTGTTTCGATACAATGGGGTAAAGAAAATGTTGTAGCCGATGCCTTGAGCTGAAAGGAACGTATAAAACCAAGACGAATTAGGGCCATGAGTCTTACCGTGCAAAGGAGTGTTCACGACTCCATCATTGAAGCATTACACGGCTTAGAATAACAAATTGATAGATAGAATGATGACGGTTTATACTTTGTTGAACGATTACGGATTCCCGTTCTTGGCGGATGGCGGTTGAGATTGACGAACAAAGCTCACAAGTCGGCACACTCGGTTTACCCTGGGTCCGACAAGATGTATTTTGATGTGGGAGACTTGAATTGGTGGCCGGGAATGAAGAAAGATATTGCGAGATACGTTAGTGAATGCATCACATGATTACAAGTAAAAGCTGACAACAAGGAACCACCCTGTTTGCTAGCTCAACCGGTAACGCCACAGTGGAAATGGGAACGAATTAATATGAACTTCATCACGAAGTTACCTAGAACGAGTAGTGGTCGGAACACCATTTTGAGTGATGGTTGACCGGATGACTAAGTCGACTCACTTCTTAGCCACCCGGGAATATGATAAATTTGACACCATGGCACGTTGTACCTCAAAGAAGTAGTATCCAAACTTGGAGAGCCAATTTCCGTCACAACCGATCAGGATGCCCGATTTATTTCAAAATTTTGGAAGGCGTTCCAGAAAGAAATGGGTACTCAAATTAACATGAGTACGGCGTTCCATCCGCAAAACGACGGTCAAAGAGAAAGAACGATTCAAACGCTTGATGATATGTTAGGAGTTTGTGCCATCAATGTTTGGTGGCAATTGGGATGCGCATTTACCGCTAGTCGAATTCTCCTATAACAATAGCTACCATGCTAGCATTCTAATGGCGTCGTTTAGAGCTTTATATGGGAGAGATTGTAGATCACCTTTGGCATGGGCGGAGGTTGGCGAAAGCCAACTCATCGGGCCCGAGATTGTCATTGAAACAACTAAAGTGATCTCACAAATTAAAGAGAAATTGAGAGTGGCCCGTGAAAGACAATTGAAGTATGCAAACGTGAGACGACGCCCTCTCGAATTTGAAGTTGGTGATTATGTGTTGTTGAAGGTATCCCCGTGGAAAGGCGTGGTTCGATTTGTGAAACGTGGCAAGTTGGGCCCGAGATATATCGGCCCATTTAAAATCCTTGAACGAATTGGCCCGGTAGCGTATCGATTGGAACTTCCTCAAAACTTGAGTGGAGTTCATAATATTTTCCATATTTGTAACCTTAGGAAGTGTTTGGCCGATCCAACACTTCACGTGCCTCTTGAAGAAATCCGTGTCGATAAAACGTTGAAATTTGTGGAAGAGCCGATAGAGATTCTAGACCGGCAAACTAGAAAGCTTAAGAACACCCGGTATACGATCGTTAAAGTAAGATGGCAAGCTAGACGTGGGCCCGAATTTACTTGGCAACGTGAAGATTCTATGAAAGCCAAGTATCCCCATTTATTTAACGAGCCTAGTTAGAATTGAATTTCGGGAAGAAATTCCTTTAACGGGGGAATGATGTAACATTTGTGATTTTTGACTCGTTTGACTTATTAAAAACGTAAACTAACCGTGATTTATTTACTTCGACCCGTTGACTTGAACGTACCAAATGACTAACTAATTTATTTAGTCGAAATGATTTAATGCTTTGTTTGACGATTTGTTGACGTGAAAGATACTAGACGAGACTTGGTGGTCGTATTTAATCAATTTTTGTGACGTAATGCGACGTTTAATCAAACTAGAAATGTATTCGGGTGATCCATGGGTCGACCATGACCCATGAATCACCACCATTGACCCAACCTTACCCAACCCCACTCTTCCACTCCCTCATCCATTCACTCAACTCCACCTATCTATCTCTCTCACTAAATGCACCCAATCACACACACTCTTACATCTCTCTTTCCCTCTCTAAATTTTTAGCTCATTTAATGTTCTTGTAACAAGATTTATGGTAGAATCATCATCTTTATCATCATTTAATTATCATATCAAAAGTTGAAATCTTCAAGTGCAAGGAAACTTGGTTTTTAGCTTAATTTCGGATTTTTAGCTTCGGTGGAGTTTTGGTAAGTCAAATTCATCTCAACACTATCATTTTATGGTTATAATCAGGTTTTAGTCATATACAAACATCCTTAAGTCATTTTCCAAGCTAAAATCGATAATGGGTCAAATTTAGCGTTTTTACCTAATTAAATGGGTCAAAAACGGGTCTTTTCAATTGTATGATGTTACGGGTCAAATTATGGAATGGGTTATGTTCCTAAACATGTTAGTAGACTAATATAATCAAGTCTTGTACAAATTTCTGGCTAAATCAATGAAAAACGAAAATTAGGGTTTATGAGATTATGAAATTAGGTCAAAATGAACAAATAACAAAATTGGTGATTTTGGATAGTTTCGGGTGAAGGGATGTATTCATTGACGTCCATCTAGATTATTGAAGCCTAAAACACCTCTGAATTTCCATCAAAACGATTTGCAAGCTTCGAATTAGGGTTTTGTGCTTAGAGGTCAAAGTTGACTTAAAAAGTCAACTGTCTTGTTCTTTCTCCTCTGCCCAAATTGAATCCATTCTGCTCCACCGTAAATTACGCCATTTTTGGCGTCCTTACGCCCCCTGACCCCTGTCCAGCGTAGGCTACGCCCTCCTGGACGTACCTTACGCTTGTCTGCAACTCCAAAACGAACGTTACGCCATAAACTCACTGTCTACGCTGCTTTATATGCTGGAACTGCCATTTCCAGACCACCGTAAGGTACGGTGGTCAGGACCGTACCTTACGCTCTGCTTAACATCACCACCGTACCCTACGCCAATGTGAACCGTCCCTTACGCCTGTTGTATTCTTCCCACCGTAAATTACGCTAGTCACCACCGTAAATTACGGTGGTGTATTTCCTTGAATTTCCAGATTTTATTAATTCAAAATTTGTGGCTCATGAACCGTTTCCATCATGGTCTAACCTCTTTCCTGGTCTCGTTAGTGTCATATTTATACCTTGGAAAATGTACGGGTCGGGTTTACTCTTGCCAAGCTAATGTACGGGTCAGATTAAGTATGCTTGGTTATGAATATGTGATGTGATTAGGATAGTTGTACATACATGGAAGACGATGATACATTTAATGAGTTATAGATGTGGTGGGAAGGCTACGGGTGACCCTATATATAAGCATCTATGATTCCTTAAATGTAAAGTCGTATGAAATGTATGTGCATTGTGGATTTGGATGATTTGTGGTATAATGGATTTGTGATTGAGTTTTGTTTGCGCATTATTCATATGTAAGTCGCCCCGTAATATGACGCATTTGAAATATATGTAAGTCTCCCCGTGATATGACGCATTTGAAATATATGTAAGTCGCCCCGTGATATGACGCATTTGAAATATATGTAAGTCGCCCCGTGATATGACGCATTTGAAATATATGTAAGTCCCCCGTGATATGACGCATTTGAAATATATGTAAGTCGCCCCGTGATATGACGCATTTGAAATATATGTAAGTCTCCCCGTGATATGACGCATTTGAAATATATGTAAGTCGCCCCGTGATATGACGCATTTGAAATATATGTAAGTCGCCCCGTGATATGACGCATTTGAAATATATGTAAGTCTCCCCGTGATATGACGCATTTGAAATATATGTAAGTCGCCCCGTGATATGACGCATTTGAAATATATGTAAGTCGCCCCGTGATATGACGCATTTGAAATATATGTAAGTCGCCCCGTGATATGACGCATTTGAAATATATGTAAGTCTCCCCGTGATATGACGCATTTGAAATATATGTAAGTCGCCCCGTGATATGACGCATTTGAAATATATGTAAGTCTCCCCGTGATATGACGCATTTGAAATATATGTAAGTCGCCCCGTGATATGACGCATTTGAAATATATGTAAGTCGCCCCGTGATATGACGCATTTGAAATATATGTAAGTCGCCCCGTGATATGACGCATTTGAAATATATGTAAGTCTCCCCGTGATATGACGCATTTGAAATATATGTAAGTCTCCCCGTGATATGACGCATTTGAAATATATGTAAGTCGCCCCGTGATATGACGCATTTGAAATATATGTAAGTCGCCCCGTGATATGACGCATTTGAAATATATGTAAGTCGCCCCGTGATATGACGCATTTGAAATATATGTAAGTCTCCCCGTGATATGACGCATTTGAAATATATGTAAGTCGCCCCGTGATATGACGCATTTGAAATATATGTAAGTCGCCCCGTGATATGACGCATTTGAAATATATGTAAGTCTCCCCGTGATATGACGCATTTGAAATATATGTAAGTCGCCCCGTGATATGACGCATTTGAAATATATGTAAGTCTCCCCGTGATATGACGCATTTGAAATATATGTAAGTCTCCCCGTGATATGACGCATTTGAAATATATGTAAGTCGCCCCGTGATATGACGCATTTGAAATATATGTAAGTCGCCCCGTGATATGACGCATTTGAAATATATGTAAGTCTCCCCGTGATATGACGCATTTGAAATATATGTAAGTCTCCCCGTGATATGACGCATTTGAAATATATGTAAGTCGCCCCGTGATATGACGCATTTGAAATATATGTAAGTCTCCCCGTGATATGACGCATTTGAAATATATGTAAGTCGCCCCGTAATATGACGCATTTGAAATATATGTAAGTCTCCCCGTGATATGACGCATTTGAAATATATGTAAGTCTCCCCGTGATATGACGCATTTGAAATATATGTAAGTCGCCCCGTGATATGACGCATTTGAAATATATGTAAGTCTCCCCGTGATATGACGCATTTGAAATATATGTAAGTCGCCCCGTGATATGACGCATTTGAAATATATGTAAGTCTCCCCGTGATATGACGCATTTGAAAT
>CM067172.1:36279055-36353749 GCA_034093135.1 Erigeron breviscapus
ACCCTTTTTCTTGAGAGAGTTTTTTGTCTTACAAAAATGTGTGTGTTGTGTGATACACTCTATGTTGAGTAAGTCTTATGTCTTGTGTCTTGTGTAACATGCAGGACAACAAGTGTCACATTGCATGTATACCCACATGGGGAGGGAGGGGGCCGGCCCCTTAGTCCATCACATGGGTATTAACCCACTGCGCCGCAGTGGGTCTGATACACTCCCACTGCGCCGCAGTGGGAACTCCCTGGCCTTCGGGTGCAAAAACCCCCACTGCGCCGCAGTGGGTTTGACACGCTCCCACTGCGCCGCAGTGGGAACTCATCTTGCCAAATAAAACTATTGACATCTCTCTCAAAATAAATCATCCATATAATTTATTTACATATCTCAAGTGCAATTATTTAGAAAACCACTTTCTAAATGTTTCAAGTATTTATATTTATTTAAAGATCATATCATATAAATAAATATCGTAAGTGTTTGTCTAGCTTGTTATTGGGTATGACCCGACTTGGATCATCACGTACTAGCCACGTCAATTTAATATGTGTCTTGGGCAGACGAATTCCAACAATCTCCCACTTGCACAAGATTCATAGAAGATTGACGCAAGCATCAAATACCGCCTAACAACGGTTTGCTACCCCTAATACGTATGACGAAGTGCCATTCAATAACATCATCCTCTTCAAGTCCCTTACTTGAAATGATTTAGGTGAATCGGTCATTTATCCTTTTGTCTCAGATGTCATGTTAAATCCTAAAGACACAGAGTGATCATTCTCTATTGATTTAACTTTGTAGCAGGCCTTAGACATCTTACTCTCAACGAATAAGAGGGACAAATTCCATCTCGACTACATACGTCTCTCACAATCACCTTATATCATACCTGAGCTTAGCCTTATGTACTGCCATGTTTCAGAACAGCGAAGAACTAAGTCAAAGTATAATATTCAGTGAATATCAAGACCCAATATGTATCTCAGGTCTGAGGACACAATGATATTCGCCTTTTAACTCAAGATTACTTATGATCAATCACAGAGATTCCATGTAGTAATGCTGATTGCAGGTCAGTCCAATATTTGTATCCCACAAATATCTATGAACCTTGGTAGCAACACTTTGCTCTATATTCAAACCCTTTTGAATATCTACCAATCCAAGTTCATAATAATCTACATTCATATTTGTTCCCACAAATATGATCGACTACGGACATTTAGAATAATTAACTTATTCATGGATTTAAACATGCAAAAATGGAACATAACACAATTTAAATGCAAATACCAATATTCATATAAATGTGTTAATAACTACAAGTGTTCCGATATCCAAATACATAAAATAGATCAAATCCAATTACTAGAATATCGAAGTCCCATGGCACAAGTATGACTCTCATGCTTAGGCCTTTCAAGGAGCTTCGTGAGTGGGTCCGCAACATTTTGATCGGTGTGAACTTTGTGAATACATATCTTTCCCTTTTCAACTTCATCCCTTATGTAGTTGAATCTCCGCTCAAAGTGCCTAGTCTTTTGATGTGCACGAGGTTCCTTGATTTGAGCAATCGCACCCTCGTTATCACAAAGAATTTCTAGGGGTCCTTGAATGGAAGGAACAACCCCTAGATCGGCAATGAATTTCTTCAACCATGCAGCTTCTTGTGCTGCTAGAAGCGGCGATGTATTCCGATTCTGTAGTGGACAATGCAACCACATCTTGCTTTGAGCTTTTCCAAGAAACAGCTCCTCCATTTAGAATGAAGATATACCCAACCCCGATTGTGATCGAGAATCATCTCGATCAGTTTGGAAACTCGCATCCGTGTAACCCTTTACAACGAGTTCCTCCTCACCAGATCCATATATTAAGAACATATCTTTAGTGTTTCTAAGATATTTCAATATATATTTGACAGCCATCCAATGACTATCACCTGGATTTTGCTGGTATCTACTTGTCATGCTTAAAGCGCATGACACGTCCGGTCTCGTGCATATCATAGCATACATGATGGATCCTATAGCAGATGCATATGGGATTCCACTCATTCTTTCTTGCTCAACTTTTGAGCTGGGAGATTGAGAGGTACTCAATATAGTTCCTCTTTGAATAGGCACCAAACCCTTTTTGGAGTTTTCCATCTTGAACCTTTTCAAGATCTTGTCTATGTATGCACTTTGATTCAAACCTATTAAGCGCCTTGATCTATCCCTATAGATCCTTATTCCCAAAATATAGGCGGCTTCACCAAGATCCTTAATGGAAAAGCAACTTCCAAGCCAGGCTTTTACACCTTCCAAGGTTGGAATGTCATTTCCAAATAGTAGAATGTCATCGACATATAATACTAGAAAAGTAATGATGCTCCCACTAGCCTTCTTATACACACAAGCTTCATCAGCGTTTTTGATGAAGCCAAATTTCTTGACTTCTTCATCAAAACGACGATTCCAGCTTCTTGATGCTTGTTTCAATCCATAGATTGATTTCCTTAACTTGCATACTTTATTAGGATGCTTAGGATCGACAAAACCTTCAGGCTGATCCATATAGACATCTTCCTCAAGATATCCATTTAGAAAAGCGGTTTTGACATCCATTTGCCATATCTCATAGTCATAATGTGCGGCTATGGCAAATAATATCCTAATAGACTTTAGCATTGCCACAGGCGAAAAAGTTTCATCATAATCGACCCTCGAGTTTGAGTGAAACCTTTTGCTACAAGTCTAGCTTTATAAGTACTCAAGTTTCCATGCATATCGTGTTTCAATTTGAACACCCACTTACTTCCAACTACTTTGGAATTAGGAGGTTCAATAACCAATTCCCAAACTTGGTTGTCATACATGGATTGCATCTCAGCGTTCATGGCCTCTAGCCATTTGTCCGAATCTGATTTGGACATAGCATCATGGTAGGTGGTAGGTTCATCAGAAACTACCATGTAGCATTCATCCACGAGAATCCATATCTCTCAGGTGGATAAGTAGCTCTACCAGATCTACGAACGTTTTGTGTGTCTTGATCAACCCTTTGATCATCTTCAACATCCTTTTGTTGAATGCTAGTGTCACCCAAGTGTGTATCTGTCAGTGGTTCTTGATCTTCTTCAAGTTCCACTGTTCTGGAACTAGTTCCTTCCATAAGGAATTTAGTTTCCAAGAACTCAGCCTTTCGAGCAACGAATACATTTTGCTCATTAGGATTGTAGAAATAATATCCCAAATCATCTTTGGGATATCCTACAAAGATACACTTAGTGGATCGGGGCTCTAATTTGTTTGAGGCATCATGTCTTACATAAGCCTCACAACCCCATACCTTTAAATATGATAAAGATGGAACTCTTCCATGCCATATTTCAAAAGGTGTTTTCTCCACTTTCTTGGTGGGAGCCATATTTAAAATTCGGGCAGCAGAGATTATGGCATATCCCCAAAATGATAGAGGTAGTGAGCTTCTGCTCATCATGGAACAAACCATATCTAATAGAGTTCGATTCCTCCTTTCAGACACACCATTATGTTGTGGTGTTCCAGGTGGAGTTAGTTGTGAGACAATCCCACAACTTCTAAGATGATCTTGAAAAGCATCACTTAGGTATTCACCTCCTCTATCAGAACGAAGAATTTTTATTGTCTTACTGAGTTGGTTTTCTACTTCATTCTTGAAAATTTTGAACATTTCAAAAGCTTCACTCTTATGTTTTAATAAGTATACATAACCGTAACGACTATAGTCATCGGTGAATGTAATGAAGTATCTTTCACCATTCCTAGTCATTGGCTTAAAAGGACCACATACATCCGAATGTATGATACCTAATAAATCTTTTGCCCTTTCATTAGTGCCTTTGAAAGGTGCTTTAGTCATCTTGCCTTGTAAACAAGATTCACATACATTAAATGAATCATTTGATTTTGTTTTCAAAAGACCATTCTTTTGAAGTGTTAGTATGCGATTCTTATTTATATGGCCAAGACGACAATGCCAAATATAGGTTTCACTTAAATCTAATTTAAGTTTCTTGGTGGTAGCTTGGTACATTGAGTTATCATATGTTTGGTTTTCATGAACTAATTCATAAATACCATTTAAAGGCATAGCTTTAAAATAAAATACATCATTCAAAGAAACATGGATATCATTGTTAACAAAATTAAAATCATATCCAACATGTCTTAAACGGGAAACAGAAATAATACTCCTAGTCAAACTAGGTGCATACAAAACATTGTTCAATACAATTTCCAAACCATTTGGAAGTTTCAAAAGATAGTCTCCTTGGGCTTCAACATGCACCAATGCACCATTGCCCATAAAGAGACTAATGTCCCCCTTCTTGATGTTCCTTTTTCTTATGAACCCCTGTAACATATTACAAATATGAGTTCCACATCCGGTATCCAATACCCATATGTAAGAAAAAACTGTATTAAGCTCAATATATATCATAAATATTGTACCTGAGGTTTGCCCTGCATCCCTCTTAGCTTTTAACTCTTTGAGATAGGTTGGACAATTACGTTTCCAATGTCCTACCTCCCCACACTCAAAGCATGGGTCATTGACAGCAACCTTTTGCTTCTTCGCTTTTGGGGTATCCATTTTTCCCTTTCCTTTGCCTTTAAAATTCCCTTTGAAGTTACCCTTTCCCTTAGCAACATTTGCCTTGGGTCCGGAGTAAGCCCTTTTCTTTCCGCCTTCATTGATCATGAGAACGGGTTGAACTTTTCCTCCCATACTAGCCTCGGCCGTTTTGAGCATCCCATGAAGCTCGGAAACGGTCTTGTCCCATCCATTCATGTTATAATTTAACACGAAAGTTTCAAATCTCTTAGATAATGAGTTAAGGATCATATCCGTAGCTAACTCATTTGAACGGGACAATTAAGCCTTTCGAGGCGATCAATGTAGCTTTTCATTTTAAGAACATATGTTGATACGGGTTGTGAATCATCCATGCGACATGCATGAAGCGCTCGAACCGTTTCGAAGCGTTCAGCCCTTGCCTTTTGTTGGAACATTTCCTTGAGTTGGGTAATCATGTCGTATGCCCCATGATGCTCGAACTCCTTTTGGAGTTCGGGAGTCATACTCGCAAGCATTATGCAACTAACTTGCACGGAGTCCTCGACATATTTAACCCAATCATTATAGGCCTCAACATCAGTTTCTTCGGGCTCATCAGGAATAGGATCGTCTAAAATATAGGATTTCTTTTCGTGCCTGAGAACAATTCTCAAGTTACGAAACCAATCCACAAAGTTATTTTGATTAAGACGATCCTTTTCAAGGATGGATCTTAGTGAAAAGTTATGGACGTTTTGGTTGGGGTTTATTGCATTGTTAGCGGCCATCTACAAGATTAACAAAGTTCTTTATTAGTATTTTCGATATCAAATATAAATTTTAATTGTTAATACCCTTTTATGTCTCATAGACAATTAATAATTAAAACCTAGAATCCAACGTTACATTTAAATGATGGTTAGGTGACCTTTATCCCATGATCTAAATTAACAAGGTAGTCAACGTTTGACAATTGCAACACTTTGCAATTTCTAGTGGTATGAGACCGGTTTAATATCTTATATTAAGTTGGCATGTTTAATCCCATCAACGCCTTTGGTTACCATGCTTCGGTGACCCTAATCACATGGCTTCCAAATCAAGTTGTCCTACTTATACACACATGTAAATTTATCTATACTAGTGGTTAGGTGACCTTTATCCATAAGTACAATAAATTTACCTTAACTTATAAGTTCCCTCAAAGTAGTTAGGTGACCTTTATCCTACAAAGAGTTCCCAAATAATTAAGTGTTGTATAAAAGGATGGCGTTTAACTTGTTTTTAAAGGGTCGTTTGAGTTTTTATATTCTAGTTAAAACTATGTACCATAATGAATTTTGAAATCCAAATTTCAAGGTTCTTTTATAAAATCCATTTTTATAATTGTGACCATTAACTTTTAATAAAACCCATTTTAATTTACCAAGTTAATGTCAATATTAAAACCAATTTTAATCTTTTATGTAGTCATCAAGTTTGTTGGTTTTGAGCATCCATATGACAAAATAAACAAACAACCACACAAATATAATAAGTGCACAACATTAGCCAACTATTTTGACCACACTTGTTAGCCGAAACAAGTGGGCCAAAAGGTCTCAACCTAAGGGACAAAGTAACACAAAATATTGTGTTAGTTGAGCTCCCACTTGATCTTGCATCCAAATGCTTCAAGTAACCTTTTGTGATGTGATTTGAATAATATTCTTCATTTTGATAACCCACTGCGCCGCAGTAGGTCAAAAACTCCCACTGCGCCGCAGTGGTTTGATAACCCACTGCGCCGCAGTAGGTCAAAAACACTCCCACTGCGCCGCAGTAGGAAGTCACGGTCTTCGGCTGCATTATCCCCCACTGCGCCGCAGTGGGTTTGACATACTCCCACTGCGCCGCAGTGGGAAGTTACTGTCTTCGGCCACATAATCCCCACTGCGCCGCAGTGGGTTTGACATACTCCCACTGCGCCGCAGTAAGAACTTACGGGTCTTCTCATTAGCCTCCAACTTTTAGCCCCAAACCTTTTGATGCCTTCTTGGAGATTACATTTATAATGAAAAGTGCAACTAATCTACTTATTACATACCAAATGAAATAAATAGATTACATAACCAAATGAATGAATAAAATCCTATTTAACTATTACAACCATTGAATAATTAAACAAACACATCCACACATCACAAACATTCACAAGGTCTCTTGGCTAAGTTGTGACACTAAAATACACAAGAAAAAGGGACCTCCTTTTTGTGTATTTATTTTGGCCATAACCAAATGACCAAAATATTGGATTTTGTCCAAACAAAATATCAACTTTTGATGTATGTATCCATATAACCGGCTCTAGATGCCATTGTTGGGATTTTTGGGTTTTTATCAAAGTAATATTATCCTTATAATATTAAAACGCAGCGGAAAATTGAACCATTTCAACTTATAAAACAAAACCCAAACAATAAGGATCCATGTATATGAATAACATACATACAAAACAACAACCATAGGGTGTTTAGAAGACTACCTTCTTCCAAGCTAATGAGAAGGTTGAATGAAGGAGATGATGATCTTGAAGTGGCTTGTCTCCAACCTAGAAGAACCTCAAGCTAGTATACCCCAAGCTTCCAACAAACACCCAAATATGTGCTAGGATTTAACTTGAAAATGCCTTCCCCTTTTTGGCTCCCTTTGGCCGAAATCAATGGAAGAAAAGGAAGAAGAAAAACCTTTTTTCTTGAGAGAGTTTTTGTCTTACAAAAATGTGTGTGTTGTGTGATACACTCTATGTTGAGTGTAAAGTCTTATGTCTTGTGTCTTGTGTAACATGCAGGACAACAAGTGTCACATTGCATGTATACCCACATGGGGAGGGAGGGGGCCGGCCCCTTAGTCCATCACATGGGTATTAACCCACTGCGCCGCAGTGGGTCTGATACACTCCCACTGCGCCGCAGTGGGAACTCCCACTGCGCCGCAGTGGGTGCATACTCCCACTGCGCCGCAGTGGGTTGCAACCCCCACTGCGCCGCAGTGGGTTTGACACGCTCCCACTGCGCCGCAGTGGGAACTCATCTTGCCAAATAAAACTATTGACATCTCTCTCAAAATAAATCATCCATATAATTTATTTACATATCTCAAGTGCAATTATTTAGAAAACCACTTTCTAAATGTTTCAAGTATTTATATTTATTTAAAGATCATATCATATAAATAAATATCGTAAGTGTTTGTCTAGCTTGTTATTGGGTATGACCCGACTTGGATCATCACGTACTAGCCACGTCAATTTAATATGTGTCTTGGGCAGACGAATTCCAACACATTCCTCAAGAGTTGGTGCACTTGTTTCCTAAACAAGAATACAAGACTTCAAAGCAATTGTTCGATGCTATTGAAGCTCATTGTGAAGGTGATCCATTATTGAAGCAAAATAGAATTAAAATGCTTAAGAAACAATTTGATTGCTTCAATGCCACAAAGAATGAACAAGTTGAGGATCTTATTTTGAGATATCAACATCTTCTTGCTGAATTAGCATATTTTGATCTTAGATACACTCCTACTGAGATAGTGGATAAATTCTTAGATGGTTTGCCGAAAGCTTACAGAGAATTTCGTCATGGATTACAAGAAAGAGCTGATTATGCTTCTCTTCGAATAGATGGAGTTATATCCACTCTAAGAAACAGAGAAATGAAGGATAAGGCAAAAGATCTTCAAGACAACTTCACACAAGATCCATCTCTCTATCATGCCACTATGAAAAATCCAACAGCTGATGTTAATGCTTTCTTTTCTGGAGTTGGTACTACTGGTGAGACAGACAATTGTGGTGCACAAATGGATGGAGATGATTCTTTCGGATTCATGGCTACTGATGCTGGTAACAAGGGAAAAAGGGCTAATGACGGTGCAAAGACTGGAAATATGAAATTCGGAAACATTTCATCTTCTTCTGCAGGTTACAAATCCATGCCTATGAATATGAAATCAGCTGAGGGTAGGATGAATGTATTTGCTGCAATGTGTGCTGCACATGAAGCTTTTGTTGCAGGAAGAATCACAGATCCAGCACTTATTGATGAAGATTACGATCAGATAGATCCAGATGATGTTGAAGAAATGGATCTGAAATGGCAATTGGCAATGATCACCAGGAGAGTACAAAAGTTTATGAATAGAACAGGCAGACAGCTTACAGGAGGTACTCAAGGATTTGACAAGTCAAAGGTGAAATGCTATAACTGCGAAGGTTTTGGACATTTTGCCAGAGAATGTCAACGGCCTAAGAAAGAGGCAAATGTTACTCCTGCACGTCAAGATAGAGGTGGTAATCGTCCGTTCAATCAAAATCCTACTAGAGCTCTTTTGTTGACTGATGATCCTACTGCTAATGTCACTGGAAATGACAAGGCTATAGTAGCTGTTCAACCAGATGGTTCTTATGTTTGGAATCTTCCTCATGATGAGAACAATAATGCTTATTTGGCCGAAATTCTTGATGATATGGCTCAAATAGTTGATTCTCCAGATGATTTCATGGACACCACAGTCTACCACAGTGAAGAGCAATTGTATGAAAATACTAAAAGTTCGAATGTGGAATTTGTTGCTGCTGGTGTATATGATACTGATTCCGAATCTGACAATGAGTTAGAAGAAGTCAAGAACCTTGATGAAGTGAAAGCTACTGAAGAGGTGAAAGCAGCTGAGGTTAAAGATGATTCTGCCACCGAAAAGGGTGAAAAGACTATTGAGGAGCAGATGCAAGATTTCGAGATTCCGGCTGGCATGACTGTGGATGACTTTGTTGCTTACATGGCAGATTGCAAAGAGGCAGACCAACAGGTATCTTGTTCTTTATATACTATTGTTCATGTTTGCAAAATTGTTAATCGCATGTTTGATGAACTTGAACAAAAGAATGAACAAATCAAGAAATTAGAATCTGTTGTCAATACTGCTCATGATGAAAGAGATAAATTAATTAAAAAGGGTCTAACTGTAAATGATAAGGAAAAATTTTTTAAGGAAAAGATTAGATCCTTAGAATCTGACATTAGAGCAATGAAAGACAAAGTCAATCATTCTGTGGCTATAGAAAGAGTAAGTAGTGATGCTTATTCCTTGTTAGCTAGAAAGTGTGCTGCCGTAGAAAAGGAACTTGCTGATGCTAGGATAGAAATCTTGGAATTTAAGGCCAAATCTGATTCTGCTAGACATTCTGAGCTTTTGATGCATATGAAAAAGTTTGAGAATTCTTCTTCTAAAAGTCTTGAAACTGCTAAAATTTCTTATAAAGATGTGCCTCCTCCTTTCAATAATAACTATACTCCTGTTGAACCTAATATTCCTGAAATCCTACTTCAACCTAGTGTTGTAGATGGTAAACCAAAAGACTCAATTTCCGAGGCAAAGTTGCCTGAGGGAACAAAAGAGTCTAAAGGAGTTTCTTCTCAACCTAACAAGGAAGAGAAATTGAAAGGTGTTGCTTTAAATCAGTCTACTCCTTATGGTCAGAAAGACAGTATTGTACACTTTACACTTCATAAGAGTAATAGGGTCTATACTGAGTTAGAATTCCCATTAGAATCTATTGACCCTAAGAGGATTGATAAAGTGTGGGATGTTGCTATTGAGGATATGAAGAAATTAAGTCAGCAACGTCTCACTCCATTATCTAAGCAGTCTAGGATTAGAAAATCTGAAGATAACTTAGCCGTTAATGAAGAAGCAACTAAGGTTTTAAAGCACATTTTAATGCCTGCACTTAAGAAATCTTCAAGTAAAGATAGACATGAGAAAGATGGTGCTAGGAAGTCTAGGATCTCACCAACTAAACAAGACCCTGAAAAGGAAAATCAAAGAAAAACAAGTAAGTCAGTGGACACTAGTGCTAATAATGAATCTGTAGGTACCGATAAAAAGGTAGATACAAACAAAAAGTTCAAGGTCCTCTCTTGCTTTGCTTGTCATGAAAAGGGTCATGTTTATAGTGTATGTCCAAATAGACCTCGAAGATCAGGTTCTCCTTCAAAGGCTTCCACTTCAGAAGGAAAAAGGGGGTTGGGTAATAATAAACAGGTTTATGAGTCTAAAGTTCAATCTTCTCCAAAACCGTTTACTATACCTCAACGACGTGAATCTCCACTGAAAGGTTCCTCAGGAAATGTTCATAGGATTTCAAATCGTTTTCAAACACCTCCACGACCTGATCGTTCTGTTCCTAAAAGTCAAAATTCATTCTATGACCAAATTCATTCGAGTGTTCGATCTTCTTATGGCCCTCATTCTCCTAGATCTTCTCCGACGAGAGGTCAGAAGTCTTCTCCTGTGAGAAGACGAGATGAGAATCATGTTCCTCCCACGGCTTCTAGCAATGGGTATTGGACTGAACTGATTCTAAGGGATGAGAAGGGACGACCCAAACCTCAGAAGGTTTGGGTCCCCAATGAAAACTAATTTTTATCATTTTATGTGCAGGGAGTTCCTAGGAAACCAATCCATTTATGGTACCTTGACAGTGGATGCTCCAGGCACATGACAGGGGACAGGAAACTCTTGTCCAATTTTACTGGTATAAATGGGTCGTATGTTTGTTTTGCTGGATCCAAGGGCGGCAACATCACCGGTCAGGGAGATGTCGTCAATGGACAACTTACTCTAGAAAGAGTAAACTATGTGGAACAACTTACTCATAATCTAATGAGTGTCTCACAGATCTGTGACAAGGGCAACAATGTTCATTTCACAGAAAAGGAGGCATTCATCTTGAAGCCGGGTTTCGTTATTCCAGAAGAATGGATTATGCTCAGAGCTCCTAGGAAGAGAGACATCTATGGCTTAGTTTTAGGTGTTGATAATCCAACGGAGCCCCTCTGTTTGTTGAGCAAAGCAAATGAGTCTGAATCTCTCCTCTGGCATCGAAGAATGGGACATATCAACTTTCGAAAGATGAATGAACTTGTTAATCTTGGATTAGTTGATGGTGTTCCAGTTAAGAAGTTTGGGATGGAAGATAAATGTGTACCATGTTTGAAAGGAAAGCAACACAAGAATCCTCATAAATCAAAGGTGCACAACACTATATCCAAACCATTCGAACTGCTTCATATGGATCTCTTTGGTCCTGTGAACGCAAGAAGCATTGGAGGGATGTACTACTGTTTGGTGATCACTGATGATTACTCAAGGTACTCATGGGTATTTTTCTTGAAGACAAAGGACGAGACCGCAAACCGGTTTATGGATTTTGTTAGACAAGTTGAGAATGTCCATGAAGTTAAAGTTAAGAGAATCAGGAGTGACAATGGCACTGAGTTCAAGAACAATACTCTTACGGTTTTTTGCTTGACCAAGGGTATTCAACATCAATTTAGTGCACCGTATGAGCCACAGCAGAATGGAGTAGCAGAGAGGAAAAACAGGACTTTGATAGAAACAGCCAGGACGATGCTTGCTGATTCAGGGCTTCCTGTTACTTTCTGGGGGGAGGCAGTGAATACAGCTTGTCACATTTTAAATCGGGTTTTAACAGTTAAACGGTTCAAGAAAACTTGTTATGAACTTTTGCACAACAAAAAGCCCAATTTGCAAAATGTTGAGCCATTTGGTGTTCCTTGTACTTTTCTTAAGGTACTTCCTCAGGGTAAATTTGATCCCAAATCAGAGGAGGGTTTCTTCTTAGGTTATGTACCTAGTACACCAATTCGGCGTGTGTACAATCAGAAAACTGGCAAAGTAAATTTTGGTACAAATGTTGTAATTGTCAGTCATAAACCTGCTGTACACATTGGTCCTGCTAATGACTTCGATTATGATGGTGTCTTCACCTCTTTTCGTGGTCCTGTTTCTTTTACAGGTGTTCCGATTGTGGAAGATGTAGTTACTCTTCATGATCCACTTGAAGGCGGACCGGTTCCTGTCTCTTCTCCTGTTTCTTCATCATTTATTAAGCCTGCTTCTAAATCTGGAGAGTCAAGTGGGACCAAAGAAGCAGACTCTACTTTAGAGACTGCTCCTAAAAATCTTACTGATCCTTTACATATACCGCTACCTGATGATCCTTTCTATGATACTGATGACACGGAAGGTGAAAATCAGGAAGAGCCTAAAACTCCAGAACATCATGTCCAGACTAACTTGGGGAATGATCTTACAGTTGATACGGTTTCTCAAACAAGAGTCAACAAGGATCATCCAGTAGAGCAAATCATTGGTGATGCTTCTGCCTCTGTTCGTACGAGGAATCAGAATAGGAACAATCTGTCAAGTATGTTTGCTGAAGTTAAGGATTCTGGGGCAATTACTTGGTACTTGTACTTTTGCTTCATCTCTCAGGTTGAGCCTAAAAATGTTGGAATGGCTCTTAAAGATCCGTCATGGGTTGAGGCGATGCAAGAAGAATTGGCTCAGTTTCGGAAGCTTGATGTATGGTTCCTTTGAATTCAAAGCTTATACTGATTCGGATTATGGTGGCTGCAGTTCGGATAGGAAATCAACGTCAGGTGGATGTCAGCTTTTAGGGGGGAGAATTATATCGTGGCAGTGCAAAAAGCAGACATCTGTTGCACAGTCTACCTGTGAAGCAGAGTACATAGCTGCTGGTCAATGCTGTTCTCAGGTACTTTGGATACAGCAACAATTGCGTGATTATGGTATGGATATCTCAGACTCTCCTATTTGCATTGATAATAAGTCTGCCATTGATATTACTAAGAATCCGAAAAACTTTAAAGTCACCAAGCACATAGATATAAAGCATCACTTTTTGCGTGACTGTTTTGAGAAAAAGCTTATTCATTTAGAAAAAGGTTGTTACTGATGATAACCTTGCTGATCTTTATACTAAAGCTTTTGATAGACCTCGTCATGAGTTGTTATTTCAACTCAATGGTATGAAGAATGCCGAGTAGTTTCTCTCAAAGAACTTAAATTTTTTTTTTTCTTTTCTTTTCGTGTCTTAGTAGTCTAAGTCGTACATAGATAGAGTCAAAAATACAAAAAGAGTTGTCTTAGTATAAGCCTGTATATATCTAGTGTCAAAAAAAAAAAAAAAAAAAAAAAAAAAAAAAAAAAAAAAAAAAAGAAAAAAAAAGTAAGGTTACTGCACTACATGATAAGACGTGACGATACTTTAGCTTTTAAGCCTACTTAATTGTACTTTAAATTGCTCAGTTCAGTGATACCATTATATGATGTATCGATAGGCACAAAGTACCAAGGTTTCCTTATAATCTGAACTTAAATGTATACAATGTTCTTATGGGAAACGTATTCAGATATATGGCTGAGAATACTTGTTCTTAAAATAGACAAGTCCTTTAAATCTTATGAAAGATCTTGCATTGTAATTAGGTATATTTGGTCTTTATATAGAAGGTCTCGGGTACATATATGTGTATGTATTGCTTTTTCGGATGTATATTTGTGACAAGATATGCAAATATCAAAATAAATCTGTTGAAAGTATGAAGCTAATGTGGCCTTTGAGATTCGAACAAGTAAGTCCTTGGGGTGTCTTTGTATACCTAGCCTACCTAAAGTTTTCAACTTGGGATAGGTTGTCAGAAAGTTCGCTACACGGGTCTCATAGAAAGTCACGGGTTTTCATAAGTGCTTTAAAGTAAATTAATGTCACAAATATGCAAGTACTTGGCATTATGCAATGTTAAGTATATTTCCGTACGTGAATCAAGTTATGTCGCTTTACGCGTGAGGAATCACCGACCTGTCACCGCTGACTTGATTCTTAAAGACTTTCTCACTTTAATCATCAAATGTCTTAATTTTAGTGCTTGTTTCGATTGTGAGAGTGTATCTGAATATGGGGCACATAAGTTCGCAAACTAAAATTGTGGCATGAGTAACTTACTAGGTTACATGGTGACTGTCCTTGGCTCAAGTAATACGAAAGTGCCACAAACCAAAAAGGAGACTGGAAGTACCGAGTGTTTTAGAGGACAAACATATTGGTAATCGTTTTTGGATCACTGTTCATAACTAATAATAAGAGAATTATTTCTCGCAGTTAGGCTTATGTAAATGCTAATCTGATCTGATCAGCAGTACCCTAGTCACATGTGAATAATGAATACATTTAGATAACTATTGTGTATAGTATAGTTTATTATTCTGTAATTTTTATTCTAAGTTATTTTTCTATTTTATTGAGTCAAAATAAGTATTTTCATAAGTGCTTTAAAGTAAATTAATGTCACAAATATGCAAGTACTTGGCATTATGCAATGTTAAGTATATTTCCGTACGTGAATCAAGTTATGTCGCTTTACGCGTGAGGAATCACCGACCTGTCACCGCTGACTTGATTCTTAAAGACTTTCTCACTTTAATCATCAAATGTCTTAATTTTAGTGCTTGTTTCGATTGTGAGAGTGTATCTGAATATGGGGCACATAAGTTCGCAAACTAAAATTGTGGCATGAGTAACTTACTAGGTTACATGGTGACTGTCCTTGGCTCAAGTAATACGAAAGTGCCACAAACCAAAAAGGAGACTGGAAGTACCGAGTGTTTTAGAGGACAAACATATTGGTAATCGTTTTTGGATCACTGTTCATAACTAATAATAAGAGAATTATTTCTCGCAGTTAGGCTTATGTAAATGCTAATCTGATCTGATCAGCAGTACCCTAGTCACATGTGAATAATGAATACATTTAGATAACTATTGTGTATAGTATAGTTTATTATTCTGTAATTTTTATTCTAAGTTATTTTTCTATTTTATTGAGTCAAAATAAGTATTTTCATAAGTTCTTATTGCACGAGAGATTCTACTTAAATTCTGTTGAGTATATGTTTTGCTGAATTCATTCATTTGAATTCTTGATGAGGTTATGCGATTTGTACAAAAGAAGATTTTCTGATATGGACATTAATTTGTTTAAGTTTAGAAAATGATCTTTTAAAACTTTGTGACAAGTCAATGTTATTTGAAATCTCACAAGTTTCAGTTTTTACAAGTTATGAATTTAATTAATAACTTGGTGACATTTTAGGGTTTGACAATGGAATGACCTCCCTTGATCTTATGTTAAAATCTTGATTAGTTCATAATTGTTAATCCTAATTTTGTGTGTTTTAGCTTAACTTTTCTGCATTATTATGCCTTTGCTTTTAATGCGTTAATGAGTTTGTGGTAAGTGTGCAGTGTTCAGGTTAAGAAGATAGAGTTGGAGTGCTGATTTTTGTTGCAATACAGTGTTATTCATACTGATGATATCATGGAGATAAGATTTTTGGTGTGAAATGACAATATTGTGATGCAAATATGAGCACGTGAAGGAAGAATACATGAATCTGCTTTTTAAGAGTATTTATTTACTTTACATTTCATGTATTTAGTGAAAATAATCAGTGTTGATACGTGTTTCTTTTAATTCTCGTACCTTAACTTATGACATGAATTCGGAAACTTTATAAAATTCTTCATTGGATTTTTGGACTATTCATTGTTTGTTAGTTATGTAGACGGCATCTTATATGGGACTTAAGTGTTTCAAGATGGTTTGCTGTCAAGCATCTCAATGATTAGAGAAATGCTTTCCGTATCATGGTCGTGGTTGGTAACGATGTTAATATGTTCATTGATTATTTTCAGGTTTGTTAATGGTTGATTTTAGATCATGGGGTTTTGTTTTTATTCAAGATTATAATGTTTGTAAAATACTTACATTATGATGATGGTTTTAGATGGTGGTACTTTTTGGTACAAGGCATGAACAAGTTGTTTTTAACGAGTTGTTGCTATGTACAGGATTAGGTCAAAGGGGTCGCATTGTGGACAGTTTCGTGATGACGAATCTTGAAAAATTTTCTAATGTACAAACTTGTTCTTACGAAGATAGTGATTAACTTCGTTTTGACTTGTTCCTACGAAGATAGTGATTAACTTCGTTTGGAATTGTACTCAGAAAAATGGAACTCATTTTGTTACCATCTAAATTCGTTTCAATAGGTTATAAACGAAGATGACTTCTATCTTCGTTCCAATTGAGTTTACGAAGGTTAAACTCGTTCCACTTATATTCGACCGATCCTTTTACCCGACCCATTTTGACCCATCTTTTACCCATCCATATATATATCCAACCTTAATTCGTTTTTCTCTTTTTTATTACCAAACGATTTTAAGCTGCTTAACCCCAATATATTCATCAATCAAATACTTTGATTTCAGTTGATTTTCGGTTTATTATTTCGATTTTTGTTGAAATAAGTAATTCAGGTATCTTATCTAGCATTGTCATTCACATTTCCTCAATTTTTAATTCTAGTTTTTGCCCAATTTTTACATGAACTCATTCGGTTTTAAAATATATTTTAAATTCTAGGGTTTAATTTCGTTCTTGATTTTAAATCCATTGGATTCTTAATTCGTTTACAAAATCGATATGGGTTATGTTCTTTTTAAGTGTTACGATTGTTTTGTAACTAATTTCGGGCAAAACAAGGGTTAATCAATGTTATTGAAATCAACTTATTTGATTTTGGAACCAACAGACCGTTCAGAATGACTACGAACTTAAATGATGACAAACGAACTTAGACTTTTCCTTCAACTAACGAACTTAGAAGTTCTTGTGACAAACGAACTTATTTATGCTTCAAAAGCTATCTTCGTTCATTGTTACCAACGAACTTAACATCTATTTTCGTTTAATGTTATCCAACGAATTTAAAGTCTATCTTCGTTCATTGTTACCAACGAACTTAACATCTATTTCGTTTAATGTTATCCAACGAATTTAAAGTCTAACTTCGTACATTCTTCACTTACGAATTTAAAGACTAATTTCGTACTTTTTTAACTTATGAAATTAGTGATTAAGTTTCTTTAACCTGCAATTCATTTAATCTTATAATTGTTTTTACATTATGATTTGTTTTTGCAGAAATGGCTCTTGCTCCACGACAGTTCTTTAAGAAGCACAATTTGGCCTTAAATCTGGATCCAGATCAGCATAATTCTGAACGCTACCATGAAATGTTTGATTTTATTGCTCGTTCTAGGCTGTCTTTTGCATTCTGTGATTCACCTAGATTGGTTAGGCAGTATATTGATGACTTCTGGAGGACTGCTCATCAAGTAATGGTTAATGGTCGTAGCGTTGTTCGAGCAACTGTCCAAGGAATCACTTTTGATTTTAATGCTGCAATACTTCGTGAAATTCTGCACTTGGGTGATGAATCAGACGCACCAGTAGAATTGGCTTATGATTTTGACCTTATTCGTAGGTGTTTTCAACGAATGGGATTTGTTGGTCAAATAAAGCTTCCATTTGATAAGAGTGGATTTCAAGGACGTTGGAGATACCTGGCTTATGTTTTGTTAGTAAGTCTGAGCAATCGTAAGGCCGGATTTGATCAACTTTCTGCTACGATTTCTTCACAGATGATTGCTTTGGTTTATAATCAACCTTATCCGTTTTCAACATACTTCTTTCATGAGTTTCTTGGTCAAATCAATGCTAAACCGAGAAATAGGTTTCTTTTATATCCTCGTTTTGTTATGGCGATTGTTAGACATTTCTGTCCGAACTTGGTATTTGATCAAGGTCCTCGCTATGTACCACATGCTTGGCCTTTACGTATCTTTGCTGATTTAGATGCCAATACTCGAAATGTGGCTGGTCTAAATAATCCACCATTGTTTGGTCACTTGATTAATCCAAATTATCGATCTCGTTTTGAGGATGATATGTTAGTGGATGATGAAGATAATTCTGATCATGAGGATGAAGAGAGTTCAGATGATAGTTCGGATAGTGATTCTGATGATTCAGACAGTGAGAATGATGGTGATAATGATGTAGTTGAAGCTGACACAGATGAATACGATAGTGTCGCTGCTGATTCGGGTAATGAGCATCGAACGAAGATGGCTCATGATGTACCTGCTGCTTCAGGAAGTGATAATTCATATCACTTTTCTAGAGAAGATGTACAAGGTGCTTTACGCCGAGAGCGTCGGAGTAAGGCGTGTCATTCTTCCCCAGTCCTTTCTGAAACGAATCAATCTGTTCAAGAAGAAGATCTGAATGAGGGTGTTGGTGCTGAACAAGAAGATGTATCTGATTTTCAAGAACAATTGGAACTTAGAGATATAGCATCAAGTCCATTACATGAAGGTACAAGTAATGTTGGACCAAAGAGGACACTGGATGCTCCTCTCACTTATCGTAGAGCTAAGCGTGCACGAATTTCTGAGGCTACTTCAGTATCTGCCGCTGCTGCTGATATTCCTGTTATCGCAACAGCACCAGTTCCTACTGTTGCTGGCAGTGTACCATTACGTCCACTTTTGCCTCCTGCCAGATCAATATTGCCCAGATTGCCTACTTTTCCTCCTATTCCTTCGGATTACTCCCTCGTTAGGCGAATAGATGTTCTTCAGACTCGTGTTGATACTTTGGAGTCTGATCTTACGAATGTTCGAGGTGCTCTGACCTTTTTAATCAACTGGGTCAAGAATCAAGGGGGAGATGTTCCTGAAGAAATTTGCAGATTAGCAGCAGCTCAGCCAAGACGTCAGAATGATGATGATGATGCTGATGATGCTGGTAATAGGAGTGATTCTCGCCCAGTTTCTGACAAAGGAAAAGGGTTGAGACTCAGGGGGAGACAGAAAGAGATACTGCCCAGACTGGTACTTCTGGTGCGGGTGGTTCAAGTGCTCCTCGAGAAGCTGAAGTTATTGAAGCACTTGATTCAGGTAATTCTTCGAAATCGGTTGATTATTTAAGTGATGATCAAGTTGAAGCTGAACTGAACGATTAAAGCGTGAAGTTAAGGCAAAATTTGGACATGACTATAATACCGAAGAAAATGCTTTTCATTCTGTATTTGATAACTTATTAGATAAACAGCAAGAAGCAGAAACTGAAAGAGAAAAAGAATTACAGATTCAAAGGCAAACAGCCTTGGAATCTGATTCTGATTCTGATTCTGATTCAACTTATGATTTCGATAAAGATTGATAAAGTGTATATTAGGTTGCATGTAATAAGTTTACGACATGTAAATGTAATTTATCTTATTTCAATGCAATTATATTTCATCTTTATTATTATTATTATCATGATTATTCATTGTATTCCGGTGTTCATTTTGTGTAATCTTAACAGATGATACAGATGATACAGAATTACTCTTCGATGGTGATGAACTTGAGGAGGGTGAGCTTGTTCCTGAACCGGATATAAATATATTCAAGAAACCTTATGGGTTTGATGATTTTTGGGATTCAACTCCTGAAGACCCATCTTTGGAAGAAAGAAAGGAGTTGGAAATAAAGAGGAAAGAAGTTAAGGAAAGAATGCTTCAAACTTCAATTAGTAACTCCGCTAAAGTTTTAAACTTCGTGGTATATGCTAGGATTGATGATGCATTGATTCCTTTTCACTGGGAAATCAATTTGACAAGACCTTTTAATCCAAATGATTATCTTGTACCTCTCAGAGAAGATGATCCATTGCATGAGATTGATAGACTTGTGCCTGGTCAAAGAATCAATGATTATATAGTCACATGGGATACTTTGAAACCCATCATGTATTGGACTCATATATCAGATAAAGATGCTGCAAGATATAAGACAATAATCTGGAGTTGGTTTTATGATGAAGAACTGAAGCTGTTTGTTCTTAAAAGACCAGAAGGTTGTCAATATCTAGCATGGCGTGAGAGACATTTCAGAAGTTTGTGTGAGGAAGACTTGCATGAACTGGGAAATAATAGGATTATCAATCCAAGTAGTTATGGTCTTGCAGATGTGATTGGTAAGAATCTTCATGAAGATTTCAAGTTGAGGTCGAATATGAAAAACTCTGAAAAACCAAAGTTTCATATTGAACCAAGACGAAAGAAGAAGGTGGTGAAGCCAGATAAAAGTGTTGAGTATATTCAACGTGATATCAAATGTATGATCAAGGTCCCTGCCAAGAAATGGGCACAAGATGTCTTGGATAAACTGGATAATTGGGAGATTGATCGAAATTCTGGTGAAGCTAAGATGTATGCAGACTCAAAGAGGAAGATTTTGTTGAGAAGGATGTATGATCCAATGCAGTTGGTGAACTTCTCAAGAAATGATCAGAGAAAATTGTACGATACTGAATGCTCATTTTTACCATTCTGGAAGAATGAAGAAGATAAATATCGTAAGATTCTCCAAGTCTGCTTACATGAAAATATCCATGCAAATAGCAAACGATTATTATTTGATGGATGATGAAGATTTTTGAAGACTGAAGAAATCGAAGATGCTGCTGTCAAGGGGGAGTTTGTTGAAGCATGTTGATGTGACAACAGCAACTTAGATTTGATTATGTCTTATTCATCTATATGTAATTGATAGATTATAGACTTTGTGTTTTAATAATGATTGATTACATGTTTTGGTGTTATTTATATGTTTATATATGATGTTTGTTATGTATATCATACAAGTACAAACATAATATATGTTAGGTTCTTGTACATAAAGTACTTGGAAAATAACAAGGCATAGATATTGATGGAAAGTTGTACTAACGAAGATGATCTTCGTTAGGAACGAACGAAGATAATCTTCGTTTGATGGGCTGGGCTGCTAAGTTCGTAAGAACAAAGCCCAGCAGGCCCAATATCGATCGTGAACATATATAAACGATTGGAAAACCTAAATTGAGAAGTCCAGTAGATATCACACACACCAAAGCGACTAAGTTCGTTGCTAAGCTATAGCAAACGAATATAGATCACATAAGGCTGATTATATTGATATAATTAGCAATATAAACAATAACTAATCAAACTAGTTATCTCGTGAGGATTCCGCACTCACGACATAACAATAGACGATCTCGAGAGCGATCCGTAGCTATCGAGGGACTCACACAAGTTTCAGTGTTTACAAGTTATGAATCTAATTAATAACTTGGTGATCTTTTAGGGTTTGACAATGGAATGACCTCCCTTGATCTTTTATTAGAATCTTGAGTATTTCATAATTGTTAATCCTAATTTTTGTGTGTTTTCAATTGAATTTTCTGCATTATTGTGCCTTTGCTCTTGTTGCCTTAATGAGCTTTTGGTAAGTGTGCAGTGTTCAGGTTTAAGAAGATAAAGTTGGAGTGCTGATCTTTGTTGCAATACTGTGTTATTCATACTGATGATATCGTGGAGACAAGATTTTTGGTGTGAAATGACAATATTGTGATGCAAATATGAGCACGTGAAGGAAGAATACATGAATCTGTCTTTAGAGTATTTATTTACTTTACATTTCATGTATTTAGTGAAAATAATTAGTGTTGATACGTGTTTCTTTTAATTTCCGTACCTTGACTTATGACATGATTTCGGAAACTTTACAAAGTTCTTCATTGGATTTTTGGACTACTCATTGTTTGTTAGTTTTGTAGACGGCATCTAATATGGGACTTAAGTGTTTCAAGATGGTTTGTCGTCAAGCATCTCAATGATTAGAGACATACTCTCCGTATCATGGTCGTGGTTGGTATCGCTGTTAATATATTCATTGATTATTTTCAGGTTTGTTAATGGTTGATTTTAGACCTTGGGGTTCTGTTTTTAATTCAAGATTATAATGTTTGTAACATACTTACATTATGATGATGATTTTCAGATAGTGGTACTTTTTGGTACAAGGCATGAACAAGTTGCTTTTAACGAGTTGTTGCTATGTACAGGATTAGGTCAAAGGGGTCGCATCGTGGAAAGTTTCGTGATGACGAATCTTGAAAAAATTTTCTAAGTACAATATTGTTCTTACGAAGATAGTGTTTAACTTCGTTTGGAATTTGTCTTCAGAAAATTGAACTTATTTTCGTTACATCTAATTTCGTTCTATTTGGTTTTAACGAAGATAATCTCTATCTTCGTTCGAGTTGTATTTACGAAGATTAACTTAGTTCGACCTTATTTTCGACCGACTTTCTAACCGACCCGGTTTGACCCATCTTTTACCCATCTATCTATATATATACACTTAATTCGTTTTATGGTTTTCCTTGCCAGAATTATTAAAGAATAACGAACTTAAGCTGTTTAAACCCCTATCTCTTCATCAATCAAATTACTTGATTTCACTTGATTCTCTGCTTGTTGTTTCGATTTTTGTTGAAATAAGTGATTCAGGTATACTATCTAGCATCGTCATTCACAAATCCCCAATTCTTGATTCTTGTTTTTGCCCTATTTTTACATGAACTCAATCGGTTTTATAAATAATTTAGATTTTAGGGTTTAATTTCGTTTTGTATTTTAATCTATTGGATCCTTAATTTGTTTGTAAAATCGATATGGTTTATGCTTCTTTTAAGTGTTACAAATGTTTTTGTAAATTAATTTTGGGCAAATTAAGTGTTCATCAATGTTTTGAGAATCAAATATTTGATTTTGGCACACACAGTCGTTCAGAATGGCTACGAACGTAGACTTCGTTCAACTCTACGAACTTAGGTTCTCAAACAGGACTTACGAACTTAGGCTCTTCTTTCAACTAACGAATTTAGAAGTTTTTTTGTGACAAACGAATTTAGTATGCTTCAAAGCCATCTTCGTTCATTCCTAACTAACGAACTTAAGATCTATCTTCGTTCATTCCTAACTAACGAACTTAAGATCTATCTTCGTTCATTCCTAACTAACGAACTTAAGATCTATCTTCGTACATTTTTACCTTACGAACTTAAAGACTAATTTCGTACAGTTCAAACTTATGAGATTATTGATTAAGTTCATCTAAGACTGCTATTCATTTCTTGTGCTAATCCTATAATTGTTTTTCAATTATGATTTGTTTTTGCAGAAATGGCTCTTGCTCCACGTCAGTTCTTTAAGAAGCACAATCTGGCCTTAAATCTGGATCCAGATCAACATAATTGTGAACGCTATCATGAAATGTTTGACTTTATTGCTCGTTCTAGGCTTTCTTTTGCATTCTGTGATTCACCTAGATTGGTGAGGCAGTATATCGATGACTTCTGGAGGACTGCTCATCAGGTCATGGTTAATGGTCGTAGCTTTGTTAGAGCAACTGTTGAAGGAATAACTTTTGATTTTAATGCTGCGATACTTCGTGAAATTCTGCACTTGGGTGATGAATCAGACGAAGCAGTAGAATTAGCTTATGATTTTGACCTTATTCGTCGGTGTTTTCAAAGAATGGGTTATGTTGGTCAAATAAAGCTTCCTTTTGATAAGAGTGGATTTCAAGGACGTTGGAGATACCTTGCTTACGTGTTGTTAGTAAGTCTGAGCAATCGTAAGGCTGGATTTGATCAACTTTCTGCTCAGATTTCTTCGCAGATGGTTGCTTTGGTTTATAATCGACCTTATCCGTTTTCTACATACTTCTATCATGCGTTTGTTGATCAAATCAATGCCAAGGCGAAGAATAGGTTTCTATTATATCCTCGTTTTGTTATGGCGATAGTTAGACATTTTTGTCCGAACTTGGTATTTGATCAAGGTCCACGCTATGTACCACATGCTTGGCCTCTACGTATATTTGCTGATTTAGATGCCAATACTCGAAATGTAGCTGGTCTAAATAATCCACCTTTGTTTGGTCACTTAATTAATCCAAATTATCGATCTCGCTTTGAGAATGATATGTTGGTGGATGATGAAGACAATTCTGATCATGAGAATGAAGAAAGTTCAGATGATAGTTCGAATGGTGATTCTGATGATTCTGATAGTGGGAATGATGATGGTGATGATGTTGTTGAAGCAGACACTGATGAGTATGATAGTGTCGCTGCTGATTCTGATAATGAGCATCGAACTAAGATGGCTCATGATGTACCTGCTGCTTCAGGAAGTGATAATT
This sequence comes from Erigeron breviscapus, assembly GCA_034093135.1. Lineage (NCBI taxonomy): Eukaryota > Viridiplantae > Streptophyta > Magnoliopsida > Asterales > Asteraceae > Erigeron > Erigeron breviscapus. The sequence continues at coordinate 36,303,504 of CM067172.1, forward strand.
CATATCACTTTTCTCGAGAAGATGTATCTGGTGCTTTACGCCGAGAGCGTCGGAGTAAGGCATGTCATTCTTCACCGGTTCTTTCTGAAACAAATCAATCTGTTCAAGAAGAAGTTAATCTGGATGAGAATGTTGGTGCTGAACAAGAAATTGTATCTGATTATCAAGAACAATTGGAACATAGAGATATGGCATCAAGTCCATTACATGAAGATACAAGTACCGTTGGACCGAAGAGGACACTGGATGTTCCTCTCACTTATCGCAGAGCTAAGCGTGCAAGAATTTTTGAGGATACTTCAGTATCTGCAGCTGCTGCTGATATTCCTGCTGTCTCAACAGCACCAGTTCCTACTGTTGCTGGTAGTGCCACATTGCGTCCATTGTTGCCTCCTGCATATTCCTGCTGATCTTACGACTGTTCGAGGTACTTTGACCTTTTTGATCAACTGGGTCAGGAATCAAGGGGGAGATGTTCCTGAAGAAGTCTGCAGATTATCAGCAGTTCAGCCAAGACGTGAGAATGAAGATGATGATGCTGATAATGCTGGTAATAGGAGTGATTCTCGCCCAGTTTCTGACAAAGGAAAAGGGGTTGAGACTCAGGGGGAGACAGAAAGAGATACTACCCAGACTGGTACTTCTGGTGCGGGTGGTTCAAGTGCTCCGAGAGGCTGAAGTTATTGAAGCACTTGATTCAGGTAATTCTTCAAAATCGGTTGATTATTTAAGTGATGATCAAGTTGAAGCTGAAACTGAACGATTAAAGCGTGAAGTTAAGGCAAAATTTGGACATGACTATAATACCGAAGAAAATGCTTTTCATTCTGTATTTGATAACTTATTAGATAAACAGCAAGAAGCAGAAACTGAAAGAGAAAAAGAATTACAGATTCAAAGGCAAACAGCCTTGGAATCTGATTCTGATTCTGATTCAACTTATGATTTTGATAAAGATTGATAAAGTGTATATTAGGTTGCATGTAATAAGTTTACGACATGTAAATGTAATTTATCTTATTTCAATGCAATTATATTTCATCTTTATTATTATTATTATCATGATTATTCATTGTATTCCGGTGTTCATTTTGTGTAATCTTAACAGATGATACAGATGATACAGAATTACTCTTCGATGGTGATGAACTTGAGGAGGGTGAGCTTGTTCCTGAACCGGATATGAATATATTCAAGAAACCTTATGGGTTTGATGATGTTTGGGACTCAACTCCTGAAGACCCATCTGTGGAAGAAAGAAAAGTGTTGGAGATAAAGAGGAAAGAAGTTAAGGAAAGAATGCTTCAAACTTCAATTAGTAGCTCCGCTAAAGTTTTAAACTTCGTGGTATATGCTAGGATTGATGATGCATTGATTCCTTTTCACTGGGAAATCAATTTGACAAGACCTTTTAATCCAAATAATTATCCTGTACCTCTCAGAGAAGATGATCCACTACATGAGATTGATAGACTTGTGCCTGGTCAAAGAATCAATGATTATATAGTCACATGGGATACTTTGAAACCCATCATGTATTGGACTCATATCTCAGATAAAGATGCTGCAAGATATAAGACAATAATCTGGAGTTGGTTTATGATGAAGAACTGAAGCTGTTTGTTCTTAAAAGACCAGAAGGTTGTCAATATCTAGCATGGCGTGAGAGACATTTCAGAAGTTTGTGTGAAGAAGACTTACATGAACTAGGAAATAACAGGATTATCAATCCAAGTAGTTATGGTCTTGCAGATGTGATTGGTAAGAATCTTCATGAAGATTTCAAGTTGAGATCGAATATGAAAGATTCTGAAAAACCAAAGTTTCATATTGAACCAAGACGAAAGAAGAAGGTGGTGAAACCAGATAAAAGTGTTGAGTTTATTCAACGTGATATCAAATGTATGATCAAAGTCCCTGCCAAGAAATGGGCACAAGATGTCTTGGATAAACTGGATAATTGGGAGATTGATCGAAATTCTGGTGAAGCTAAGATGTATGCAGATTCAAAGAAGAAGATATTGTTGAGAAGGATGTATGATCTAATGCAGTTGGTGAACTTCTCAAGAAATGATCAGAAAAAATTATACGATACTGAATGCTCATTTTTACCATTTTGGAAGAATGAAGAAGATCGATATCGTAAGATTCTCCAAATCTGCTTACATGAAAATATCCATGCAAATAGCAAACGATTGTTATTTGATGGATGATGAATATTTTTGAAGACTGAAGAAATCGAAGATGCTGCTGTCAAGAGGGAGTTTGTTGATGCATGTTGATGTGACAACATCAACTTAGATTTGATTAGTCTTTTAGATTAAGACATTATGTTGTTTTATGTCTTATTCATTTGTATGTAATTGATAGATTATGGACTTCGTGTTTTAGTAATGATTGATTACATGTTTTGGTGTTATTTATATGTTTATATATGATGTTTGTTATGTATATCATACAGGTACAAACATAATATATGTTAGGTTTCTTGTACATAAAGTACTTGGAAAATAACTAAGCATAGATGTTGATGATATTTAGTACTAACGAAGATAATCTTCGTTAGGAACTAACGAAGATAATCTTCGTTTTATGGGCTGGACTGCTAAGTTCGTAAGAACAAAGCCCAGCAAGCCCAATATCGATCGTGAACATATATAAACGATTGGAAACCCTAAAGTGAGGATCCCAGTTGATATTACACACACCAAAGACGACTAAGTTCGTTTTCTATGCTATAGAAAACGAAGATAGATTACTTAAGGCTGATTATATTGAGATAATTAGCAATATATTCGATAACTAATCAAACTAGTTATCTCGTGAGGATTCCGCACTCACGACATAACAATAGACGATCTCGAGAGCGATCAGTAGCTATCGAGGGACTCACAACGTTCAATAACGTGGGCTCAACAACCCATAACGTGAGTATAAAGATACCCATAACGTGGATTCAACAATCCATAACGTGGATTCAACAATCCATAACGTGGATTCAACAATCCATAACGTGAGTTTAACAACCCATAACGTCAATAACGGCACGACTTACATAATGAATAATGCGTCATATAACGGGGCGACTTACATATATTTCAAATGCGTCATATCACGGGGCGACTTACATATATTTCAAATGCGTCATATCACGGGGGGACTTACATATATTTCAAATGCGTCATATCACGGGGCGACTTACATATATTTCAAATGCGTCATATCACGGGGCGACTTACATATATTTCAAATGCGTCATATCACGGGGAGACTTACATATATTTCAAATGCGTCATATCACGGGGCGACTTACATATATTTCAAATGCGTCATATCACGGGGCGACTTACATATGAATAATGCGCAAACAAAACTCAATCACAAATCCATTATACCACAAATCATCCAAATCCACAATGCACATACATTTCATACGACTTTACATTTAAGGAATCATAGATGCTTATATATAGGGTCACCCGTAGCCTTCCCACCACATCTATAACTCATTAAATGTATCATCGTCTTCCATGTATGTACAACTATCCTAATCACATCACATATTCATAACCGAAAGCATACTTAATCTGACCCGTACATTAGCTTGGCAAGAGTAAACCCGACCCGTACATTTTCCAAGGTATAAATATGACACTACATATTAATCTGACCCGTACATTAGCTTGGCAAGAGTAAACCCGACCCGTACATTTTCCAAGGTATAAATATGACACTAACGAGACCAGGAAAGAGGTTAGACCATGATGGAAACGGTTCATGAGCCACAAATTTTGAATTAATAAAATCTGGAAATTCAAGGAAATACACCACCGTAATTTACGGTGGTGACTAGCGTAATTTACGGTGGGAAGAATACAACAGGCGTAAGGGACGGTTCACATTGGCGTAGGGTACGGTGGTGATGTTAAGCAGAGCGTAAGGTACGGTCCTGACCACCGTACCTTACGGTGGTCTGGAAATGGCAGTTCCAGCATATAAAGCAGCGTAGACAGTGAGTTTATGGCGTAACGTTCGTTTTGGAGTTGCAGACAAGCGTAAGGTACGTCCAGGAGGGCGTAGCCTACGCTGGACAGGGGTCAGGGGGCGTAAGGGACGCCAAAAATGGCGTAATTTACGGTGGAGCAGAATGGATTCAATTTGGGCAGAGGAGAAAGAACAAGACAGTTGACTTTTTAAGTCAACTTTGACCTCTAAGCACAAAACCCTAATTCGAAGCTTGCAAATCGTTTTGATGGAAATTCAGAGGTGTTTTAGGCTTCAATAATCTAGATGGACGTCAATGAATACATCCCTTCACCCGAAACTATCCAAAATCACCAATTTTGTTATTTGTTCATTTTGACCTAATTTCATAATCTCATAAACCCTAATTTTCGTTTTTCATTGATTTAGCCAGAAATTTGTACAAGACTTGATTATATTAGTCTACTAACATGTTTAGGAACATAACCCATTCCATAATTTGACCCGTAACATCATACAATTGAAAAGACCCGTTTTTGACCCATTTAATTAGGTAAAAACCCTAAATTTGACCCATTATCGATTTTAGCTTGGAAAATGACTTAAGGATGTTTGTATATGACTAAAACCTGATTATAACCATAAAATGATAGTGTTGAGATGAATTTGACTTACCAAAACTCCACCGAAGCTAAAAATCCGAAATTAAGCTAAAAACCAAGTTTCCTTGCACTTGAAGATTTCAACTTTTGATATGATAATTAAATGATGATAAAGATGATGATTCTACCATAAATCTTGTTACAAGAACATTAAATGAGCTAAAAATTTAGAGAGGGAAAGAGAGATGTAAGAGTGTGTGTGATTGGGTGCATTTAGTGAGAGAGATAGATAGGTGGAGTTGAGTGAATGGATGAGGGAGTGGAAGAGTGGGGTTGGGTAAGGTTGGGTCAATGGTGGTGATTCATGGGTCATGGTCGACCCATGGATCACCCGAATACATTTCTAGTTTGATTAAACGTCGCATTACGTCACAAAAATTGATTAAATACGACCACCAAGTCTCGTCTAGTATCTTTCACGTCAACAAATCGTCAAACAAAGCATTAAATCATTTCGACTAAATAAATTAGTTAGTCATTTGGTACGTTCAAGTCAACGGGTCGAAGTAAATAAATCACGGTTAATTTACGTTTTTAATAAGTCAAACGAGTCAAAAATCACAAATGTTACATCATTCCCCCGTTAAAGGAATTTCTTCCCGAAATTCAATTCTAACTAGGCTCGTTAAATAAATGGGGATACTTGGCTTTCATAGAATCTTCACGTTGCCAAGTAAATTCGGGCCCACGTCTAGCTTGCCATCTTACTTTAACGATCGTATACCGGGTGTTCTTAAGCTTTCTAGTTTGCCGGTCTAGAATCTCTATCGGCTCTTCCACAAATTTCAACGTTTTATGGACACGGATTTCTTCAAGAGGCACGTGAAGTGTTGGATCGGCCAAACACTTCCTAAGGTTACAAATATGGAAAATATTATGAACTCCACTCAAGTTTTGAGGAAGTTCCAATCGATACGCTACCGGGCCAATTCGTTCAAGGATTTTAAATGGGCCGATATATCTCGGGCCCAACTTGCCACGTTTCACAAATCGAACCACGCCTTTCCACGGGGATACCTTAACAACACATAATCACCAACTTCAAATTCGAGAGGGCGTCGTCTCACGTTTGCATACTTCAATTGTCTTTCACGGGCCACTCTCAATTTCTCTTTAATTTGTGAGATCACTTTAGTTGTTTCAATGACAATCTCGGGCCCGATGAGTTGGCTTTCGCCAACCTCCGCCCATGCCAAAGGTGATCTACAATCTCTCCCATATAAAGCTCTAAACGACGCCATTAGAATGCTAGCATGGTAGCTATTGTTATAGGAGAATTCGACTAGCGGTAAATGCGCATCCCAATTGCCACCAAACATTGATGGCACAAACTCCTAACATATCATCAAGCGTTTGAATCGTTCTTTCTCTTTGACCGTCGTTTTGCGGATGGAACGCCGTACTCATGTTAATTTGAGTACCCATTTCTTTCTGGAACGCCTTCCAAAATTTTGAAATAAATCGGGCATCCTGATCGGTTGTGACGGAAATTGGCTCTCCAAGTTTGGATACTACTTCCTTGAGGTACAACGTGCCATGGTGTCAAATTTATCATATTCCCGGGTGGCTAAGAAGTGAGTCGACTTAGTCATCCGGTCAACCATCACTCAAAATGGTGTTCCGACCACTACTCGTTCTAGGTAACTTCGTGATGAAGTTCATATTAATTCGTTCCCATTTCCACTGTGGCGTTACCGGTTGAGCTAGCAAACAGGGTGGTTCCTTGTTGTCAGCTTTTACTTGTAATCATGTGATGCATTCACTAACGTATCTCGCAATATCTTTCTTCATTCCCGGCCACCAATTCAAGTCTCCCACATCAAAATACATCTTGTCGGACCCAGGGTAAACCGAGTGTGCCGACTTGTGAGCTTTGTTCGTCAATCTCAACCGCCATCCGCCAAGAACGGGAATCCGTAATCGTTCAACAAAGTATAAACCGTCATCATTCTATCTATCAATTTGTTATTCTAAGCCGTGTAATGCTTCAATGATGGAGTCGTGAACACTCCTTTGCACGGTAAGACTCATGGCCCTAATTCGTCTTGGTTTTATACGTTCCTTTCAGCTCAAGGCATCGGCTACAACATTTTCTTTACCCCATTGTATCGAAACACAATCCAATCCTTGCCCGGATGCATCACAATACACAACATAGTCATCGACTCCATCGGGAAAGCCTAAAATGGGTGCATCACACAACTCGTCTTTCAAGAATGGAGGGCTTGATCTTGTTTATTACTCCTATCGAATCGTCTTTCTCGTTGAGTCAGTAGAGCCAAGGGTTGGGCAATCTTGGAAAAGCCCTCAGTGAAACGTCTATAATAACCCGCCAAACCATGAAATTAGCGAATTTCGGTTGGCGTCTCGGGTCGTCTCTAATTCCTTACCACTTCAATCTTACTTGGATCCACATGAATTCCTTCCTTGCTCACCACATGACCAAGAAAGTGGACCTCTTCGAGCCAAAATTCACATTTATAAAATTTAGCATAAAGTTTCTCTTTCCGAAGCGACTCTAAGGCTTCCGTCAAGTGTTCCACGTGATCTTCTTTCGCCTTGGAATAGATAAGAATATCATCAATGAAGGCAATGACAAACTTATCTACGTAGGGCCGACACAACCGGTTCATCAAGTCCATGAACACCGCCGGTGCATTGGTCAACCCAAAAGGCATAACCGTAAATTCAAAGTGTCCATAACGGGTTCGAAAGGCCGTCTTGGGGATATCATCTTCATAGACACGCAACTGGTAGTAACCCGACCGCAAATCGATCTTGGAAAAGTAACGAGCACATTGAAGCTTATCAATTAAGTCGTCAATTCTTGGAAGGGGATAACGATTCTTCAACGTGAGCTTGTTTAATTCTCTATAATCGATACACATTCGGATGAAGCCGTCCTTCTCCTCGACAAGTAGATTTGGTGCGTCCCACAGTGATTGACTAGAGCGGATAAAACCCTTTTCTTGAAGTTCTTTGAGTTGGGCGGCCAACTCTTGCATTTCGGTCATGGCTAAGCGATATGGTGTTTTGGCCACGGAAGAAGCGTTAGGAATAAGATCAACTCGGAAATCAAGTTGACGAGATGGGGGAACCCCCGGTAGGTCATCCGGAATACATCCATGAATCCATTAACCACAGGCACGGCTTTTAATTCGACTTATGTGACATTTACATTATATACTTTTCCTTCCCACGGCTCGGTCGTCTCGCCTTGAACCACTAACTCTTCATCGTCTTCTAACGGAATTCTCGCTACCCGACTACTACAATCTATAACCGCATTCATTGCCGACATCTAATCCATCTCCACATACACGTCAAACTACCGATATCAAAAGGAACCAGATTTTTGAGAAACAGATGGTCACTTAACTCTAAAGTACATTCACGAACAACCTGGTCAATTTTCGTTAACTCGCCATTTACCATTTCAAGTTCAAAGTAATACGACAACGGAATAACACTAGTACCAATCAAAGGCACGAAATCATTGGTAACAAGGCTAAAATCAGCACTGGAGTCAAATAATACGGTGGCATATTGATTGTTGAGAAGAAAAGTATTTGTAACGACGTTTAGGATCAACACGAGTCTCGGCCACAATCACTGTAAAAGTTCTTCCATGGGGAGTAAGTTGTTGTGGGGTTTGTTGTTGACCGATAAGGTTAGGGCACTTATTTCGGTGGTGCTCATGACTATCACACTCATAACAAGTACCTCGGGCCGTCATGGGATTTCGAGCATTGATCGGAATGGCATTCAAAGGAAGACACGACGATTGATGGTACACCTTTTGATGTTTAACCCACTCGATTCTCTCACGTCTTTCACGATAACCACTGCCTCCACGGCCTCCTCTACTTCTTTGATTTCCTTGATCAACCGGTTTCTCTTACTCGTCTTGGCGCCCATAATTCATGTTAGCTCTCCATGGTCTATCCATCTTTCCTCGAACACACGTGTTGGATTACCTAGTTAATCCTCACAATTCACACACGAACATTCGCAATTAACCGCCACATAACGAACAATCCAAAATTAGACTATCGTAAGCCATTACAAGGACACGTATTTCTACTGGGATATTATCTTGGCAATAAACTATGTTATCGACATCTTATTCGCATTCTAACTAATCACACAATCCTAATTCAAGCGCAACCGAATTATTCAAATCAACATTCAAGTCCAAATATAACGAGGCAAATCATCATCGTTTTCATTCGATTCCAAATCAATCCCACAATTTCAAACCATTGCATACAAATATATAAAGGGGTCAAGTCACTAACAAGGCAGGTAAAGCATAGTCTGAATCTTAACTTCAACATTCAACACATTAAAGGTGTATGTATACAGGTACCAACGGCTAACCCTCCACACCGTTAATATATTGAATGGACGTCGGGATTCGGTTCCGTTATGCTTTCTAAGTATTGGTCGGGTATGTATACAGGGTGTACCAGCGACTAACCCTCCACCTAACCAACACTCATCAAGCATACCGGGTTAACTACTATACTTTATCCACAATGCGCAATCCACGAGGTCATTAACTTTATATGACATAGGATAACCATAGATTTGTTGATCAGGCGTCGAGTGTTTATACTCCGTTAATGCCATCATTTCACTTTGCTAGGGTTAAACAATAAAGCTATAAGAATATACGTCAATGTTCATTCGGCAAGTCACAGTGTATCCCGACTCTAACACATACGCCAATCGAGTAATCACATAATAATCAAGTCATCAAGTCATGAAAAACCCTACGAACTCCGTTTAAACAAGTTTTATGCATCATACAATTCACGTTGCACACAACATTTCCTATCATGCATGCCAATAAGAAATGTGGGTGCAATGGCTCTAGGCTAGGTCGATCCACCTAATTCTCTACAACTACGGCTCTGATACCATTCTGTAACACCCCAACAAGGCGGAATCATGAGGGTTACATACTAAGCACAACACGACATGGAAATTATGTAGAGTAAATCTAAATGCATAAAAAAGATTAAGTAATCCATACGAACCATTAAAAAATGCTAGTATCCGGATCACACATAAGCATAACCCTTAATCGGGAAATGAATCACGGATCCAAAAGGTCCAAGTCCAAGTCTAGTATGATCAAGCAAACAATCATCCAATACGTCTTTGAGCTAACCTGTTCACCTGAAAAATGTACTAAAACGGGTCAACATAAAGTTGGTGAGTTCGTAGGGGTACGTAATAGGAATCAAGTGTCGGGATAACAACCGTTAATAATATACAAGAATTAGAATACCTAATCACGTTTACACAAATCAATACAAGTCAACGTTTACGTTCAATAACGATTCATATAACGTGGGCTCAACAACCCATAACGTGAGTATAAAGATACCCATAACGTGGATTCAACAATCCATAACGTGGATTCAACAATCCATAACGTGAGTTTAACAACCCATAACGTCAATAACGACACGACTTACATAATGAATAATGCGTCATATAACGGGGCGACTTACATATATTTCAAATGCGTCATATCACGGGGCGACTTACATATATTTCAAATGCGTCATATCACGGGGCGACTTACATATATTTCAAATGCGTCATATCACGGGGCGACTTACATATATTTCAAATGCGTCATATCACGGGGCGACTTACATATATTTCAAATGCGTCATATCACGGGGCGACTTACATATATTTCAAATGCGTCATATCACGGGGCGACTTACATATATTTCAAATGCGTCATATCACGGGGCGACTTACATATATTTCAAATGCGTCATATCACGGGGCGACTTACATATATTTCAAATGCGTCATATCACGGGGCGACTTACATATATTTCAAATGCGTCATATCACGGGGCGACTTACATATATTTCAAATGCGTCATATCACGGGGCGACTTACATATATTTCAAATGCGTCATATCACGGGGCGACTTACATATATTTCAAATGCGTCATATCACGGGGCGACTTACATATGAATAATGCGCAAACAAAACTCAATCACAAATCCATCATACCACAAATCATCCAAATCCACAATGCACATACATTTCATACGACTTTACATTTAAGGAATCATAGATGCTTATATATAGGGTCACCCGCAGCCTTCCCACCACATCTACAACTCATTAAATGTATCATCGTCTTCCATGTATGTACAACTATCCTAATCACATCACATATTCATAACCGAAAGCATAATTAATCGAGCAACAAATCAATACGTCAATCGAACAATCAATCAATCGATTAATCAACATCAAACAAGTATATACACTTTTCAGCCCGAATCTCAATTGAGTAGGGAGGGTTTACGAAACTCACCTTGATTTGCGAAAGAGAAGTTTTTAATCAAATAGTATCGCCCAATAATCGTCACACGTGTCCACCTATCAATATATACACACATTTTATTTAACAAGTGTTTACTTGACGTTTTTAGAATGAATATAATTTTAGACGACACCTAGGTCTCTTGTCCAATACAAAATGGGTCGAGTTATAAACGTTTAACGAGTTACAAGCGTCCCAAAATCCCCAAAGTTTAACTTATCATTTCATTTATATGACATGTAATATTAATGTAGATATGTACATGTTTATATACGTATGCATATTCATATATATATATACATGTATATATATATATAAGGGGTGGGATAAATTGAGTCCAGCTTAATTTGAGTCCAAAAAGGGTCCATGTAACTTACACATGTGTAAGTCGTGGTGGCGGTGGTCGCCGTCGCCAGAAAATCATGGTGGTGGTCGGAGATGATGGTGGTGGTGGTAGGAGGTGGTTGGAATTTGAGGAGATGGAAGAAAATCATGGTGGTGGTCGGAGATGATGGTGGTGGTGGTAGGAGGTGGTTGGAATTTGAGGAGATGGAAGAAAATCAATGGACTCAAATTGGACTCAAAATAAGCTGGACTCTTTTTATCTTTTCCCTACTCATATATATAAATATTCCGATTCACATTAGCTTGGCAAGAGTAAACCCGACCCGTACATTTTCCAAGGTATTAATATGACACTAACGAGACCAGGAAAGAGGTTAGACCATGATGGAAATGGTTGATGAGCCACAAATTTTGAATTAATAAAATCTGGAAATTCAAGGAAATACACCATCGTAATTTACGGTGGTGACTAGCGTAATTTACGGTGGGAAGAATACAACAGGCGTAAAGGACGGTTCACATTGGCGTAGGGTACGGTGGTGATGTTAAGCAGAGCGTAAGGTACGGTCCTGACCACCGTACCTTACGGTGGTCTGGAAATGGCAGTTCCAGCATATAAAGCAGCGTAGACAGTGAGTTTATGGCGTAACGTTCGTTTTGGAGTTGCAGACAAGCGTAAGGTACGTCCAGGAGGGCGTAGCCTACGCTGGACAGGGGTCAGGGGGCATAAGGGACGCCAAAAATGGCGTAATTTACGGTGGAGCAGAATGGATGCAATCTGGGCAGAGGAGAAAGAACAAGACAGTTGACTTTTTAAGTCAACTTTGACCTCTAAGCACAAAACCCTAATTCGAAGCTTGCAAATCGTTTTGATGGAAATTCAGAGGTGTTTTAGGCTTCAATAATCTAGATGGACGTCAATGAATCCAACCCTTCACCCGAAACTATCCAAAATCACCAATTTTGTTATTTGTTCATTTTGACCTAATTTCATAATCTCATAAACCCTAATTTTCGTTTTTCATTGATTCAGCCCGAAATTTGTACAAGACTTGATTATATTAGTCTATTAAAATGTTTAGCAACATAACCCATTCCATAATTTGACCCGTAACATCATACAATTGAAAAGACCCGTTTTTGACCCATTTAATTAGGTAAAAACCCTAAATTTGACCCATTATCGATTTTAGCTTGGAAAATGACTTAAGGATGTTTGTATATGACTAAAACCTGATTATAACCATAAAATGATAGTGTTGAGATGAATTTGACTTACCAAAACTCCACCGAAGCTAAAAATCCGAAATTAAGCTAAAAACCAAGTTTCCTTGCACTTGAAGATTTCAACTTTTGATATGATGATTAAATGATGATGAAGATGATGATTCTACCATAAATCTTGTTACAAGAACATTAAATGAGCTAAAAATTTAGAGAGGGAAAGAGAGATGTAAGAGTGTGTGTGATTGGGTGCATTTAGTGAGAGAGATAGATAGGTGGAGTTGAGTGAATGGATGAGGGAGTGGAAGAGTGGGGTTGGGTAAGGTTGGGTCAATGGTGGTGATTCATGGGTCATGGTCGACCCATGGATCACCCGAATACATTTCTAGTTTGATTAAACGTCGCATTACGTCACAAAAATCGATTAAATACGACCACCAAGTCTCGTCTAGTATCTTTCACGTCAACAAATCATCAAACAAAGCATTAAATCATTTCGACTAAAAAAATTAGTTAGTCATTTGGTACGTTCAAGTCAACGGGTCGAAGTAAATAAATCACGGTTAATTTACGTTTTTAATAAGTCAAACGAGTCAAAAATCACAAAGGTTACGGTGGTGTCGATTGTATCTTTTTCTGTTTTGTTTCCAGCACTTGTTCTTCACCAATTGGATCGATCCCCACCTTCTTTTGGACCCACTTGTTGTTTAGTGTTAGAAGGAAGGGCGGCTAGAGTCCTGTAAATATTTTTGGCTTATGAAAATGGTGTTATATATATATATATATATATAACATACATATAGATGTATTCATATAAAATAATAATTATATGTATATATATATATATATATCTGATCTATATCTTCAGTCTATATATATATATATCTATATCTATATCTTCACATATTATATATATATATATATATATATAAATATATAATATATATATATATATATATATATATATGTAACATACATAATATATATGTATTCATATAAAATAATAATTGTAATGTCTTTTAAAAAGAAAAGGGGGCGTCTGAGAGTCATTGAGTCAACAAGGGAATGAGTTTTTGTAAACAATTAAATTACACATAATTTCATACAAGTCCATATATGTATATATATATAAGTAGAGTTAATTACAGAAATCGTCCCTGTCGTGGTACCCAGCTTGCAGGTTTCGTCCCTACCTTTCAAAAATTACAGTTTTAGTCCAAAAAACTTTGCTCCGTCAAACACTTTTAGTGGACTAAAACTGTAATTTATGAAAGGTAGGGATGAAACCTGCAAGTTGGGTACCACGACAGAGACGATTTCTGTAATTAACTCATATAATAAATATAAATAAACGTATTTATATTAATGCGGGCATTGTATAAACGTGTTGATAGGTCGTGAACATTGAAGGATTCGGGACGTTTAAAATTCGTTGAATACTTATAATTAAATTGTAATTCGACGTTCAAGGCAAAGGTGAGTCTCGTAGCCCCTACGTTTATTCTATTTTGGGGTGGAAAGTGTACTTGTCGATTAAACGCTTGTCGGTTGATACAATTGATTATGATATGAATGTGACGATTGATACTTGATTATTTACTTGTGATATGTGTCATTTGACGTTGATATGTGACGAATGACGTATAATGTATTATTATGTATTGACGTGACGGTGGATTGACGAATCCACACCCGGTATGATCATGGCCACTTTATGACGATGTTATACTTATGATGTATGACGTATATTATATATTATTATGTATTGACGTGACGGTGGATTGACGAATCCACACCCGGCATGATCATACTCGGGATAAGGGTTTTTGAGCCCATATTATGACGTTTATATATATATTGACGATTATTGTGACGTGAAATTTATTATTATATGTATTAACCACTACACACACTCTTTTACCATATTATGACTTTATATATATATTGACGATTATTGTGACGTAACGTTTATTGTGTTGACTTTGACGTGATTAGGTATTCTAATCCTCACTTATCGATAACGGTTGATATCCCGACACTTGATTTTCATTACTTAAACCTACGAACTCACCAACTTTATGTTGACACGTTTTAGTACACTTTTCAGGTGAACAGGTTAACCAAAGATGTATTGGATGATTTGATTGATTTGATGCATTCTAGGATTGGACTTGGACTATTCTTGGATCCGTGATTCATGGTTCCCACTTATGGGTTTTGCTTAGGATCATTTACCATCTTTTGAACTATTATTTTGTAAACGTTTGATGGGCGTGCTCCTTATGCATTATTCTTAATCCGGTATTGTATTTGAATGATTTGTATGGATTGTCTAATCCTTTTAATGCATTTAGACTTGACTCTACTTAATTTCCATGTCGTGTTGTGCTTAGTATGTAACCCTCATGATTCCGCCTTGTTGGGGTGTTACAGAATGTATAAAAGAAATAAAGAGCATAAGATTTGTTAATCAGACCGCTTCAATAATGTTGTAGCAAGTTCTTGAATGCAGCCACTTATCTGACTTTCCTTCTCATCACATTGAGTCTTTATCGAATCTGTTATTCCACCCATAACAATGACAGCCTCTTTAGACAGACTAGCTAAACTTGGTTGAATCAAAGCCCTCGTTGATGCAGGCAGCTTTTCCAGGACCTCTTCAATCTTCTGCAACTTTGAAATAATGAGACGATACCTTGATTTCCTTTGGCGAATCTCTGCATAAAGCCACCGTAAACAGCTTTTAATCTTTGCTGTCACGCTTTCCCCAATTTGTAACTTTGTCTCTGCTTATGACATCCCTTGCCCAAGAAACTTTTCCCCGTGGATCTCCATTGGGTCATTCCCTCGCTCCACACGGGTCATAGTTTTTTCTTGCTCTAGAAGCATCGAAAATTCGAGTACAATGCTTTGTGCTACAATCACCTGCATGATATCATAATAGATTTTATTCTCTATTCTATATCAAAAGTGTTGATTCATGGATTCGCTGAAAGACTCAGCGAGAGACTTCGTCAGCGAGGTGTGTAACATCCCGAACTCTTTTATTCTAATTCCGTTAACTTTAACCGTTAGTCAACGTTGGCCTACCATTAAGTGACGTCATATTTTATGTGGTTAATTATGGTGTTAATAATTAATTGTTTATGTGGATAATTATGTGGTAATTAAGTAGATTAAGGTGTGTCATTTACGTGGACAGTTTCGGAGATGAGTTCTCAATAGTGTGACTAAAAGTGTCGTTAAATGTTTACCATAGTGCTTGTTGTGTTGTGTGTATTCCCGTTAGGCATTAAACAAAGTTAAAGTATAACTATGTAACTTGAGGGCCATATACGTCAGTATCTAAAAGGTTTATTAGTCGTAGTTAGGGGTTCAAATAAACCCAATCATAGTTATTCTCATACTCCAAGCATATTTTACAAAAACCCTAAAGTTCGCTCCATATTCTTTTCTTTCTACCGTCGGTTATCGGGAAAAAAAAAATAGAGAGAAAACTTGCTCAGTCCTTGTAGTTTGGGCTCATCAGATCCAAGGGAAGGAAAACTTGTGTTGCCTCGAAAACAAAAAAAAATAGTACGCGTGGTTTCCTCCATAGTCCTCCTGACAAAAGTAAGAATTTATATTTGTCATAGTTGTTTTCTTATCTGTCCGAAGTGAATATATATATATTATTATATATAATAAAAGGTTGTTTACTTCTTTATTGTCATTGGGATTTTTAGTCAATTGTCTTGTTGGTTTTAAAGAATAGACTATAGACATAATAATACTAGTAGTTGCTTGCCAAGGATAAACAAATAAAGTGAAATATGGATCGGCCCTACAGTAGGCAACGAAAAGCATGACTCCCAATTTAGATGTGTGTGGTCTGTATTAGTCTAGAAGCATATTTAATTTATTTACTTTGACTTTTAACATGGTATAATAAATAGAAAATATTTGAATAGATATATAATGATAAATTAGTATTGTAGTCTTTATGTGTCAGAGAAAGGAGAGTCAAAAGTAGTTCACTTTTATTGTATTTTTGGGTCTTGATCAAATAGCAAAGAATATATATAGCCGAAATTATATATGTTGTTCCTTTTCAATTGTTATGGAATTAAAAAGAAGAAAAGAGAGAGTTGTCCTTGTCTTTATGTAGTCTTGTGGCCTTGCACTAGTCAGAAAGAAAGTAAGGAGTCCATAAGTTATTTGGTGCCTTGGTTAGTTACATAATAAATCAATAAAATAAAGTAATATCAAAAAGCTTTTGTGGTGGGCTGTACATGTCGAACAGAAAAAGAATGTAGTACAACATCAAATGGATAAGTGATTTATTGTTGGTTGCTTCAGATTCACTAGAGAAGATATGTAGACGTAAATGGTCCTTGTTGCTGTTGTTTGTTACTATATAAAGTAGTAATATTAAAAATGGTTTGTGATTTTGAGAATCACGTGAACAACAGAAGCGTTGTTTCATGAGAGATTTCATTTTTAGAGTTTATGGTGTCAAGTTTTATTTTGGATATCGCATGCTTTGTCGGTTCGGTTTATGTATTTATTGGTCGTTTATAGGTTTTCGGGAATACATAACAAGCTTGGTAAACTATTAGTATTTGTGATTTGTAAAGCTGCAAAAGGTAAGATAACTTACTTTTGACACATGAGGGACACAACAAAACTTAGTTTTAATAATTAAACTCCCCTTTTATGTTGTTTCAACTATCTCATGCATATATTGGGTGTGAGATATATGTGGGAGGTTTGTTGGGTGTTGTTAAAGCATGCTTGGGTAGAAATGAGTTTAATGTTGTACTGTTGATATATGTAGCTTGTTGATTGTGTGGTAAATGATTTATGTGGACTTGTACACATAGTACACTAGACATGATTTAGGTTGCCATGTCACGTGCACGTTTAAGGGCCCTAAAATATTATGTAGATATTGGTGTGATATATTTTTAATATATCTTTTGGTGAAAGTCTCGAGCATTGGTGTAAGAGTTAAGCTTAACCCACATGACGTCTATTTAGGCGGAGTGTGCTATGGCGTCACTTGGGACACTGATCATGTTCTCTTGTGAATACAACCTGGTGTTTAGAGTATTTCGGGTGTCGTGGTTGACCACCTGGTGTTAACGGAATACTCATGGATTTGGTTATGCCTATCCATAACGACATAGATGGACCACCGTAAGGTCTACCCATCAAGTCGGGTGTGGGGTTCCATATTTGGCTATTTAGCCGCCTCACACAACCTTTTATGTAGTTTATCATGGCATAACCTTTGTTGATTTATGTAGTTTATGCAGTTAGGTGGATATTGGTGACTATGGAGGATTGCTAGGCACATTGTAGGATTTGATAATCCTTATTATGCAGTTTATGTTGCTTTGGTGTTTGTGCCTTTATGTATGCATGAGTTGATTTATTAAAGTGTTTTAATTGGCAATCCTTTTATTTATACTAACCTGTTATCTTACTCAGCTTTAATAGCTGACACTTGTTTTGTGAAAATGTGTTGTGCCTTCAGGTTAGGTAATGATCAGTGGCGTGGTAGCTTGCTTGTGAGATGGGTAGCTATTATTGGAGCTTTTGGACGTGTCTTTAGTTACCCATAGTGGCATTATTTAAGTAGACTTATTTATCTAGCCGTTTTGGCCTTTATTATGTCGACTGTCTTTATGGAGGTTGATTGTGGAGTTCATTTACATTATTGTGATGATACTAGTTGGTAACACCTTTTTGAGACATTTAATATGTTTTATTGATTTCGTTAGGAATCAATTGGGATTTTTAAAAGTCGCTTCCGCAATTTGTTAACGGTGTTA
Organism: Erigeron breviscapus; assembly: GCA_034093135.1. NCBI lineage: Eukaryota > Viridiplantae > Streptophyta > Magnoliopsida > Asterales > Asteraceae > Erigeron > Erigeron breviscapus. Next base: position 36,321,902 of record CM067172.1, read on the forward strand.
TGTTTAAAGTTGAATTTTTTTGAAATCCACATTTTTATAAAGCAGGGTGTTACAAGGTGTCAGCGATCAACTATTATCTTCGAGTTAAAGGATAAGTTCAACGACTCACCGCCATGTTTTGTAAGTCAAATATGGGCGGGAAGATGAAGATAAGGAGACTGGTCCCCAAGGACACGTGTTGATAGATCAGAATAAAGACATGTGACCTTGTACTATTTTGGTACTAAGGCGTTTCTTTTTCATACCGTTTTGGGAAAGAAACAAGATGGTAACAAGAGATTCCTGAAGACCAGTCTTACACACCAATAGATGTTTGACAACCTTCATGTGTCAACATCTATTGGGTTGTCATGTGATGTCTTTTCTCTCCTATATAAAGCATCACTTGACCTAGCCGCAAAAGTGTTGGTGTGTGCCATATTTACACTTAGTGTGTTTTTCTCTCTTTGTATAATTCTTAAGTTTTTAGCGTGTCAAAAACTTAACAATATTTTCTCTTTCCTTTCTTTGTAAACCGACCATGTATTCATCGTTTAATCAATACTACTTATGATTAAACTTCTTTACTTCTTGTCTTATGTTCTTAGTGTAATTTACATTAGTTGTTAAACTACATAATCTGTGAAATTTGGGACTTTCAGTTGGTATCAGAGCAGTGTTTCGATACACTGAAACTGATCTGAAAAGTGTTTGCAAGATTATCTTTCTTTCTTTACTTTTAATTTTCTGCATCAAAAATCTTTTCTTTTCTTAAACTTTCTGTCTTATTTTCTTTACTTTTTACATGGTTTCGGTTCCTACTCTGGTTAATACTAGAGACTTTGGGTATGTCTCAATCCCACCAAGATTCGAAACTCATGATTTCGGATCTTGGAAAGAGAGAATGCTCCTACACATAGTAGGAGTTGAACCTTACTTGATGACTATTCTGACCAGAGGGCCATATGTACCGATTCTGGTTTCCAGGACACCAGGAGCTACTACTGATGCTCCTGAAGTTGTTACTGAGATTATTAAACCGGAAGTACAATGGACAGATGATGAGCGTAGGCTTGTCAATCTGGATGCTCGGTTGAGAAACCTTATTATCAACACCCTTCCAGATGACATAATGAAATCTGTCATCAAACTTTCTTCTGCCAAAAAGGTGTGGGTTAATCTTTGTACCAGATTTGATGGTACTGAAGATGTTCTTGCTACCAAAAAGATAGATCTGAAATGTGCCTATGAAGGATTCTTTTCTCTTCCCAATGAGAATCTGGATGGCACCTATAATCGTTTCAAATGTCTTCTGAATGATATGACCAACGCTGGCATAGAGCATGATATGCTTGAAGTATGCCACAAGTTCATTGACAGCTTGCCTATCAAGTGGCAAGGTCTAAGACAAATTCTTAGAACCACCAAGCTGCTGAAACAACATGACTTGGAATCACTCTATGGCACTCTTCAATTTGAAGAGAGAGCCCTAGCTCAAAACTTGAGAGCTGAGGCTGATTCCAAAAGACATGCTGGGTCATCTATTTCATCTTCTTCTTCTTTATCTAATTCTCCTCATATTCATGACCCCCTTGCACTAGTTTCTATTGAAGTTAGCACTATCTATGTTAACGACAGCCATACTACCCCCTCCCACATCCTGGATCTTGTCAATGACCTCGATCTCGAGGAGAGACAAGAGATGTTCTTAGACTTCATGCAGTTTGCCTTCATCGTTGGTAAACGATATTCTAAAAAATGGAACAGTCGTAGGTCGACTCCCTTCCAAAAACCAGCGGTGGACAAATCGCAAGAAGAATGCTGGAGATGTGGTCGAAGGGGCCACTATCAAAAGGAATGCAAAGTTTCTATTCCTTCTTTGCAGGTAGCAAAGTCCTCTTCTTCATCAGCAAGGCCTTCATCTGTCAAGCCTGCTGATGAGTATAAAAAGAAGTATTATGAGCTTCGTGCTAAGATGGCTGATGTGGAAGAAGCCAAAGCTCCAGCCAAAGGTCTTGTTGCTGAAGAACACGACTGGGCTGAATCTGACATTTCTGACAGCGAGGACTTCGAAGATGCCATCTGCTTCATGGCACTCGCTGATGATCAGGCGCTGACAAAGGATCAAGTGTGCTCCAGTCAGTGGGTGAATGTCACAATCAAGAAGGCCTCGCTAACAAAAGAAGTGTGGTATTTGGACAGTGGCTGTTCAAAACACATGACTGGATCCAAGGACCTGCTGGATAACTTTGTGGCGACTGACGGTCCCACAGTTGTGTTTGGTGACAATTCTACTGGCCAAACTGAAGGATATGGCTCTCTCTCAAATGGGCTGATCAAGTTCACTAAGGTTGCTTATGTGAATGGATTAAAACACAATCTGATCAGCATTAGTCAACTGTGTGATGCTGACTACAAGGTTATCCTTGATAAGCATCAAGGCACAGTAATTAACATCAATAAAGAGGTAGTCTTGGTTGCTCCTAGAAAAAGGGATATCTACTTGGTAGATCACTCCTGTCAAAACTGACAGCGAGACCTGCTTCTTTTCAAAAGCTGCCTCACAAATCAATTGGTTGTGGCACAAGCGTATGTCGCATGTGAATTTTAAAACAATCAATTCTCTTGCCAAGAAAAATCTTGTTCGAGGCCTTCCTCCTCTCACTTATGAGAAGGACAGACTTTGTGGCGCTTGTGAGAAAGGAAAAAGTCACAGGGCCACATTCAAGACCAAACAAGCCAATTCAATAAATGGCTGCTTCCATCTCCTTCACATGGACCTTTTTGGTCCAGTGAATGTCCAAAGTCTAAGGGGTAGCAGATACACCTTAGTTATTGTGGATGAATATTCACGGTATACTTGGACAATATTTCTTCATTCCAAGAGTGATGCTGCTGAGGAAATAATAAATTTCATCAAAAAGATGGAAAACCTCAACAGCATAAGGATTAAAGAACTTAGAAGCGATAATGACACTGAGTTCAGAAACCACACTCTTAAGAATTTTTGTGCTGATCAAGGGATTAAACAAAATTTCTCTTCTGTTAGAACTCCTGAGCAAAATGGAGTAGCTGAAAGGAGAAACAGAACACTCATTGAAGCTGCTCGAACTATGCTCAGTGAGTCTTCCATTCCTAGTAAATTCTGGGCTGAAGCAGTTAGTACTGCTTGCCACACTCAGAATAGGTGTCTTATTGTCAAGAGACATGACAAGACTGCCTACAAAATTCTTAAGGGCAAGAAACCTCAAATTGGATATTTCCATGTCTTTGGATGTCCAGTTTTCATCCTGAATGATAAGGATCATTTGGGTAAGTTTGATCCCAAAGCTGATGATGGTTATTTTCTGGGATATTCTTCTATTAGTAAGGCTTTCATAGTTTTCAATACTCACACTCAAAAAGTAGATGAATTAATTCATGTTACTTTTGATGAAAGCTGTTCAGCTCTAGGTGATCTCTCAAATGAGTCATTTGCTGAAGTAATCTTCAGCGATCTTGCTGATCCTTCAGTAGAGTCAGCGACACATAATGATGTTGCTGCCTCATCTGCTGCTGATACTTCAAGCCTCTCAACAAATGATGAGTATGTGGCAGCTCACATTTACTCTATTGATCCAGTTGAGCCTCTCCTTAGGACAGTTAATGCCACTTCCATTAACGTTACCCCCTCAGCTGAAACCTCAAGCTGCTGACAGTGTCGCTGAGGAAATCTTTCATGATGCTTCAGCGAATCCTATTTCTGGAGACGCTGATGATGACACATCTCAGCAAGAGGTACCCACTGTTCTCAGTGACCCTCCTGTCAGCAACTCTGAACCTTCTCTAACCATTGATCTTTCCACTTATTCACTTACACCAAATGATCCTACCACCACCTTATCCGCTCTCACTCACTCTTCTTCTATCCATACACCAACACTACAATGGATTGCTGATCACCCTCTTGACCATGTGATTGGTAATCCACACAATGGTGTCCAAACTCGCTCAGCGACAAGTAATACTTGTCTCTATGTCAGTTTCTTATCTCAAACTGTGCCTGCCAATATTGGCGAAGCCATGGCTGATCCTTCTTGGGTGGAAGCCATGTAAGAAGAATTGACACAATTTGAAAGAAATCACGTTTGGTTTCTTGTTCCTCCTCCCTATAAGGAACCCATTGGCACTAGATGGGTTTATAGGAATAAGATGGATGAAGCTGGTGTAGTTATCAGAAACAAGGCAAGACTGGTTGCTCAAGGTTATACTCAAGTTGAAGGCATTGATTATGATGAAACCTTTGCTCCAGTCACTCGCCTTGAAGCTATTCGTCTCTTTCTTGCTCACGCTGCCTACAAAGGCTTCACTGTCTATCAAATGGACGTCAAGAGTGCCTTTCTAAATGGTGCTCTTGATGAGGAAGTCTATGTTAAGCAGCCTCCTGGCTTTGAGGATCCAAAGCATCCTCACTATGTTTACAAGTTAAATAAAGCCTTATATAGTCTTAAACAAGCTCCTAGAGCTTGGTATGACACTTTGTCTACCTTCCTTCTTGACCATGGCTTTCGTAGAGGAACCATAGACAGCACTCTCTTCATCTACAAGAAGAAAGCTGATGTTCTGTATGTTCAGATTTATGTCGATGACATCATCTTTGGTTCCTTATCTACCAAACTCTGTCAAAAGTTTAGCGCTCTTATGTCTAGCACTTTTGAAATGAGTATGATGGGTGAGTTAACCTTCTTTTTGGGGTTACAAATTAAGCAGCTTCCCACTGGAATATTTATCAATCAAGAAAAATATATTCAGGATATGTTGCATAAATTTGACTTCACCCATGTTACTCCAAAAAGAACTCCCATGTCCCCTCCTAATAATCTCCATGCTGACCCAAATGGTAAGTATGTGAATCCCACTCACTATAGAGGCATGATTGGTTCGCTGATGTATCTTCACAGCGAGTCGCCCAGACATTATGTTTGCAACATGCCTCTGTGCTCGCTATCAAGCTCTTCTCGTGAGTCTCATCTTCTCGCTGTCAAGCGCATCTTTAAATATCTTAAGGGTACACCCACGCTGGGTCTATGGTACCCCAAAGATTCCAACTTTGAATTAGTTGGTTATTCTGACTCTGACTATGTTGGGTGCATGCTTGATCGCAAAAGCACCAGTGGAGGATGTCAACTGTTGGGGGGGGGGAAGCTGACTAGTTGGACTAGTAAAAAGCAACACACAGTTTCCATCTCCACCGCTGAGGCAGAATATGTCTCTGCAGCGAGCTGTTGTGCCCAAATTCTTTGGATGAAACATCAGCTTGCTGACTATGATTTGGAATATTCCAAAATTCCAATCATGTGTGATAATACAAGTGCTATTGCTATTACACACAACCCTGTTCAGCACTCTAAAACTAAGCATATTGATATTCGATATCACTTTATTCGTGACCATGTCATGAAAGGTGATATTGAAATCTATTTCATCCCAACTGATGATCAAATCGCTGATATTTTCACTAAACCATTGGATGAAACTAGATTCAAATTGCTTGTCAGCAAATTAGGAATGCTGAATGGGGAATCAGTGACATGATTGTTCATGTATGCTAACTCAGCGAGTTTAAGTCTGTCTTACTCGCTGAACCTAAAGCAATGAAGAGCTTAAAGTCTTCATCTAGTCCAGCAGCAAACGGCTCTGGTAAAGACTCATTAAATCCGTTTATCCGTGTTGCTTTGGTAAAAAGCAAATTAAAGCAATGGAGAGCTAAAAGTCTTCATCTAGTCCAATAGCAAACGGCTATGGTAAAGACTTCTTAAATCCGTTGATCCCTGTTACTTTGGGAAAAAGCAAAATAAAAGCAATGGAGAGCTAAGAGTCTTCATCTAGTCCAACAGCAAACGGCTATGGTAAAGACTTCTTAAATCCGTTGATCCCTGTTGCTTTGGGAAAAAGCAAAATAAAGCAATGGAGAACTGAAAGTCTTCATCTAGTCCAGTAGCAAACGGCTCTGGTAAAGACTTCTTAAATCCGTTGATGGCTGACAGTTTGCCAAAAACTGTAGTCAGCGACCAACGTTAGTTGTGAAATCACTGACAAAACATTAGACATGCTGAGCGTATCCCAGCATGTGGTCATTCTGAATCTTCAAATGTTTTCAGCATCCAACCTTCTTTTCTTAAAAAGGGTGCTGAAGTAAAAGGCATTTAATATTATTAAATGTCTTCCTTAACATTATTTTCATACTTAATAAAACATAGGACAGTTTTGAAACTAAGTGTTTTCAAAGTAACTATGTGGGTGACGTGGCAAACTTTTGAGCCACATGTTTTAAATTCAAATTGAAAAGTCATCCAAATTTTTCTCTTGATCACGTCACTTGTCTGCATGTGACAGTCTCTGCGCGTCTGATTGACAGGTTACGTCTGTCAATACGGCGCACACTCAAGTATTTTTGAATAAAATTTCTTTTCCTTTTATTTAAACGTTACTCACATCTAATTTTATATATTATATATGTATATATACCATTTTATTTATAAAACAGTTGTTGATTACAACTGTTATTCAAAAGGAAGAGAGAGAAAATCCCTTTTGCCCTTTCACTCAACCAATCATACCCTATATATATACAGCCTCACTTTCACACACCTATTTTCACGCTTCCATAAACTATTCATTTTCTCTCTAATCAAATATCTCTCTCTCCTTCTGTTCATCTTCTTTCATAAATATCTTCATCTTTTTCGATCAATTTCTCAAATATATCAATGGCATCTTCATCCAAAATTCCTCAATCTACTGAAAGTGTTGAAATTCCTTCTTCTTCAACACCTACTGTTCAAAACCCCTCAGTTCCTGAACAACCTGTTCAAGAACCAGTCACTTATCTAAACTCTCATGAATATGTGCCAGTAAACGTGACCAAATCTTCCAAAGTCTCATTTCCTCCCTCAAAGATGATTGTCAAATCCAACAATCATCTTGGCACGTCTGAAGTACCAAAAGGTACAAAAGGATATACGCCAATGCTGGATTTCATCCACGCATCCTCTGCAAACTATTGCATCATGGCGGACCCAGAACAAATTTTTGTCCATCTTCTTCGTGAGTTCTGGTGGACTTGTGAGTATGATGATAACTCAAAGTCCATTACTAGCACAGTCCGCCAGGGGGAGAAAACCATTACAATCACTCCGGCATCTCTTCGCCAAACCCTAAGGTTTCCACAAGAAACAGATGAAAATATTTGTGGAGCCAGTTGGTGATAATGAATGGAAGGCTTGGTTGCCATCCATTGGATATAATTATAATTTGATTAATCCTCCAGCGATCCCAACCAATCCTTTAAAGCAAAATTTACCTGGGATCTGGAGGGTACTGTTCACTCATGTGATTCAGTGTGTGGGAGGTAATTCTGGTTCCTACAATCAAGCATCATCTACTTCGATGCCAATAATTCATGCTCTCGCTGAAGGGAGATTTGTGGATTATAGACAGCTGATCTTCAATGATATGAAGAATAAGATCAGCATGAACAACAGATCACATACAGTGCCTTTTACAAGAATCTTTTCTCTTATCTTCAAGGAGGAGATGGGTGCTGAATATGTGCTGCCAACTGCCACCAATATTCCAACAGCAAGGGTTGGAAACAACATTTACAAGCAGCCTTCTGAACACTTGGTTGCTCGCCTCACTTCTCATATGAAAGAGGTACTTTTCTCTTTTAACTCTTCTTTATACCCGAAAGACAGCGACTGGGAGGCAGCACTTCCTTCTGATGAAGTGGCTGGTATGGTCGATGTGGATGCTAGAATGCCTTCTGAGGCTGGTTCGCTGGAAAACCCCCCAGCGACCTCCCAAGCCTCCAAAAAGACCAAAAGAAAATCTAAGGCAGCGTCCTCAACAACAAATATTCAATCTTCACCCTCCGCTGACGTCCCAAAACGTAAGCGGAGTGTATCAAAGGGCAAACCAAAGGTTAGGAAGTCCTCAGTGCCCACGGACATTAGTACCCAAGCCACCCCATCAGCAGCCTCCCAACAGGCTGTTGACGAGTTAAATGGGAACAGCAGGCAGCCACCTCAAACTTCTGTAGGTGAGGTTGGTGAAGATATTGGGTCACCCCAACCCACTAGAGGTCAAAGTCCAACCCCACCAAATACTTCCCCTTCTTCTCTAAACCCTTCTGAGTCGTTGTCAGCAGCCAGATCACAGGTGATGCTAGAGACAACAAATTCTACGGCCGATGAGGTCTTGGTGGAACAACACACTGAGACTGAGGCACCCATTAACCCTTCCCCCATTTCTATAGATGTCTCGGAAACTGCTTGTGCAGGGACCGAGACCAATGTTGTTATGTCAGAGGCTGAGACTGATGAAGATCTGGGCAGCGAGTTTAGCCAACAAGATGATGAGGCTGAAATTACACTCGCTGCCACAGCAGAAATAGAAGACGAAGAAGAAGGAGTGATCAGTGGGTATCTTGATGCTGAAAGGGGTTATCTATTGATTTCCTCTCCTCCCACTGAATTTGATGATTCTCCAGCTCCTTTGCCAGATATGCCTCCTCCTCCTTCTTTCTCTCCAAGGCCCACTATTTACCATGAGCCCACTATTTACCATGAGCCCACCACCTTCCGGGCAAGAAGCCACTACTCTCCAAATGCCTTCTCCCGAGGAAGAACTGCTTCAAAGAATTAAACTTTGTCAAGATCAAGGACGAAGAAATGATGTTTATGATGAAAATGAAGAAATTGATGATGATATTATCATGGAAGTTCCTCCATTGCATCACCCTGACTTCTTTGGGATTCCTTGCTCTAAGTATCCTGTTTCACCGAAGGATCTCAAGGTTCCCTCTCCTAACGAAGCCACCACTGCTTTCACTGCTATCAACTTTCCTGGTCTTGATCATGTTGAAACATACCAGTTGCAAGAAATTCTGAGAAGGGTGCAGATTTATCAAAGCCAAGGAAATAGACATGGTTACTTGTATGCATGGCTGGTTGACAAAATGGCTGAAATGAATTTTGGTGCTTTGGCCAAGTTTCAAGAGTTGGCAGCTGGAAATGATGACTTGAAAGATGAGCTGGCCACTCTTCAAGGAATGGTGTTTGGAATTACAAAGAATCAAGTCACTAACACCAGCTCCAATGAGCAGCTGTTTAAAAGAAATCAAACTCTGTTACATGAAAGTATGAAGAAGGTCAGCACCTCCAATTCTCAAATCTCTGCCTCGTTGGACAAGTTAAAAGAGGAAGTAGCTAAGTCAGCGAAGGCCCCTGAATTGCCTGGTCTTATACCAGTACTCCAAGAACTTTCCCAATCAAATATTCTATTCACTGCACAACTTCATAAGCTCACTCACACCGTTTCCTTCTTCTCCAAACAACAAGATGATTTTCTCACCACTCTCACCAAAGAAATCTCATCACTCAAAACCCAATCATCTCAATCTACAACTCCTTCCTCAGCCGATGCTGACAGAAAACTCTTGGAAGACTCTGTCAGCAGGCAGAAGAAACTCGAAGAAGAGGTTGGCAACCTCAAAGGAATACTGACAGAAGTGCTGGGTCTCCTCAAGAAAGACAAAGTGGAAGTAGCTAGTTCCTCAGCTGCTTCCAAGGGGGAGAATGAAGCTGAGGAGGGCCCAACAACACAAAATGATGTACAAGCTGAGAAGGTTGTGGAACCGGCAGCTGAGAATTTAAATGTTACAAGTACTTATGCTCCCCGAGATGAAAATATTGATATGGCTGATAGGGTTGTTGAACCGGCAGCAAATGTTGAGGGGGAGCAAACTGAAAATGTTACAAGTGAAAATGCTCCCCAAACTGAAAACGCTGAAAGTACTGAGAAGGTTATTGAACCGGCAGCCACTGTTGAGGGGGAGCAAGCTGAGAAGGTTATTGAACCGGCAGCTACTGTTGAAAAGGAAAAGATTGAAGCTAAAGTTTCTAAGGTTGTGCCAGCAAAACCAATGAATGTTTCTTCTTTCAAGCCTACTCCTGAATTCCATGCTGCTCTTGAAAAGAAATATGCTGATAAGGGTAAGGCAACGATTGCTGAAAAGAGTAAGCCACCCAAAGTTCCCACCACAGCAAGGGAACAGCAAGAAAAGCTAATGGCTGGAGCTTTCCCCAAGCCAACAGCATCTCAAAAGACAACTGCTGAACTTACTCCTGAAGAGGTTGTACTTCAGGAGGAGCTAAAAATGAAAAAAGAGAGAAGAGGAGCTCTCTCAAAAATTTATAAGTGAGCAGGTTGTGGGTGAAGAGTTAAAGGATGCTGAGGGTGAATTTAAGATGTTGGCTCAGCAGACAAGTGGAATTGAATCATTAAGGAAAAAGGAGGAAGAGTTCTTTGCTAGAAAAGCTCAGTTGAAGAAAAATTTTGACGAAGGCAAAGAACGCTACCTTAAGTCAAGGGAGATAAGGCAAAGGAAAGAGGAGATCTTGTCAGTCAAGGTTACTCTGACCAATCAAGGGATGAATCTTCATCTCCAAAGACAAGGAGTGGACAAGCTGTATAAACTGAAGGCTGTTACTAAAGACACTCTTGGTCCAGCTGAGTGGATCAAAATTTATAAGCTGATAAAAGATAAGACTGCAGTCAGCTACAAGCCACTCATTGAGCTAGCAGGAGAGCAAATAAAGAAAGTGCGTGCTATGGAAAAGAAGTATAAAATTAAAGACTCTCTGCTCAGCTCAGCGAGACATCCATTCCCTCCTCCTCCTCCTCAGCAACCAAGATCCGGAGTCAAGAGATCAGCTTCTGGATCCCAGGTTTCTCAGCTCCCCACTATACTCAGAATGGTTCCCAAGACTGATATAGATGAGGAGCCGCTGCTAAATTTAAAGATGCCTTCCAGAACTCTTTTTATGGAAGGTACTTATGATGAGAAGCTGGGAGGTTTTTGTTTTTGCAATGTCCATGGTCATGAGCTCTTCTTCAGGACCAATGAGATTGGAATTGCTCCCTCTTCCTTCCTTCTAAAAATAAGGAAGTATTGTGCTCAGACTTCCAATGATCCCAATTTCATAAAGCTGATCGATCAAGAGCTGCTGAAGCCTGAAAGACAAAAAGATGAAGCATTCATCAAGGCCAAGCAAGAGTCTCAGTGGGATTAAGTAGTCTTATAATTTTTGTGATGTTGTTTATTGTAAAGGTGTTTGTCATATATATAATATCAGCATTCCCTCATTCTACTTGTTATACTTGTAAGTTCAAGTCACTTCTACTCAGCTAAGTCTCCTCAGCGAATAGGGGGAGATTGTTGAGTCATGGATTCGCTGAAAGACTCAGCGAGAGACTTCGTCAGCGAGCTGTCAGCGATCAACTATTATCTTCGAGTTAAAGGATAAGTTCAATGACTCACCGCCATGTTTTGTAAGTCAAATATGGGCGGGAAGATGAAGATAAGGAGACTGGTCCCCAAGGACACGTGTTGATAGATCAGAATGAAGACATGTGACCTTGTACCATTTTGGTACTAAGGCGTTTCTCTTTCATACCGTTTTGGGAAAGAAACAAGATGGTAACAAGAGATTCCTGAATACCAGTCTTACACACCAATAGATGTTTGACAACCTTCATGTGTCAACATCTATTGGGTTGTCATGTGATGTCTTTTCTCTCCTATATAAAGCATCACTTGACCTAGCCGCAAAAGTGTTGGTGTGTGCCATATTTACACTTAGTGTGTTTTTCTTTCTTTGTAAACCGACCATGTATTCACCGTTTAATCAATACTACTTATGATTAAACTTCTTTACTTCTTGTCTTATGTTCTTAGTGTAATTTACATTAGTTGTTAAACTACATAATCTGTGCAAACTTGGTACTTTTAAAAAGCTCCCAAAATAGACGCCTAGCTAATACGTGGTGGTTCATATTAGGACATAGCAGAAGGATTAGCACTCGGTTACAAGTTTAGAGAATTAGGAACCCAGTTTAGCCATGAAGTAGTTACTAATCTAGGAGGTGGCCCTGTCTTATTTTTCGAGGAGAATTAGCCAAGTGACTAGAGGTATGGCTAACCAATACAGCACACTATCATTTAACAATTACAATTCCTTTTCTAAGCGTGGGTCACATTTACAGAACAAACAAGGGCATTGATCATAGTCTTAAAGATATACTTAAATATTAGCTCACTTCATTTACAGACTAAGGTATCCGCCCTCATTTCATTTGCATTCCTACAAAAGATAAAGCCATGAATCAATGTTTTTTGGTCCGGGAATATTTAGGATTCAAAAAAGCAAAAAATATAAAATTTTGAATGGACGACCTCTTAAGCATTAGCTTGAGTGGAAAAATTCCTCTACGGGTGATTGTGCACCAAATCGTGTCGGGAGGCTTTTTAATTTGAAGGTAAAACCCTAAAGAGTTTTTAGGATTTGTTGGAGATTCCCCGAAGGTAGGAACGGTGTTCCTTTACGCCAACGAAGGTGGATTGAGGTAATGGTCGAATTATATCCGACTTGGGGTTTTTGTTTAGGATTTTCGATCGGTGATCGTGGATATATTGTTGATATTGTATATCGAATATGAGGAAATCCTCCTCCTTTTATAGGAGGAGGTTACTTGGGGGAGAAGGTTAGGGTTTTCCCTATTCCTTCTTTGTGTCAAACTCTACTTACCATCTTTATCCGATCTTGTTTCCTTCGGGAGTTTATCCTTTAGAGAGATCGAATTAGGTAAGTATTATATTTATCTTTGATGAATATTATCTTTGTCTTTTAGAAAGTGACAGTCCTTGATTTGCACACTTAGGTTATGATTATCTTAGACAAGAAAATAATAACAGAAAGTAAAGAATATAAACAAGAACAAGTTCAATTGTAAGAAAACTAAGCAAGTCTAATCATATGTATCATTGATTAAACGATGAATACATGGTCGATATTACAACTTGTCTTACAAGAATACACATGAACTAAATAATTGCTAAGCCAAGAAAGGAAGAAAGAAACTTAAGCAATTACAAATAAAGTGACACACACTTTGTGGTGACAAAACACAAAGTGTAAATGGTGCGGCTGTGTTGCTTTATATAGAAAGGAATTAGGGCAACACAGCCTTACAATGATAGTGATGTGATGGTGGTTGTCGACGTTCCATTGGCTCTAAGTACTTGGATCCAGGAGCCTTTGTCTTCTTTACCAAAACGGGTATGAGAGAGAAACCCTTGTGTTTTGGTCCACCTGCATCTTTTCTTAGGGTAAAATACAGTTGGATGAACCACCATATGACTCTTGTCTTCTTTTGGTTTGAAATCTTCCCGCCTTGACCAACAATTTGGAAAGTAAACCACCTGCTGACGAGAGTCAATAACTCGCTGACGACCCACGTCAGCGACCAAGTCTGGTCAGCGAATCCTTGACTCAACAATCTCCCCCTATTCGCTGAGATGACTTGTTGAGTGAGGACCTTTTTTTAAAAAAAAAATAAAAAATAAAATATAGAAGGATGAAAAGATGTCTTATATATTTGACTTTAAACATTACAAGCTGACTCATACAACATTTATATTTGTAAGACATCTACATATTTTCAGCTTCAAATTCCCAAGCATGTTCTTGCTTGGCAATCTGAACTGCTGGGTCATTGAATCTATGAGGCTTAACCAGCTCCTCATCCAGTTTGCTGATAAACCATCGGTTGTTGGTCGTTTCAGCACACCTTCTTCTTATGCTCAGGATGAACCCAGTGGACGCCTTTTCAAGTTCAGATAGACGAAAGAACAGCTGGGTATTTTGAAAATTTGTGAAGAAAATACCAGCTGGATTCTCTATCACTCTCCCTTCCTCAAAGACACTTCTTGGAGGAAGTCTGGTGTTTAAAGCAGCATCACCAGAGATATGAGGAAGGTCAATAGTCGATGTTCGATGCTCCATCTTCCTCTTTCTTTGAACTTGCCTTCCAGCTGAGGTAGAGATGGCTGCTGGAGTACCGAACACTTGCCTCAGCATGGGCAAGTCCACCTTGAACTTTGTTTCAAACTCCAGAGCTTTCTTGAAGTATTCTTTTAGCATGCTTTGGAGCTGCTGGTAGCTAGCAGCCTTTTTATCTTTTACCAGCAAGTACACTTCCACCCATTCTGAAGCACCCAAGTTGGTTACTTTGACCCCTTCCAACTTGGTTGGCTTGCCAGCGCCTTCTCTTAAGATCTTCAGGTTGGTCTTTAGGCCCATTTCAGCTTTAAAGGCCTCAGCGGCAATAATTCTTTGAGGCCTGACTCGATCATCCATCAGCTTCAGCCACTTAGCTTTCTCTTCTTCAAATTTGGCTCTTTTCTCGCTGAGCTGCTTCTCAACTTCCTTATGTTTCTGCCTGTACAAGGCTTCAGCACCACCTGATTTCAGCAGCATTCTTTGCTCACCATCAAGCTGATCCTTTTCAAGTAGAGGTAGCTGCCTGATAAACTCAAGATTTTTCTTTTCATTTTCTTCATTTTGCTTGATCCTATCTAACTCTTTGATAGCATCTTCTTGAGTTTTTCCATCAGCAGTTAGTGCCAATACATCAATCAATTGATGCTGATGGCCTGCTGATGATTGAATAGATAGTTGAGCAGCAGGAAGAGCAGTAGTAGATCTCTTGAAGAATCCAAACTCACTGAGCTGTCTTCGACGATTATCAGAGAGAGGAGTGATTTCAGCATTTCCCATGAAGCGATTGTGAAAGATAGGGAGTATTTCCTTGGATCTATCAGTAGCCATTTCAGCATCAAATCCAACCTTCCATGCTGTTTCAAGCTCTTTAGGGTCAAACTCCTCCCTATCAGCAGTAGAAGGTGCATTAAATATAACCACTTGTTGCTCCCCCTCAATACCAGCTGGGGGAGCTTCATCATTTTCATTCTCCCCCTCAACACCAGCAGGGGAATTTTCAACACTTGCTTCCTTTTCTAACTCCCCCTCAGCACCAGCAGGGGGAACATCATCAGCTGTTGTTGTGTCGTCCATTTCTAGTACACCTTCAGCAGAGTCTTCATAAATTTGGGCAACTACCTTGTTGACTGCTTCAGTTACCAGATCTAGAACAGCAGCATCAACTTTCTCCCCCTTGGAAGTTGTATTGTTAATAACAACTTCCACAGTCGCTGGCTGTTTAGGTTGTTGGTTCACAAGCTGCACCAACATTTTCTTAATCTCATCAACTTCTGACTCCAGTTTGATTTGCCTCTGGCGATCTTCCTCAGTAAAGGATGAAGAAGAGATTGGAAGATTAGCCACTTGCTTTTCCAAGGCATGAATGGCCTTAGTGTTGTGGTTGACTTGATCGGATAACTTCTTGATATTTGCAGCAGCAGCTTTACTGGTAGATGCTGCCTTCATTGCCGAGTAGCTGGTGGAATTTGCACATTTCAGTATTGACACAGTCTTAGATCGAATGGATCTGCTGATCACGCTTGATAACTTTGGTGGATTCACTGATTTTGTGTTGATCAGCAGCCATGGAGATGAATTTTTCTTTAATCATCTCTACTTCTGAGCAGTTTTCAACTTGCTTATTGTACCAGCTGGTCAGAGTAGAGATTAGTCTTTCGGACTCATTTTCTTTCACATCTACAGCAATCTCCGCATATTTGGTGAGATCATTCAGCTGATGCTCCACCCTTTCCAACCTATCAGCAGAGTAGGTGGAGTATGAAATGCCCAATCTTTAGCAGTTTGAGGTTCGATTTCAGAGGAATCGAGGATGAGCAGCCAGGAACACTTGAGAAGGAAGAAGGCATGCCAAGAGAGAGCATGGTGTTTACTGGTCGCATTGGAGGAGTCTTGGGTCTTACAGTATATTCACCAGTCACTGCAGCATCAATAGCAATATTTTCATTTGTGGCTGCCATTTCACCAGCAACTGCAGCATCATTTTCATCTACCTCCATGTCACTTGCTTCTAATTCATCAGCATGACTGGAATCTAGTTGAAAGTCATCAATATTACCCAACTCAAAATCACTTTCCTCATCAATAGTTATTACATCATCAATTTCTTTATCGCCAAATCAACACTTCTTTCTACAATTTCTATATCATCAATGCTGGCATCCACCTCAGCATGCTCACTCAAACCAACTCTTTCAATTTCACCAACTTGCTCCTGCCTTTCCAAAGAGAAATTTAAAGGGTTTGGAGAATTTGGTGCCTCTGTTTCAGTTTGTTGCTGCTCTAAATTTTCAACAGCAGCAGGGGTTTCCTCATCAATAAGAGAAAGTTGAGAGGATTCCAACCCCTTAATCATCACACCTTTTGCTGATTTCTTCTTTCTTTTTGTAACATCGGCAGCGGAGGATGATGGAGCAGCAGATTTGGTGGACTTGGTTCTTGCCTTCTTTGGTGTTTTTGCACTGGTATCAGTGATCACAAAGGAAGATGGTGCAATCTCACTGCCACCAACCCTTTTATACATGGAGGGATAAGAGGAGAATAGAACTTCTTTCATCTGAGGAGTTAGAGAGGCAAACTTGCTATCAAAAAGATTACTATCACAGGCTGGCTGTTTATAGACAGAGGGACCAATTCTTGGTGCTTTGCAGATAGTAGCACCAAATTGGTTGTATTTCTCTTCTAACTCCTGTTTGAATATTAGGGAGAAAAATCTAGTGAAGGGAATTGTGTAGGACCGATTGCTTGCTTGGATTTTAGCCTTCATATCTTCAAAGCCCCCCACCCCCTTCACCAGCCCACCGCCACACCACCAACCCCCCTGTTCCCAACCCCAACTGTCACTTCAAAAATGACTGAGGCAAAATCGATAAATCTTCCTGTGGCTAATGCATGAATAATTTGCATATTTGCTGCTGTGGCTTGGTCATGAGATCCAGAATTGCCTCCCAAGTATTGAATAACATGAGAAAAGAGTAATCTCCATACACCAGGAGATTTTTCTTGGTGGGGTTGCTGGGAACAACTTCTGGGTTTTCCAAATTTGCACCATACCCAATGGTTGGCAACCACTCCTTCCATTGTTCAACAGTTGCAGGAGTTACAAAGGGTTTTTCTTTTGTTTGGTCAGGTAGACCAAGAGCTGTTCGAAGAATTTTGGGTGTTATGGATATGCGAACCTGTTTCCTTTTAATGGTGCCAGAAATAGCACCAATGCTTACGTGATAATCACGTCCACCAAAATTCTCTAAGAAGATAGACATACATATCTTCTGGGTCAGCATAAATGGCACTGCTTGCTGGACATGCCTTTATAAAATCCAGCATTTGTTGGTATCCAGAGATACCAGATGGAACTTCAATGGACCCCAAATAATTATTAGGTTTAATTGAGATTGTATGAGCCTGAAATTTGGCTTTGGAGGAGGGAGCAATTTTCTCAGGGTCAAAGGTTTTCGAATGCATGTAAAGGGGAACATTTTTAAGAGCCTTTTGAGTAGCCAGATCATCGGGCAACTCAACATAGGTAGGAGATTTAGGTTGTTGTTCGGATGAAGAAGCCATTTTAGTTCGAGATTGAGAAATGAGAGAGGAAGACGAATAGTGAGAAGAGAGAAGGGTTTTTAAGAATTTTGAGAGATTTTAATAATTTTGAGAGATTAGAAGAGTAAGAAAGAGAAGGAGAAATATGAGAGTATGATAATGGTGATTGAAGAGGATTAGAATATATATATAGCATGGATATGGGACCCATAACTATGATAGTGAAGTCACCAATACTCTCTTTCATACGCAAATTGAACATATACATATACGTATATGAGTAACGTATAAAAGTGGATTGATGTGACAGCTTGTACCCTTATTTCAAAAGTACTCGAGTTTTACGGCGGGTACAGTGTACAAGTTGTCCATTTGGGAAAAAATCGAGGTAACCGTTTGGTATTCTTATTAAAATATTGTTAGCGGATATGCTCAAATGAAAGAAAAGTTGAGATCTAAGTATATCCGCTGACAGAGTTTAGACAATCTGGTTACCTTTTTTTTTAAGACAGCAAATTTCAATCATCGACTTTTCGACAATCGATGGTCGCTGATGAATAAGAAATACAATTTTTAGCAAATTGTCAGCTATAAACGGATTTGATATGTCTTTACCAGCAGCCGTTTGCTGCTGGACTAGATAGAGACTTTTAGCTCTCTATTACTTTTTTGCTTTTTCCCAAAGCAACAGGGATCAACGGTTTTGATAAGTCTTTACCAGCAGCCGTTTGCTGCTGGACTAGATAGAGACTTTTAGCTCTCTATTACTTTTATTTGCTTTTTCCCAAAGCAACAGGGATCAACGGTTTGAAAGGTCTTTACCAGCAGCCGTTTGCTGCTGGACTAGATAGAGACTTTTAGCCCTCTATTGCTTTTTGCTTTTTCCCAAAGCAACAGGGATCAACGGTTTTGATAAGTCTTTACCAGCAGCCGTTTGCTGCTGGACTAGATAGAGACTTTTAGCTCTCTATTGCTATTTATGTTCAGCGAGTAAGATACTCTTGAGCTCGCTGAACGATATTTTTGACCATAAGGTCACTTTTCAACATATAAGAGATGTATGTTGAAGCATCAGCAGACATGACAAGTCATGTTGCTGATTCACCATTCAAGCATTCCCAACTTGCTGACCAGATATTTAAATCTGGTTTCATCTAAAGGTTTAGTGAAGATATCAGCAAGTTGGTCATTAGTGGGAATGAAGTAGATTTCAACATCCCCTTTCATGACATGGTCACGAATGAAATGGTACCTAATGTCTATGTGTTTGGTCTTAGAATGCTGAACAGGATTGTGTGTGATAGCAATTGCACTTGTATTGTCACACATAATGGGGATCTTAGAGAATTCTAAGTCATAGTCAGCGAGTTGGTTTTTCATCCAGAGGACTTGTGCACAACAACTCGCTGCTGATACATATTCTGCTTCAGCAGTGGAGATGGACACTGTATGCTGTTTCTTACTAGACCAACTAGTCAGCTTCCCCCCCAACAGTTGACATCCACCACTGGTACTTTTCCTATCTAACATGCAGCCAGCATAGTCAGAGTCAGAATATGCAACTAGGTCAAAATTGGAGTCTTTAGGATACCAGAGACCCAATGTTGAAGTACCTTTTAGGTACTTGAAAATTCGCTTAACAGCGAGAAGATGGGATTCTCTAGGTGAGGCTTGATATCTTGCACATAAGCATGTAGCGAACGTGATATCAGGACGACTCGCTGTGAGATACATCAGCGAGCCAATCATTCCCCGATAGAGAGTGGGATTCACATGCTTGCCATCAGGATCAGCATGAAGATTATTGGGAGGAGACATAGGAGTAGCCTTAGTAGTGACATTAGACATGTCAAATTTGGCCAGCATGTCTCGAATGTACTTTTCCTGATTAAGGAAAATCCCATTTGGAAGTTGACGAATTTGAAGACCAAGAAAGAAGGTCAGCTCACCCATCATGCTCATCTCAAAATGAGAGGACATCAGTGAGCTGAACTTGGTGCAAAGTTTCTTGCTGGA
The DNA here is from genome assembly GCA_034093135.1 of Erigeron breviscapus. Classification (NCBI taxonomy): domain Eukaryota; kingdom Viridiplantae; phylum Streptophyta; class Magnoliopsida; order Asterales; family Asteraceae; genus Erigeron; species Erigeron breviscapus. The sequence goes on from CM067172.1 coordinate 36,341,320, forward strand.
GGACCCAAAAATGATGTCATCTACATATATCTGAACATATAGGACATCAGCACCCTTTTTATAGATGAAGAGGGTGCTGTCAATGGATCCTCGCTGAAACTTATTAGAAAGAAGAAATTCAGAGAGAGTGTCATACCAAGCTCTGGGAGCTTGTTTAAGACCATAAAGTGCCTTATAGAGGCGATAGACATGGTGTGGCTTGGCTGGATCTTCAAAACCAGGTGGCTGCTCTACATAAACTTCCTCATCGAGTTTTCCATTTAGGAAAGCACTCTTTACATCCATTTGATATACTGTGAAGTTTCTGTAAGCAGCATGTGCCAAGAATAAGCGAATTACTTCTAATCGGGCCACTGGTGCAAAGGTTTCATCGTAATCAACACCTTCTTCTTGAAGGTAACCTTGTGCAACCAGCCTAGCCTTGTTACGAGTAACAACACCATCTTCGTCCATTTTATTCCTATAAACCCATTTAGTTCCAATGGGTTCTTTTCTAGGAGGTAGAGGAACCAAAAACCAGACATTCTGTCTTTTGAATTGGGTGAGTTCCTCTTGCATGGCAGCAACCCATGAGGGATCAACCATTGCTTCTCCTATATTTTTGGGAGTGATCATAGACAAGAAGTTTACATATAGACATGTATTTCTTGTCGCTGATCGAGTAATAATCCCCTGCTGAGGATCTCCAATGACTTGGTGAGCTGGATGACTAGATGTCCACTTAAGTGCAGGAGCACTTGAGACACCAAGTTGAGTGGCAGCGGAAATTGGAGCTATGGGATCAGCAGGAGCATTATAAGAAGAGAGGGCAATGGTAAGAATGGGTTCAGGAGAATGATCAGCAGAGCCATTCGACTGATTTGAGTTATCATTGATGGCGGAGTCTTCAGCAGACTCCATTTCTTCAGCATTTGCTGAAACATCATGAAACTCCTCCTCAGTAGAGTCATCAGCATGCACGTCATCAGCCAGTGATCTAGGTTTGGCTGATGCTGCATGGATTGATCTTAAGATAGGCTCAACTGGCTCAATCGAGTAGATATGAGCAGCAACTTGCTCTAGTTCAACATCAGCTGAACTATCCTTTGTGATATGCTGAATAGTATTAGGCAGCGAGCAAGAAGCATCAACAAATAAGTCAGCTTCCTCAGTAAGAGGGTCAGCTAGCTCATTAAAAATGACCTCAGACGAAGAAGATTGAATGTCTTTAGTGCTGATGAACTTTCATCAAAAGTAACATGAATGGATTCATCAACCTTCTGAAGGCGAGTATTGAATACTCTGAATGCCTTGCTGATGGACGAATACCCAAGAAAGTATCCATCATCAGCTTTAGGATCAAATTTACCTAGGTGATCCTTGTTGTTTAAGATGAAGACAGGACATCCAAATACGTGGAAGTATTTGATTTGAGGTTTCTTACCTTTCAACACCTCATACGCTGTCTTGTCATGTCTTTTAACTATTAGACATCTATTTTGAGTATGACAAGAAGTGTTGACAGCTTCAGCCCAGAATTTACTAGGCAAAGAAGACTCACTGAGCATGGTGCGTGCTGCTTCGATGAGAGTTCTATTTCTCCTTTCAGCGACACCATTTTGCTCAGGAGTTCTGGTGGAAGAGAAATTTTGTGAGATCCCTTGATCAGCACAAAAAGCTTCAAGAGTGTGGTTTCTGAACTCAGTACCATGATCGCTTCTAAGTTCTTTCACCCTTATGCTGTTGAGATTTTCCATTTTCTTGATGAAATTTATAATCTCTTCAGCAGCATCACTCTTGGAATGAAGAAAGATGGTCCAAGTGTATCGTGAGTATTCATCCACGATTACTAAAGTGTATCTGCTACCCTTTAGACTTTGGACATTCACTGGACCAAAAAGGTCCATGTGAAGAAGATGAAAGCAGCCAGAGATAGAATTGGCCTGCTTGGTTTTGAAAGTTGCTCTGTGGCTTTTACCTTTTTCAAAAGCACCACAAAGTCTATCCTTTTCAAATGAAAGATGAGGGAGGCCACGAACAAGGTTCTTTTTGGCCAGAGAGTTAATGGTTTTGAAATTCACATGCGACATATGCTTGTGCCATAACCAATTTAGTTCAGCAGCTGACTTAGCAAAGAAACAAGTCTCACTATCAGTCTTGATAGGAGTGAAGTCAACCAGATATACATCTCGTTTTCTTGGGGCAACCAAGACTACTTCCTTGTTTACATTTACCACAGTGCCTTGATGTTTATCAAGAATCACTTTGTAGTCAGCATCACAAAGTTGACTTATGCTGATGAGATTATGTTTTAATCCATTGACATAAGCGACTTTGTTGAACTTAATGAGCCCATTTGAGAGAAGACCATAACCTTCAGTTTGTCCAGTGGAGTTGTCACCAAACACTACAGTAAGGCCAGCAGCCTCTACGTAGTTATCCAGCAGGGTCTTTGAGCCAGTCATGTGTTTTGAACAGCCACTGTCCAAGTACCACACACCTTTTCCCAGCGAGCCCTGCATGGATTTAACAGAAGGATTCAGATGGGTTCATTGTTGAACTCACTAACGGACATGTCAGCAGGATTAAAGTAAGGGGCTTCAGGGATGACAGGAGTGGATTCAGAATTTTCCTCTTCAGTGCCATTTGAAGTATGAGAAAGAGAAAGAGCACTTGAGTCAGCAGTCTCATCACTTGGATGAGAATCAACCAGCTGATGATCAGGAAGCATGTCACTAGTGACCTCATTTGTGAAGAATTGATCAGCAGAGGTATAAGTAACAGTGTTTCCAGTATCAAGAACAGTCAAGCCACTGACTTGATTGTTGTTCCCATACTCGACCAGAATGCTGCCTACCAGTAGTAATTATCTCTTGAGAGAGAGGAAAGGAGATACGCTGAGCAGCAATGAAGTCAGCAATGTTTTCCTCAGTGAGATCGGTTGACTCTCCTACACTATTCCTATGATCAGCAGAGGTATAACTTTCGCTGACCATAGTTGAGGAGGAAGCAGCCGCTGAAGAAGAAGGATTAGGTTGAATGTCAACTTCAGGAGAATGATAACCTCAGGAGCATCCCTGGAGTTGTCACAATCAGAGGCAACATGACCTCTGCTGCCACATATGTAGCATTTTTTAACAGAGGTGCTGCCTTTTTGATTTTGAAGGAAAAATTCCTTCAGTTGAGAGGAAAGATCATTAACTTGCTGAGCTAGCTCGTTAATTTTAGGGTCAACGGAGGAAGATGCCTTTTTATTTTGCTTAGACTTTTGCTTATGCTTAAGTGTAAGCTGAGGCATCTTAGGAGCAGGACCCAAAATGGACTTACCTTTTGGATCCTCAGATTGAGAGGTAGAGGGGATTTTCGATCCCTTAACTACACTCCATGCTAGATTAACAGCAAGGTGAGAAGAAGAAGAAGGACCCTGCTGAGATGGATGCACTCTTTTGGGAGTGATCGATCTAGGTTTCTGATTAGGAGTAGCAGACCTCATTTGCCGATGAGGTAGGTACTGCCTATTAGGAGTTATGATCTCACTTGCTGATGGGGCAAGTGTCCTATTTGAGGAGTGATAGGCCTAACTTGCTGATGGGGCAAGTGTCCTCTTTGAGGAGTGATAGGCCTTACTTGCTGATGAGGCAAGTGTCTTTGAGGAGTAATAGGTCTATTTTGGGTGTGAGACATTCTCTCCTTTTGGGGAGTTTTATGTCTCAAAATAGGGATAGGCATCGATTGAGGTGCCTGCTGGTGGACAAGTCTATCAGCAGGTTGGTCCTTAGAAGGTCCAACTTGCTGATATCTAGCGTCTCCAAACCTGACGCGTCTTTTCATGACACGATCATCCTGAACAGTTTTACTGTCAGCATAGGTAGGAGCTTGTTGAGAAGATGATGTTTGAACAATAGGTTGAGGTTGCTGACTGGCAGCATTAGCTAGCTGAGGTTTGCTATAGTCATAGGGAACAGCAACCTTGCTTCTTCTGAATGGTTCAGCAGGTCTGATGGTGAGTTGCTGAGGAGCAATGGGTTTAAAACCATCACTACCAATATCCCCTTCAAAAGATTCCCAGAAGAGTATTGAACTCTTCCTTCGTTTGGCATCATGCCAATAATGGGAAGATGAGGATAGGGGTTGCTGGAGCTTGCTGAGGAGCCAGCAACATTTTCCTCAGCAGGATTAGATGGGTCGCTGGTAGTACCAGCTTCCATTTCATTGTGGTAATTGTTAAGACCCCTAACAAAATACCATTTCTTCATCTCTTCAGGAGAGATGACAGCAGATGGAGGAATAGAAATTTTAGGCTTCACCTCATCATTAAACAAGTCAGAGAGAGAGGCAGCGGCATTAAAGTCACCGCCTATTACTGCCTGTACTTGGGCAGGACTTGTTCGTTTAGGCACTGGTGGTGAAACCTGGAAGCTTTTGACCAGGAGGTCACAATCTTCTTAAGGTTGGCAACTTCAAGCTTGAGTTTTTCATTCTCAAGCTGAACTTTTTGTGCCAGCAACTCATGAGATTGGAGTTCAACATGAACATTCCTCAGCTCATTGAGTTTTTCAGCTTTGTCACTTAACTCAGAGCAGACTGAGTCAAGTTCGCTTGGCCCCTCCCGCTTGTCTCGATTCCACGCCTGGCCCGTCCCACCGCCGCGCTTCGCAGATTTTTGGTTCTCTTCTTCCGCAGCGAGGCGTGCGCCCCCTTTTTACTGTGCCGTTCCCCCTGCCTTGCGGCGCCTCTCTTTTGTCCGCTTCGGCGGACCCGGCTGCGTCCCCTCTTCTTCCCTGTCTGGTCTCTCCTTCCGCCCCGCGTGTTCGCTACCCCCACGCCCCCTAGCTGGTCACAGTGCAAAGGCCCCATCCTTCAACACCCACCAAACCCCCTTTCCGCCCCAACTTGGCCTTCAAGTGCTGTCCCATGAACCCCCCCCTCTTCTGTTCTCAATCACCGCGGTTCTCGGGTTAGTTTTCACCCCAGCGACGCCCACCACCCCCAGCACACACGCACACGCCAGAGCTGCACCGCGACACAACACACCCCCACTCTGCACTCCTTTGATGTGACACAGTTTCGACACAACACACTCTCCTCCAGCACTCCTCCTGCGCACTCCCCTTGTCAACACACAACACGGATGGCAGCAGACCTGCGACACGACCCCAAACCACCAGGACCCCCCCCCCTATGGTTGTTCCCATTTTCGGGAGTACCTCTTACCAGTGACTAAGGCAAAATCCATAAAGTCGCTGAACATCTCTTGTTTCTCTTCAGCATCAAGATCATCAACAAGAGATTGAATAGGTTGTGGAAGAATAGAAGAGTTGGCACCAGTATTAAGATTACTGGGCTCAGCAGAGATAAGGGCCAAAGGGTCGAGAGCAGAATGAGAAGAGGAAACAGAAGAAGAAGAGGGACCCGCACGATGCTGTGCATCAGCGGCAGCTCTAAGATTTTGAGCAAGAGCTCTTTCTTCGAACTGTAGCATGCCAAAGAGAGACTCAAGGTTAAGGCCATTGAGTCGCTCAGTGGTTCTGAGGATTTGTCTCAGTCCTTGCCACTTGATAGGTAAACTATCAAGAAATTTGTGGCATACCTCAAAATCATCATGAGAGATACCAACAGTGGTCATGTCGTTTAGCAACCCTTTAAATCGGGTATATGAACCGTTTAGACCTTCGTTGGGGAGGGAAAAGAAATTTTCATAGGCTCTTTTTAAGTCTATCTTTTTAGTGGCAATGTAGCAGCAGAGCCTTCATGCATGCTAACCAATCTATCCCAAACTTCTTTTGAAGAGGGATATCTAATGACCACTTTCATGAGGTCAGTGGGAAGAGTGCTGACAATCATGTTTTGAGCCTTGCATCAAGATTAACAAGTCTCCTTTCATCGTCAGTCCATTGAACCTCTGGTTTGACGATGTCAATCACAATCTCAGGAGCATCAACAGTTGCTCCTGGTGTTCTTTGAACCAGAGTGGGGATATAAGGACCGACGGTCAGAATAGACATAAGATAGGGTTCCACACCCACTATATGTAGTAACATTCTTTCCTTCCAAGACCCAAAGTCATCGGGCTCGAATCTTGGAGGGACTGATACGTAACCGAAGTCACGTGTGTTAACAAGGGTGGGAACAACAGTCATGTTCTTGTTTAAAAGGGATTAAAAAGAAAAAGAAAAGAGAATTTTTTTTTATTTTTTTATTTTGAAAGAAAGAAAAAGTATGCAAACGGATCTTGTTTCAATGATTTAGAAACGATGGCTCTGATACCACTTGACAGTCCTTGATTTGCACACTTAGGTTATGATTATCTTAGACAAGAAAATAATAACAGAAAGTAAAGAATATAAACAAGAACAAGTTCAATTGTAAGAAAACTAAGCAAGTCTAATCATATGTATCATTGATTAAACGATGAATACATGGTCGATATTACAACTTGTCTTACAAGAATACAAATGAACTAGGTAATTGCTAAGCCTAGAAAAGAAGAAAGAAACTTAAGCAATTACAAATAAAGTGACACACACTTTGTGGTGATAAAACACCCAGTGTAAATGGTGCGGCTGTGTTGCTTTATATAGAAAGGAATTAGGGCAACACAGCCTTACAATGATAGTGATGTGATGGTGGTTGTCGACGTTCCATTGGCTCTAAGTACTTGGATCCAGGAGCCTTTGTCTTCTTTACCAAAACGGGTGTGAGAGAGAAACCCTTGTGTTTTGGTCCACCTGCATCTTTTCCTTTTAGGGTAAAATACAGTTGGATGAACCACCATATGACTCTTGTCTTCTTTTGGTTTGAAATCTTCCCGCCTTGACCAACAATTTGGAAAGCAAACCACCTGCTGACGAGAGTCAATGACTCGCTGACGACCCACGTCAGCGACCAAGTCTGGTCAGCGAATCCTTGACTCAACAGAAAGGATTCGTGTTAATCCTTTAATTATTTATCCGAGTTAAGCACCTTCGTGCTTATGCCCTTCGTGAGGGTGCTTCGTATTAGGTGTCCTTCGTATAGTGATTCGGAGGGGTACATCGTCAACGGGACTAAGGGGTTCCTAGACATTTACCTTTTTTTTTATATATTATACAGGGTGATGAATGACAAAATATCACTACGTTAATGGTTTTTATCTTATGTTAACCTCTTGTGAAAATCTAAAATGAGGGTCTACATTAATACATTATTATGCCAATTGCATGCTTTTGATGGTCATAATTACTTTCCATGCAACTTACACCAATAAATGCATCGTGCTGTAAGATAATGAAATAAGGTCACGATGTATATACGTACATCAAGTGTGGCACCTGGGAAACTATCAAGATAAATGCTTTTATAACGTGTGGCACTTCGGCGAATCTTTAAGCGTTTTAAGTTAGTGAACACAAAAGGTTGATGTAAGATTAGCTCCACGCACGAAGAAAGAAACTGTAAAAAATTTAATAGTAGATGATTATATATAGATCAACAAATTAAATCAGCTAAAACAATATTAGTGATTTTTTTTATCTTAGTAGAATGTTAATAAGTAGATTTATTTTAAGAAATTGTAAGAGGCATATGATAAAGATCAAGAGACAATACCTCAAGAATTTTCATCTCAAGTGTAAGAAATTTGACGTTGTGGATATGTTGAAGTAGACTAAGAATATCATGCAAATGACGATCTTCTAGATACCGAACATATATTTTAGCCTTCTTCAAAGAATTAAAACCATCTGTGGAAAGTTGCAAAGAACTGTAGTTACCCCTATATACAAAAGAGGTAAGATCAGGAGCAAAAATCGTAATGAAAAACACCTTGCTGCTGTAATTTTTAATATTGAGATTCTCTAGTTTAGGTGCAACCACATTAACGTACATGCTTCCCCACTAAGCTATCATCAAGTGTGAGAATAGACAGTCGAGGATGGCAGATGCTAATCTGCTTTTCCAACCGCTTGATTGGACAATCATGTAGGGTAAGATTCTTCAAGTTTGCACACTTCGAGAAAAGACTATTAATGTCATCGTCAGACAAATCAACATATCGGAGATACAATGTTGTTAAGGCCGGGAGTTCCCAAATTGATTTTCCCCTGGGATTTTGGAGCGATGGAACACTAAGGTAACTGGGACTTTGGAGGACTGTAAACCAAAAGAGAGAATGAGGGGATGACGCATATTCCATGCTATCTTTGAGAAATCGGTCGTAAAAAGTGATATTGACAAAAGACGCATCTATTTTATTATTGTGGCGAGACAGGACATGTGTAACGAATTCGGAGAATTGGGGCAACGTTGAGAAATCTTCAGTGGATATATTGAGGTACGGAATTGAAGTCCATATAAACCTCTATCTAGATGATAAAACACTTGTTTGTACAACAACTTTTGTGCTTATACTAGAAAATTATTTAAGAATAAGATTATCTGATAAGTTGCTCAATCTATCACCATCCACATTCATTCTCGTTTGATTATGTTTCGATCCCATGTCGTCTCTCATTGTATCTAGACAAAAACATGGTTCAAATGTAGGTGTAACTTATTTATAGGGTATCTTTGGCAAAAGTAGTTGGGGTTAGTTAAGGACTGAGGCTGAAGCTAGGAACTAGGGCTGAAACCTGAGGCTGTAAACTTGAAGCTTCCAATTGTATAAAACTGTTTGACAAGCTCCCTGTAAGATATAGATAAAAATGTAAAATTCCATTAATAGGCATAGAATTTAACTTATAAGAAAAACATAGAAAATGAACAAGACTAATAAAAATTCCATTTATAAATTAATAAGTTTACAAAAAGTAACTTAATATGATCGTAATAATGTATCAACCACGTACACTCTATATTAAAATAGCGATATCATGGTGGATCTGCTTCATCACATTAAATGTTCTTTCACATTATCTGTTGTTTGCATAATAACCACAAACAAAGTCGTCTCTCTTCCTAGCTAAGGGAACCGGACACTATAAACTTTCTAGACCTTTTTTAGCTAAGGGGATTTATATTCATTATGCAACTAAGAGCTCTGTTCAAAATATCTGAGCTAAATTCTTGATAAGTTAATTGATGTCATTAGTTGTATGGCTCCACATCTGTTTAGAGAGTCTTATTGTCGAAATTAAACTTATATGTTTATTATCAATCAAATTTAAGATATACTTAACTAATGCTCTGTGAATTTGGTTAATAGCTTTTTCTAAATTGAGGTTGATCAAGTATATATATGATCTAACTGTTTTATCTTCACCTTATCATTAAGGTATTAAACTACAACATATTGTATAACAATAAAACAAATATTTATGATGAGTATTTGCCTATGTCTATTTCATCGAATATTAAAAAAAACAAACAATCGATTAGGCAAACACAAAAACAATTCATATGATACACACAGAGTATTACTTACTGATGAGGAGAAAGAGGAATATGAGATCGACCAACAACAATCACCAAGAGATATATATGGTTATGGATTACGAAAACGAGAAGAAAAAGAAAAACAGCCTGTCATACGGAGAAGTGAACGTGATTATTGAGGTGGATTTATGGGCAAGTCTTTTAATTAGGGTATATATATATATAGAAAAGTTTTATTAGTAATTCAAGCTTAATTAATAAGTGTAATTTTATGGGCTTCGATAATCATTAAACTCGGGTCATATTAAAACTTTATTTTTTGATTAACAAAGAAAATTTATGGATTAGGATCCTTTAAAGTTGATCCAACCTTATAAATAAAGTTGAATGAACTTTAACCTTTGATTAAAATTAATGTTCAAGATTAATATTTGATGTTTGAATCTTGACCCTTCATTTTCATCCAATGGTTAAAGTTCATCTAACTGATAAAGTTATATCAACTTTAGAGGATCTCTATCCAAAATTTATGGGTTTTTTAAAAATTCTTAAACCTATAGCCCAGAAAAGCTAAGTTGAAGACCTGGATAAATGTAATTGAAAAATTGTAGGGTTGTCAATTAAGTCGTGTTCGGGTTGGTGGGTTTAAAATCTCTTATTTTAACCCGACCCATAAAAAATTAGAGGTGAAAGTTTCAACTATAACTTGCAACTTGCTATTATACCTTAATACACAAGATACTTAATACATTTAGCCATTGTACTGTGCTTGACTAAATATTAGATTTCTATCAGAAACTCGTCACTGTTAATGTCGGGTGTACTGGCGAATGTTTTTGCTTGAAAACTTGCTTTGCTAATTGAGTGGTAAACATGCCTCATTTAGGGGGGAAAAAATCTTTTTAAGATATTGACTAAATTTGTTTTGATTTCCCCAGCGGTAATCACGGGTAGAAGTAAGGACAATATTTGTCTCGGTTATGAAATATTCTTTTTTATGTATGACAAGCAATTTGAAATGTTAATTAATCCTACAAAAATTAACCTAAAAATTAATCACAAGAAGTAAGGACAATATTTGTTTAAAAACTAACTTAAAAATCTTCTTAAAGCCATAAGATTGTGACATGTGAATTACACTAATCTTTTACTTAATCTTATCTCTTGGTTTTACCACTTGTCATCGTCTTATAGTTAGAAGGATTTGTAGGCTAATTGATTAGAAGGATTAATCATTTTCCGTTGAAAAAACCAAGCTTTTTTTTTTATGTACAAGCTTCATTTACAATTCATTTCTATAACTTTTTAGCTTTGAATTGTGCCTTATATAATGTATTGTAAGGATTTCGTAAAAAGATTGCTTAAGGAAAGAAGAGAAAGAAATTTTTTACTATCACATGTATTGTAAATACCTTACACATGTATAAATATTGACTCATGTGTGTAAATATTGACTTTTCTATACATGTATAAGGTATACAACTTACACATGTGTAAGATATTTTCTTTATTTTTAGTTTATTATTATTATTTTTTAAACTGGGTTTTTATTAATAAATAAAAATAATTGAAAATGAAAAAAAACAGGTAAATTTTTTTTTTAAACCACTTTCTTTTTCTTTTTTCGTTAACATATTCTTATTCGATCTCTATTATATATATACTAGTGCTCAGGCCCGTCCATTGGACGGGTAGTCTCAAGATATATAAATCAAAGGTTTAAAAAAAATCGAAAGCATAATAATATCTAACCTGAACGAAATTAATGGCATCGTTATATGTAACACCAATCTAAATTCACAATGAGGTTTAGGACTTGATGGGTTTAGATCCGTTGGTTTGGTCCAGGTTTCTGTCAATGAGCCTGTTTAAATCATTTAAGTCACCCTATTTGACCCTTTAGAGATATAACATAAGCCAAATAAAACAACCTTTTAAAGATATTACCTAATAATTCTGCCGTAGATAATGATGGCCTCATGGGATAAGAAAACCTATTCTTCCCTGTAAACCTGAATCGAACAACTTCTCATACACAACAATAAGACATAAATTGATGGAGAAAAAAACGAAAACTAAAAACATAATTAAACCCTAATTAATTTACAAAATAAACAAACTCATATCAAAGAAAAGTTACATAAAAACCTTTCATGATGACGGGTGGCTATAGTTTTTGCCGTTGCACCCGATGGTTGTGCAACCAAAATATAAGACCACATACACAATAATATTAACTAAATGAATAATAATGTCTAAAAATACATGTCAAATATACATGGTTAGTGCTGATAATTCAAATTTAGATAAACAAAATTTTATTTTTAAAAAAAAATTGAATAGCACAACAAACTAAATTAAAAGAGATGAATAATAATAATAATATAATATAAGAATTCAATGTCAAAAAATAATGTTTAAACATGAACAAAATATATATAAAAAAACCCTTTTTTTGTATGTACATACCTCGAAGAAAATATGGCAACGTCCTTTTTTTCAACTTCTTTTTTATTGGTAAATTTGTTACTTTTGTTTATGTGAGGGTTTTTCCTATGTTGTATATATATAATAATTTTTGGGAGAGTTTTAAGGATTAAAAGATTTTTTTCTATTTTTTATTAATTAATAGGTCGGCCTAGCAAAGTTTTAATTAAAAAAATATAGAAAAATAGAGGATTAATTAGAAGGGAGAATTAGGCTAAAGGAGGGAGATTAGGGTGCCAAGTATACCCCCAACCTCTCTTTTAGTTATATTATAAAGTTCTAAGGGTTCTGGGATTGTTGTTGGTGAGAATGTGGACGAACATGGTTATCCCTTGCACGATCTTGATGCTGATAGTAAGAAGTTGGAAGCGTTGCAAAAGCAGGTTTCCAATCAATTTATTATGTGGAGGGAAAACAAAAGAAAGAGAAAGGGAACAACATCTGAAGATGGGGACCCTTGATCATATAGATGCTGCAGCTCTTGGTTTATCATTGGAAAGATACTTGAAAATCAAAAATGATCCAAGAGTGCAAAAGGCTATTGTTGATATGCTTGAGTATGAGTGTGGGATGAACTACTCTCCTCTGGAACAAAAGTTAGAAAGTCTGACCT
>CM067172.1:36354749-36381607 GCA_034093135.1 Erigeron breviscapus
TGTACTGTCTATTGTACTTCTGGTTTTATGAGCTCAGTGACAACCTCAGGAGCATCAGTGGTGGCTCCTGGTGTCCTGGTAACCAGAACCGGTACATATGGCCCTCTGGTCAGAATAGTCATTAAGTAAGGTTCAACTCCTACTATGTGTAGGAGCATTCTCTCTTTCCAGGATCCGAAATCATGAGTTTCGAATCTAGGTGGGATAGAGACATACCCAAAGTCTCTGGTATTAACCAGAGTAGGAACCGAAGCCATGTAAAGAAAAAGGTTTTAAAAGAAAGAAAAGAAAAGATTTTAGATGCAGAAAATTAAAGTACAGAAAGAAAGATAATCTTGCAAACGCTTTTCAGATCAGTTTCAGTGTATCGAAACACTGCTCTGATACCAACTGAAAGTCCCAAGTTTGCAACGATTAAGTAATTAAACAACTAATGTAAATTACTCTAAGAACATAAGATAAGAAAGTAAAGATGTTTAATCATAAGTAACATTGATTAAACAGTGAATACATGGTCGGTTTTACAAAGAAATAGAAGAGAAAATATTGTTAAGTTTTTGACACACTAAAAACTTAACAATTATACAAAGAGAGAAAAACACACTAAGTGTAATATGGCACACACCAACACTTTTGCGGCTAGGTCAAGTGATGCTTTATATAGGGGAGAAAAGACATCACATGACAACCCAATAGATGTTGACACATGAAGGTTGTCAACTATCTATTGGTGTGTAAGACTGGTCTTCAGAATCTCTGTTTGCCATCTTGTTTCTTTCCCAAAACGGTATGAAAGAGAAACACCTTAGTACATTTTGGTACAAGGTCACATGTCTTCATTCTGATCTATCAACACGTGTCCTTGGGGACCAGGCTTCTTATCTTCATCTTTCCCGCCCATATTTGACTTACAAGACATGGCGGTGAGTCATTGAACTTATCCTTTAACTCGAAGATAATGATCGCTGAGAGCTCGCTGAAGAAGCCTCTCGCTGAGTCTTTCAGCGAATACTTGACTCAGCAAGTCTTCAGCGAATCCATGACTCAACAACATCTAAATCTAAGGTTAAAGTGTCATTTGATAACCTCGACTTTTTATACGAATTGGTTTTTGCTCTCTGTCGCCACTACCAAACCCAACTGTCATTGTCATTTATGAAACGACAGAATGGGTTCTCAACATAATCATCAAAATAGAATGAATGTAACCGCCACTAACATATGATTTATGTTAGTGGGCTTATAATCAGGCTTTATTATGGGCTTATAGGTTTTTGGATGTATAAACTTTTTTCTATAAGCCCGAAAATAAGTTATATAAACATTAATTCGAACTTTTTTTCTAAGACCGAAAATAAGGATATAAACATAAGTCGAAACCCCAGGAGTCGATCTAGCCTCAAAGTCCATAAACTTTTTATTATGAATACATCTTTTTGTCAAGATACAATGATAGGATCGAAAGATAATCAGACGAGAATAGATGGTAGTGATGTTGATAGATTAAGCAGCTTAACAGATGATCTTATTCATAAGATATTTTCGAGTTATAGCACCAAACTTGTTGTACAGCAAGTCTTTTTTCATCCAGATGGAGGTTTATATGGACTTCAATCCCCTGCCTCATCTTGTCAACTGAAGATTTCAAAACATTGCCAAAGTTTTCCGAATTTGTTACACATGTTCTGTCTCGCCGCGATAATAAAATAGATGTGTCTTCTGTAAAGCTAAGGTTTCCCAGAGACGTATTTTGTCTCTTGCAATAGTGAATTAGAAGTGTCTTCTGTCAAGCTCAGTTTTGGCCAAAAGGTCAGCCAGAGATTTGTCAAAGAAATCATGGACTATGTATTCTCTCACAATATTCAACAACTGAATCTATCATGCTTGATTCTGGATAGAGGTAGTGCATTCCCTCTTTCACTTGATAGTTTCCCGTCTCTCGAATACCTCAGTTTGAGTTATGGAATGAAAAGCCCAAGATTTGAGCTTCCAGCCTTAACAACGTTGTATCTCCAGTTTGTCAATTGGTCTACCGATTACCATATTAATAGTCTTTTCTCCAAGTGTGCAAACTTGAAGAATCTCACCCTAAGTAGTTGTCGAATTGTGTGTTTGGAAAATTTTAGCATCTGCCATCCTCTGCTATCTAATCTCACACTTGATAACAGCTTTGAGTGGATGTCTGTTAATGTGGTTGCACCTAAACTGGAATATCTCACTGTTATAAACCGGGACTTTAAGAAGAGTTATGTTAAGATTTCCGCACCTGATCTTACCTCCTTTGTTTATAAGGGTGAACACTGTTGTTTGAGCCTTTCCATAGATGGTTTTAATTCTTTGGAGGAGGCCGATATTTATGTTTCCAAGCCAAAATTTGGACATGATCGTCATATTTTTAATCTACTTCAAGATCTCCATAACGTCAAATTTCTTACACTTAACATGGAAATTCTTGAGGTATTGTTTCTTGATCTTCATCATATGCATGCCACAATTTGTTGAGATAAAAGTACACATTTACACCTCAACCAAGTTAAAAAAAAAACACTAAGATTGCTTTAGCTAATTTTAATTTGTTAATCTATATATAATCTTCTTTCATTATTTTCTACAGCATCTTTCTTCGTGCATGGAACAAATCTTACATCAACCTTTTGTGTTCACTAACTTAAAGCGCTTAAAGATTCGCCCACAAAGTGGATCCTCGGAAAGCTATTTTCTAATAGTTTCCCAGGTGCCACACTTGAGGTACATACATACATCGTGACCTTATATCATTATCTTACAGCGCAATGTACTTATTGGTGTAAGTTGTATGGAAAGTTATGACAATCGGAAGCATGTAGTTGGAATAATGTATTAATGTAGACCCTCATTTTAGATTTTCACAAGAGGTTAACATAAGATAAAAACCATTAACGTAGTGATATTTTGTCATTCATCACCCTGTATAATGCTTAAGAGGTCGTCCATTCAAAATTTTATATTTTTTGCTTTTTTGAATCCTAAATATTCCCGGACCAAAAAACATTGATTCATGGCTTTATCTTTTGTAGGAATGCAAATGAAATGAGGGCGGATACCTTAGTCTGTAAATGAAGTGAGCTATATATTTAAGTATATCTTTAAGACTATGATCAATGCCCTTGTTTGTTCTGTAAATGTGACCCACGCTTAGAAAAGGAATTGTAATTGTAAATGATGGTGTGCAGTATCGGTTAGCCATAGACCTCCAGTTACGGGGTCTAATCCTCCACGAAAAGTAAGAAAGTCCGCATATTTTGACCAATTCAAAGTGAAAAATGGGGTTGCCCCCTCGGCAAAACTGGGATAAAGTTGAGCCAAAAGATCCCTATAAAGCTTAAGTTTCATACTATATAGAGTCCACTAAATATATTGTATGTTCATTTTGACATACCTAATATGAACCACCACGGCAACCTATGTATTAGCTAGGCGTCTAGTTTGGGAGCTTTTGATAATGAACGGAGAATGTTCTAATGTTTCCTATAATAAAATCTATTATGATATCATGTATGCAGGAGATTGTAGCACAAAACTATGTTGAATTACGGGTGCTTCTAGAGCAAGAAAAGCTAATACAAGACCTATGTGGAGCGAGGGAAAGGCCCAAGATGGAGACGGCACAAAGATGCATGGGCAATGGGAATTCACAAACAAAGACAAAATTTCAAATTGAGAAAAGCGTGGCAGAAAGATTGACAGATGTTTGGAACGCTTGTGTATGCAGAGATTCGCCAAAGGAAATCAAGGTATCGTCTCATTATTTCAAAGTTGCAGAAGATTGAAGAGGTCCTGGAAAAGCTGCCTGCATCAACGAGGGCTTTGATTCAACCAAGTTTAGCTAGTCTGTCTAAAGAGGCTGTCATTGTTATGGGTGGAATAACAGATTTGATAAAGACTCAATGTGATGAGAAGGAAAGTCAGATAAGTGGCTGCATGCAAGAACTTGCTACAGCATGGAGACCCATCTTATTAACAAATCTTATGTTGTTGATTGAATGATTTCCCTTATACTTGCAACTAAGCGATAACTATAAGTGAATGGTTCTTTTTGTTTGTTTGTTTTGTATGTCTTGAATGGGAATAATTGTTTAAAAGCTATTAAGACATTAAGAGGCAAATCAGCCAAAAAACGATAAATTGATAAACCGCTTGATCCCATGTACCAAAGTACCGTCCGATTAGACGGGATAGTGTTAAAAATGTATGAAACTTATATATATATATATATATATATACTAGATATTGACCCGTGCGTTGCACGAGCTAACCAAATTTTTAACAAATAATTCAATATAAACTCAATATAAAAAAACAACTTTCATTGAAGAACGAATATAACTTTTTGCAGTGCCGTCTCAGAATATAAAAAATATTCGGGACCTGGCTCTAGAATAATATTTTGGGCCCCTAAAATAATATGTCAATAATACAATATAAAAACATAATATTACGACTATTTGAATTTTCGACATTCAATTAAACTATAGAATAAATCATGCGACTCGCTTACAAGTAGTGGGCAGTTCGTAAATATATAGTATAGTTTCAAATAAATTACTAACAAACTTATAAGTTATTATTGATTAACTAATTAAGTAATTAATTTGTCACTCAAAAATAAGAAAACTAACTTATCAATAGCCCACTAATTAATATATTGTTTTTGTTGAACGATTAAATAATATATTGTACATAATAATTTGTATCTTTTTATTTAATATACTTCTACAAAATAAGTCAATCTCTCTCTCACCCCCAAGCCCAACCACCAGATCTCCCTTATATTCTTCCTCACCATTTTCTACCCACCCTTTCGCCATCTTCTCCGATGATTCTTAATAAAAGGTTTTTTTTTAATCTTCCCTCACCTATAATTGGAGCTTTCATTCTCCCTATTCTCTGGCAGCCATATCAACCCCCAACACGGTTGAAAACGTCGAGCAAGAAATCAACCACCGGCATCGCTTGGAGGTAACATGTTGTGGGCCCTTGGAGGAAGTGGGTCCGGCTCGATTGCATTCCTTTAGAGCCGGCCCTATTTGTGAAATTCAAGTAAAATGTCAACAAAGCACAAAGTATTAAACATTATTATAAGGAAAAATTAGTAAATATCAGGGTGAACGGAGTGCTTCCCCACTCCTCATCACTTTTTTCATCCCCTCTCCACAAGCAAAAGACAAACCAAGAAAAAGATAAAACAATAAGGTGAGAGGGTGAGGAGAAACGGGCACCACCATCACCACTTTGCTACCCACCCCATAGGTACCTATAGGGCGGGGGTGTTCCAACCGGTCACCGGTCGATCAACACCTTGCCTCCTTACGTACTACGTCCACCATCAAAGAACTAAACATAGAGTATATAAAAACATAAATTCAACTTAAATTAAGACAACATTTTTCGCGGTGACTCGTTATGTAACACAACTAAAAGTCGTAGTGGTTAACAAATTAAAAGCCAAAAGGGGATACATTATAAATTACATGTTTTGCATACATTTATAAACAATTTTAATCATCTCACTCTTTTATATAGTAAAGTTGTTTTGGAGGTCACACACTTTTATGTGTTTACATACACTCTAATAACGTTTTTTTAGATAATCAATCTTTTTTTATATAGCATGTAATAACTTGAATCAGACGGTAACAAAGACGACCACTACAGAGAACAATAAAAAGAGCATCAACAACTATCATCTTGATTATCAACACATAATAACATATTTTGCTAAAAAATGTTGGAATGGAAGAGGCGGGATGTAATTGGGTTAATCTTGATTGATATGGATTAAATGGAGTCGGGTCAACAAGTCAATGTGTCGTTTTAATTTGAACGTGTCTTAGTATTTAAGTAAGTGTCTTTTAGTAGGTTTAATTTAGTTATTTGGGAAGTTATTTAGATGGTTTTATTTATTAGAAACTAGATAATGGTAGAAAGTTCACCGAGTCTTGTGGTAGAAAACAACGTGGTATAGTAGTAGCAGCTGTTTGCATTATAGTTCTTAGATAATGACATATGAATGTAACCACCTATGATAAAATGGTTATGTAATGTAGTGACCTACTCGGGTGGCTATGTGATGTATGCACTTATGTTTTTCGGGTTATGTGATATATCGTGTTACCTGTTGTAAAAGGTACTGCAAGTTGTAACAGGTATATTGGTGCCTGATGGGCTGCTAACTCACCGATATATGTTTTAAATGTTACATGAGACGCTAAATATTTATTCTCTCTGTCCCAATTTAAATGTCCTATCTTGACTTTCGAAGTCATCTTTTAACAATTTTGACCGCAAATATATCTTTACTTATGTTATATTACACTTGATGAAAGTTATATCAATGAAAAATACATTTAAAACTCAATCAATTCATATATGTTATATCAAGTTTTATATAACACAAACAAAAATATTTACGGTCAAAGTTGTAAAGAAAGACTTGAAAAGTCAAAATAGGACATTTAAATTAGGACGGAGGGAGTAAAATAAGTTAACCTTTTTTTAAAATATATATATATATATATATATAGGGAAAAGTTATATTAGGAACCCCAAAAATTGCAGGAACCTTTAGGAACCTTCTTTAAATTAAAATTATTACAATAGCATGGTGCCCGCGCAAATGCGGCGGCGCTGGCGGCAATGCGGTGATGACTTGTGGCGGCGGCAACTGATGGTGGTGACAACGAAGCAATGTAGGCTATTGATGTAAATGTAATTAATATAATGGTCAGTGTAGTTATTTTAAGACTTGAGAGACTGGTGGTGTAATTTATTTAATTAAAGGTATATTAGTGGAAATAATTAAATTAGTGAAAAAAAAGATGATTTAGTAAGGGGTATTTTAGTCATATTGCATAGAGTAACTTTCAACATTTCCATAAATAAAGTAGGCTATTTCTTTTATATGTAAGTATAGATATGATATGATTGATTACATATGTTTATATGACTATATAATTGTTTACAAATGTTCATATAACTATCTATATACATTTGATCATCACCAATCTCATGAAAAACATTAATTTACAAAATACTTGCATACATATGATCGACCTGCATACATGTGATCATACCACTATTCGTGCACATGTGATCATAAAATTCATGTCTCCAAAAATTGTATAATGATGATAATCCATGTTTCTACATAATTGTAAAATCCAAAATTGCACCTAAATAACTCAAAAACAATCAAAAAAACAATCACCATGTAAAGAATAATCAATGATTAAGCTTGATTTAAAAAGTTCCTAAAAGTTCCTGCAATTTTTGGGTTCCTAAAATAACTTTTCAATTATATATATATAGGGACCCTTATTTTGAGAACCCATTTTTTTGTAAGAACCTTGAGAACTCTTAAATTATGTATTGGATCACATGTTTTTTTTGTTCATTCACATGTGAAACGTTATAAAAATATATGTTGCAGAAGAAAGTTTTTTTCAAAACCTTATATATACCCGTTTGTTAACATGTGAACGAAAACGTGAACATATTCATTCACAAGTTTACAAAAGGCTATTTTGAAGGTTTTTTAAAAAAAGTTTCTTCTACAACATACATTTTTATATCATTTCACATGTGAATGAACAAAAAAAACATGTGATCCAATACATAATTTGAGAGTTCTCATGGTTCTTACAAAAAAAATGGTTCTCAAAATAAGGAAAGTCTCTATATATATATATATATATATATTAAAAGATACATTTGTACTTTAATTGAAGATTAAAAGAAACAGATTCCGGCGACAAGAGCAGATTTCGGCAGAAAGAGAGTTATCAAGGTTCTTACAAAAAAATTCTCCACAAAATAAAGTCTATATATATATATAGACTTTAAACTAAGCACACAATCTTCCCCTTTCCAATCCACCCAAAATCTTTACAAAATCATCCTTAGCAAACAAACAGATTATTATTACAAAACCCATCATCTGATCTTTACAATAAAATACCACCATCAGACCAATCATGGCTCTTCAGATATTGTTTAAACGTATTTCGTCGTCTAATTACTAAGGGGTGAACTTGCTAGAGGAGGGGTCAGGAGAAGCTGATTATGTTTATTGGCGGTTCCCTATCGGTGATGGAAGCTATTCCACGCCACTAAAATAATCAGAGGAAAGTGTGTGAGTGTGTGAAATCATTTGCCTTGAATGAATGATTGAGGTGGGTATTTATAGAGGCCAATGAGACAAGGTCTGAATACTTGTCTCCTGTGGCCCATCAGGAACGGCCTGGAGCCCATTGAGAATGTACCTTTTTTGAAGGGGATTGGTTTAGTATTACGTCACCTTGTCAGGTTGGTCGGCCACGTGTCTTTTAAGTGATGATCTCCTTTGTGGTTCACTTGTCCTGTTCCGAAGCCTGGTCCGGAGCACAGTCCGCTCCCCCAAAGCATGTTATACTTGGTTTTGTTGACCAAGTCAAGGTGTTGACTAGCTTTGACTAGGACAATGTATTATCATACACTATCAAGCCCCCCCAGCTTAGCGTTAATGTTTTCATAATGCTAAGTTTGATACATATTTCTCGGTTTTAACTCATCGATCCGAACCATGTGTGTACGTGTTTAAGTCATGGTCCAAATCATACTTAGTCGTGTAATAGGTCTTGAAGTGATCCGAACCCACTGGGCCCAGGTCATATTTGGGCTTCGTGGACTATGGGCTTTGCTTCATTAGGGTATGTTGTGATGTACCCTTTTCTCCCCCTTTTTTGAACTTAGAAAAAATAAAATGAAATAAAAAATTAAAGAACACCATTATTATTTTCGTTAATGCGTCCAAACGCCATCCCTCGGACTGACACGTAATGCTGCAGCTTCCGATGAAACGTCATATCGTGTCGGCCATTTTTTCGCATTTATTGCTTTGAGCTCTCTTATAAAAAAGGGGTTCATATCCTCATTTTCCTTTTTTCACCATCTTTCACATATTTTGCCTCCCTCTCTCTACCTCGCCTCCGATCCGGGACGTGGTTGATCCGAAACCCGAAGCTGCTCTTATGTTCTGATCCGGAGCTTCTTTAGACCGGAGCTCCTTAATTTCTTCGATCCGGAGCCTTCTTTAGGCCGAGCCCTTTAAGCACTTCGATCCGGAGCCCCTTTAGACCGGAGCCTCCTTATGCCTCGATCCGGAGCCCCTTTAGACCGAGCCTCCTAATTGCCTCGATCCGGAGCCCCTTTAGACCGGAGCTTCCTTACTGCCTCGATCCGGAGCCCCTTTAGACCGAAGCTTCCTTAAGCGCTTCGATCCAGAGCCTTCTTTAGACCGGAGCTCCCTTATTGCTTCGATCCGAAGGCTGTTTGACCCAAAGCTTCTTTGTTTGCTCCAATCCTTGCATCTTCCAAATATCATCAACTATTTGCCTACTTCAGGTTTGTTTTCATATTTCCTCATTTTCTTCATAGCAAAAAACGACTTAGATTTGCAAACTTGTAGTTTAGATCGCAAACAACTAGGTTCTTTCCTATTCAAACATAGGTTCCCTCCTGGCTTAGGTTATATGCTTCCAAAGCGTCATCATATAGCCACTAATGTTCCAGATGGAAAGATTACCCTTACTGCGCTCCTTTTGATGGTGCTAACCTCCGGCTCCCTTTCACTACTTTTTATCTATCGGTGTTTAACCACTTTAAGATCCATGTTTCCCAAGTAAATCCTTATGGTAACATTCGAATGGGTATGTTTGAATTGAGTTGTCGTGCCCACGACGGTGAGCCTACTGTTATTTTGTTTCAAAGGTTCTACAAATTAGCTAAGACTGGTAGTTGGTACACCTTTGAGAAACGGTCTGAAGATGAAGTTGGGGAGTGTATATCTGGGGTGCCTGAGTCTATTAAGGGCTGGAAGTCTAGATTTTTTTATGTGGATGCTTCTGTTGTTCCTCCGGATTTTCCTTATGCTTGGACCCTCCGTACAAAGGAGACAAGAGACTTGTCCGATGAGCTTCCGGAACATGGCTTTGATTTTTCTCTTGGTGATGATATGACTTTGTATCCTTTGCGCTATCGGGTTGTTCCAGAGCCAATTCTTTATCTTGCTGGTTTGTCTAAGACTTGGGCTCATCATCCTGCTACTCCAGTGATTACCCTCAGGGGGGCGGGTATGGCTTCGGAACAACTTGGTTTACTTTTCATTTTTTCTTCTCTCTTTCTTGAATTGCCATTTACTCTTGTTCATGATTGTAATGTATGTTATCATTTTTGTGTATATATATGTGTATCACCTGATGTAATGTTTGCTTTGATTTCCTTTTTTGCAGCAATGGGAATGGCCAAGTTTTTGAGGAGTGGTTA
Source organism: Erigeron breviscapus (assembly GCA_034093135.1). NCBI lineage: Eukaryota > Viridiplantae > Streptophyta > Magnoliopsida > Asterales > Asteraceae > Erigeron > Erigeron breviscapus. Next base: position 36,365,091 of record CM067172.1, read on the forward strand.
TAACAATGCTACATTCACTCCTCATCCCGAAACTGCCAAAGTTGTGCCTCTTAGGGACTTTTCTGGAGAGATTGTTAATGCTGCTGATCATAAGGAAGTTGCTAATGCTGCTGTCATGGCTTCTTCTTAAGAAAAGGGTGATGAGAATGTTGGTCCTTCTAGTGTTCTAGGTTCTTTACCCGAGGTACCTTTTGGTACCATTGTTGGTCCTAAGTAGAAGAGGAAGGTTTCCAAATCTACTACCGTGTTGCCTTCTTAAGTGAATGAAGAGGGTATTTCTGCTGCTTTGAACACTTCTACTGCTCCAAAGCGATCCATCACTCAGATGCTTACGGGGGAGACTCCTAATCCTCCTAGAGGAATAAGACTTGTTGATGGTGGAAAACCTGTTGCTACGGTGAGCGGGCCCAGAAGGGGTAAAGGTCGAAAGGTTTTAGATGACCTAAGTGCCGAGGCGGCTGCCTCCGGAGAGGTAGTAGGGAGGCTTAAAGAGTTTGTTACTGTATCTTCTGGAGAAGGCATTAGTGTGACCGGTCCTAAGCATGTTGGTAAGGAGAAAGATAAAATCAAGAAAGGCGAAAAGGGAAGGAAAAATAAGGAAGCAAAACTAGATGAGGTGGAGCTGGTTGAAGAAGAAGATGTCTCTGGGAACTATACTGATAGGTCTTGGGGTTCCGATGATAACCCTTTGGAGTTTGTTGAGGGTAAGTTTGTTCCTCCATTTGCTCGGGTTCAATATATGAGCACTCTTGAGGATTGCGAGGATCGCGCTGATTACGTCCGGAACATAATGGTGCCTTATCAAAAACGTGAGGTTGAGAAGCTGTCTAATGGGGATTTTATGAACTTTTCAGATGGAGCTGTTATTGATATCATCAAATCTTTGGTATGGCTTCTTGCACTTACACTTGTTTTTCCTCTTCTTTATTCTCCTCTTTTTTGTTTCATATATGCATGCGCTATGTATACGTTTATTTCCCTTATTTCTCATGTGTATTTATTTACTTGCATTGTTTCCTTGCTTCTTTTTTTTGTAGTATGAATATAAGAGGCGCTTTTCTTTGACTGATGATGACCGGTGTAAGTTGCACCGTCAGAATGTAAAATTGAAAGATAAAGTGGAGCAGCTGAAAGGGAGTGCAACATGTACTAAGCAGCGGGATGCGTTTAGAGTTCTCCATGACGATCTTTCAGACAAAGAGAAGAAAAATGTTGAACTCTTAGAAGAAGTGAACAGGTTAACGGGCGAGGTGGAGCGACTTAATGGTTTGTGACGATGTACCCCTTCGAATCACCGTACGAAGGACATGCAATACGAAGCGTCCTCACGAAGGGCATGAGCACGAAGGTGTTTAAATCAACCAAGACGCAAAAGGATTAATACAAATCTTTTCCAAATATAATATGAATCCTTGCCTAGTTCGATCTCCTTAAAGGATTAACTCCTAAAGGAAACTAGATCGGATAAACATGGTAGGAAGAGTTTGTATCAAAGAAGGAAAAGGGAAAACCCTAACCTTCTCCCCCAAGGAACCTCCCCCTATAAAAGGAGGAGGAATCCCTCATAATCGATATACTTCGATCACCTACACCAACGATATACTATATCGATAAATCCCACACACGATCACGGATCGAAACCCTAAACTAAAACCCTAAGTCGAATATAACTCGACCATCCCTTCAATCCACCTTCGTTGGTGTAAAGGAACACCGTTCCTACCTTCGGGGAATCGCCAACAAATCCTAAAAACCTTTTAGGGTTTTACCTTTGAATCATAAAGCCTCCCGACACGATTTGGTGCACAATCATTTGGCGCCATCCGTGGGACCGATCAACAAGAAAAAACTCACCACTGAACCACCACACTGATTCACCGCAATCATGTCGAGTGCAGGCCAGGAAACCCCAATCAGTGCAGCCACCTCCCAAGCGGCTGAAATCTCATCACATCATTCAGCACTCCCAAGTTTGCGGCAACTGACCGCCCTGAACCTTATTTACAGTATCAAAGGCGAAACTACAGAGCAGAATCTTCAAGGCAAGAGCCAATTAACGAAGAACAACTCTTGGGGAATCAAGCCTTGTTTGAAGAAGCCCTGAGGTTCATTAACAGGCAGCGAACAGCGGGAAGAGCACTAAACTTTGGAAGCGATACTGATGAAGAATGGGAGGTGGAAGATCAAGATGGAAGGGCAACAGGGAATAATGCACGCAATGTCCGAAGCCCCAGAGTCACTCCCTCACCACAACGAAGGGCCCCAGAATTCGTAGAAGATGTGGGCTTTGCTTTTCCCGACCTAACAAGGATCCCTAGATCCAGGGTAAGAACCAACAATATTCCTGGAGTCCCAATTGTCACAGATTCGGCAATAACAACCTCTTAGGGGGTCCCCTATCCATACGATTATTATTCGTACTAGGGAATACCACCCCCGATGCCTCCGAGGTATGGTCCAAGACCTCCGGGATACCCCTGAAGCTACCCAATGGCTCAACCACAGCTTTCTGAGCCCCAACCTTCACAGGAGATGGCTGGAATGGGACCTCAACCGATGTATCCTCCATGGTACCCATACTTTGGAGGATACCCTTGGGGAGCCAACGCCACTCCATCAGCAACACTCAACGTGGAAGGATTAAACGTCAATCAAGAGCATCTTTTCCCTCTCGAAGATGAGTCTAACGTCTCACCCTTGGTTGAATGGATACAAAAGTATCCGTTACCCAAGAATATGAAGTGTCCATCCCACTTAGGGACATACGAGGGGAAGACTGAGCCCGATGACTTTCTACAATTATTTAGAGGGGCAGCAGCTATGCAACAGTGGAATGACCCCGTAGCTTGTAGAGCCTTTGGCTGGGTATTCAAAAGTGACGCTAGAGAATGGTTTAACAATCTCCCAAAGGGGTCAATAACTGGCTTCACGGACCTGAAAGAGAAATTCCGAGCACACTTCAGTCAACAAAAGAAGCACAAGAAGACCCACATTGCAGCCCACAATATCAAACAGGGGTCCGAGGAAGGTACTAGGGCCTTCATAAATAGATACACCAATGAAACTCAGGAAATACCCACTTTGCCAGAATCCCAAAGGATATCAGGCCTCATTCACGGATGCCGAAGCAGAGCCCTTATTGAACATCTAGTAGAAAAGCTCCCGGAGACTTTCAAAGATACAAAGGCTAAGGCTTATGCATGGCTTGACGCCAGGGATACAGCGGCTAATAGTATCGGGGGACCAACGCAAGATGGGGAGTCCTCCGGAGGAAAAAGAAAGCAAAATTTGTTTAACAATAAAGATAGCCGAGTTAAGTATTCTCCGTACAGCAAAGAAGACAAAGGTAAAGAAAGGGCAATCCTTCCAGAGCTTACCAAGACTCCGAGGGCGATCCTAGCAACGGAGAAGGTAGCAAAGACCTTCGCACCCCCTCCGAAGCTCAGCAACAAAAACAAGAAGAATTACGATGAGTATTGCGAGTTTCATTGTGATCATGGTCATGACACTAACGACTGCATCAACCTAAGAAAAGCAATAAGCAAAGCTATAAAGGAGGGAGAGCTAGGTCACCTACTAGTGGAAATTCGGCAGAATACCAAAGTAAAAGATGAAGAAGGAAGCCAAGAAAGAAACAAAGCTCCGGAACAAACAATCTTCATGATTTACAAAGAAGATGAAGAATCATCGGAAGTCAAAAGTTCACAAAAGAGCGAAGAATCAACCTCAAATTCAACGAAGCTTCCAAATACTCTTGACCCGAAGAAATCCATTGGATCCTTCGGAAAAGGGGAACGAAGACTAAAAGCACAATGTGCACGGATTGCTTTGTAGCCTTTATTTTTCTCACATGAGTGATAAATATCATAGGTTACGCCCTTAAGGCAAATAAATAGCAATCCCATTAGGAATATATGTAATCACATAGTGATTAATGAAATTTTTTTTTTAGGTCACAAAGTGATCTCTTGTACATACGAAGGGTCGCTCCCTATCGTATTATTATTATTTACCATGTACGTACAAATCAACCAACTAAAGACATGCTACTAAGGCTAAAAATGTATGTTCAAAGGGACGCCTACATAACATAAAAGCCGAATCGTAAGTAAGACTCTTACCGCGAAGCATGCACAAAAACAAATATAAGACGTGGAAATCACGAAGGAAAACACCTTCGTGACCATGCACATAACGTGAAGACACAGAAAAATCGAGCAAGAATACCCTCGAACCTGTGCATATAAAGATAATACAAAGGTTACATAAACCTTTAGCAAAATCTGACCTTCGTAAAGGTCACATATATATATTCCAGATATCAAAAGCATCATGGCCAACACGAACCATGATAATCTAACCTGCATATAATGCAGGATCAAAAATAGTATAGTCATCCAAGCAGAAAGTTTAAAATACAGACACAAATAAAAATTGTCTTAAGGCCAAAGGCCGGATGCAACAGTTTCAGAAGGGAATCAAATAGGAGCAGCCACACTAGCAGTAGAGGTCTCCTGGCAAAATGATGAAATAGGAGCTGTGACAGGAGGTTCGGATAAATGTCTCAACTGTATTGGCTATGAAGTCAGAACAAGAAGCCAAATCCACCTTCCCATCATCGCTCAATTTCTTCAGAATAAGTGATCTCTCGTCATCCCTATTCGCCGAAATCACTGCTGCCACAAGTTTCCCAAACTCATCACTGTCTACCAAGGCTCTGCAAACATAAGGAATTACATTGATTATTAGACTAGCGCGCTCCGAAATATGCTCCTGCACCTGCTTAGCCAGCCCCGAAGACACCTCATTCTCCAAATTAAGGTCCAAGACAGAGTTGGTCAATTTTTGCTTCAATTCAGCAATTTCATCCTCCCTGATCTTGAAACCAACCTCAGCCTCTCTTAGCTTCCTCTCCAATGCTAAGACCTCATTCGTTTGGCTCTTGACCTCCTTAGCAGATTTCCTTAGCTTCTCACACTCTTGGTTTTTCTCCTCTAGCCGCTCCAATAACTCCTCAGCACGAGAGCACACTGCCTGCAGACGCTCCTCCACAACAATATTCATCTTGCTTTGACATTGAGCATGCTTGTGATACGACTTAATAAAGCCCAAATCACTCATGCCACGGAGAGAGTCAAGGGAAACATCATCTTCATCATCATAAGACTTTGGGGGAGTATCATCTGCACGATCAAAAATGGCATATGCTGCACATAAGTAAAGCAAACAAAGGAGTGATGTGCTAAATCGAGTTTAAAAATTAAAACTAGAAATACCTTGAAACTCACTACTACACACTATCGGGCAGTGGACCCGATCGTATGCAATATAGTTACAAAGTAAGTCCAGGTTCGTTCACGGGGATTGGTTTAAATCAATTGTCTAATAAAGTAGTTTGGAAAACAGGGTGGAACACTTTGAATCTCACTTTGACAATTAAATTAAAGTAAATTTAAAAGACAAAACACTTAAAAGTAAAGAAAAACTTCAAACAATAATAGTAAAGATCATCCACCTTGACTTCGCTAGACTTCATACATGATTGCATTCAGTTAAGACCAAATTCATTGAGTTGAAAAGATAATCGTGAAAGGATAACATGCTCGCGTGGTACCACCAACCGCTCACAAATCACCCAAACACCTAAGTTGCTAGTTTAATTACCCAAGCCGGTACCACCAATGCCTAGACAACCTTACCAACAATTAGTTTACTTGATTATCCAATTAACAATTGTGCCTATGTGAATTAAAACGTGGTACCACCAACCGTTTCTAAACACGTTGACAAAATGATTCCTTTATTAAAATGACATTCACTATCATACCATGAACTAGTGATAATTGCTCATAGACAAGCAACCATTTGAAAATCACATATGTATCCAACTAGTACCACTAACGAAGAATACACATGCCACCAATATCATAATAATATAAATAAAGGAATTAAATCATCAAGATCTCGACACAACGATAATTGAAATCAACTCTTTGAATTAAAACATATAGCAATCACATCATTCGTCTAGTTTCAACAAGGTGGATGATTAAAAGATTAGCCACTCATGATTAAATTGAAATAACAATCAAAATAAAGGAAGAACATGATGTACCAATCGTTTGAGAAATAGAAATTGCAAGACAATAAAATAGATACGATCTAAGTGGGTGCACGCGAATCTTCAATGAATCGGAAGATGATGAAATCTTGATTCGATCCTTGAAGGTGTTCCCAGAAGTGCAGCTCTTAGAAAGAAAACTTGATGTTGGGAAATTAGGTCATGTTTTCTATTTATACCCTATGTAAAATCTGGTGCAAAAAGTCTCCAAACCCTATCAGCCCGTTACCCCACTACGGCGCAGTGGGCTGGTGATGCCCCCACTGCGGCGCAGTGGTTATCCCCTGGTCTCTATGTCGTATGTCTTCAATTTGACTGCGGCGCAGTGGGCACATGCACTCCCCACTGCGGCGCAGTCGTATTCCACTGGATTTGGTCTTCGATTTCAACAAGGCTGACTGCGGCGCAGTGGGCCTTGGGCACCCCCACTGCGGCACAGTCTGAATCTGCTGGTCCAAATAACACTTTTTCACTATGAACTTGTTGAACTTTTTTCTATCTTTCCACATGAACAACTCTCGAACTCACAAATCAACATCTTGGCTTCTGAAATCATCCGAACTTGCACCAAATGGACACGTAACCTGTTTAGAGCCTGAACTACTAACAAACAACATAAACGCGCCAAATGCACACAAAATCGACTTAAATCACTTAATAAAATGGCCAATAATGATGTGGGCGATGGGTATAAATTGGTCACATCAGGAGCCGAAGAACCAGGACATGAAAACAAATGGCAAAAAAAAAAGAGAAGAAATTTTTGGCACATACCTTTCAGCTTAGTCTTCTTCTTTAATGAAGGACCCGAAGGTGAGGGAGTCTCTTTTCTCTTACGAAGACGTGAACCAATGCCTTCCTCAGGGATCTTCCAATCACTTGCCTTGACACCAGTGATCTCCACATCATCATCCTCGACTACAACAGGAGGGGATCCTTCTACAGAAGGATCAACCCCCCTGGAAGGAGAAGATTCAAGCCCTTCAGCATGGCTTGCCCTTGGAATAATAGAAGACATGGATTGGGACCCAACCGCAGCTTCAACAGAAGATTGCACAAAATCTTGACCTCCTTTCCTTACAAAACCCATGAAACTCATATCTACAAATAAAGAAAGGAGAAAAGAGTCAAGCTAAAAGCAGAAACAAAAGAGACAAGTATAACAAAGCAAAACCTGTGCTTACCATCCATCTCCTCTTCGCCAGGTGGTACAACATCTATAACCTTCGCTTTGAAAAGAACACTATCAGGGTACGACAACACAACTATATGATTCTCACTAATTCTCTTAAACAAGGGGCTCAAATCTTCCCCAGGAGGGATGGGATCAACACACTTTTTCACATACTCCAATCCCGCCCTATTTACCAAGGCGCTAAAGACATTGGGAATTAAAGAATCACTCATAAAGACAAAGCGATCCTTCCAACCTCTGATAGTCACCCCACCCTTCTCAAAACACCCAGCATTATTCGACCTATTTTGTATGGTAACCCAATCACCAGTATCGCAAATATTCGCAAATCTCCTAAATAAATCAACACTTGGTTCACCCCCATATGCACGACACATGATCTCGAAGGCCATAATCTTCCCATGACCTTGAGGGTGCCATCGCGACAAATGATTTCTATAATGGCTAAGCACGCTAAGGAAGAATGGGGAAAATGGATACCTAACATTGCCAAGAACGAAAGAGTCTAGATATACACCAACATAGCCATCGGGAGGAGAAACTATGCTTTGTTTTTTCCCAGGCAATCGAAAAGACCTAATCTTCCCCGGAAAGTATTTATCTACAAAGTCCCTAAGTTGATCTACGGTAATAGAGGAAAAGGTCGATTTAATACCTATCTTTGCCATGATAATACAAAGGGAGAATAAGAAAAGTACCTGTAACAATAGCCGAAATACTCAAGTAAAAGGGAAGGGGGAACGACGAACAGTGGAAGGTAAAAAAAAAGCGGAGTAATATTTATGGGAATTATGAGCCACGTTTTCCAAAGCAAGCAAATAGCCGCCCACTTGCAGCAATTAAGGCGCATGCAACCACCTACTTCTGAAAATTTTCATCTTTACCCCCTGAAGAATAAGTCACCGCCCTTCGCCCCTTGATAACTAATAAAAAGTGCACATATGGTCCTCCGAATAAAATTTCTTCGAACATAAGAGGAGATTTCGAAGACAAATCATTAAGCAAATAAGGGCACATCTCTCAGACCTCATTAACATTATTCGGATATGCGAAGACAAGGTTCAAAAGGAGAATTACAAGCATCAAGTCTAAAATCATAGCCCTAGCAGTCTATATTATTAGACCGGGGGCTTGACGATGTACCCCCTCGAATCACCGTACGAAGGACATGCAATACGAAGCGTCCTCACGAAGGGCATGAGCACGAAGGTGTTTAAATCAACCAAGACGCAAAAGGATTAATACAAATCTTTTCCAAATATAATATGAATCCTTGCCTAGTTCGATCTCCTTAAAGGATTAACTCCTAAAGGAAACTAGATCGGATAAACATGGTAGGAAGAGTTTGTATCAAAGAAGGAAAAGGGAAAACCCTAACCTTCTCCCCCAAGGAACCTCCCCCTATAAAAGGAGGAGGAATCCCTCATAATCGATATACTTCGATCACCTACACCAACGATATACTATATCGATAAATCCCACACACGATCACGGATCGAAACCCTAAACTAAAACCCTAAGTCGAATATAACTCGACCATCCCTTCAATCCACCTTCGTTGGCGTAAAGGAACACCGTTCCTACCTTCGGGGAATCGCCAACAAATCCTAAAAACCCTTTAGGGTTTTACCTTTGAATCATAAAGCCTCCCGACATGATTTGGTGCACAATCAGTTTGGTTTCAGAACGGGACTTGTGGAAGAGTAACTACCTTGAAGCCAAGCAACAAACTGAAGGTTTTACTCTTGAGTTGGTTCATAAACAGGATAGGGTGAAAGAGCTTCAAAGTGTAGTTAAGGCGCTTCGTTTAGAATCTTCGAAGTTCAAAGAGGAAGCTCGACTGGAAGCCTTGGATAGGAAGCTAAGTTCAGCTTCTTTTGACATAAGAAGCTAAGTTCAGCTTCTTTTGATATAAGAAGCTAAGTTCAGCTTCTTTTGGCATAAGAAGCTAAGTTCAGCTTCTTTTGGCATAAGAAGCTAAGTTCAGCTTCTTTTGGCATAAGAAGCTAAGTTCAGCTTCTTTTGGCATAAGAAGCTAAGTTCAGCTTCTTTTGGCATAAGAAGCTAAGTTCAGCTTCTTTTGGTATAAGAAGCTAAGTTCAGCTTCTTTTGACATAAGAAGCTAAGTTCAGCTTCTTTTGATATAAGAAGCTAAGTTCAGCTTCTTTTGGCATAAGAAGCTAAGTTCAGCTTCTTTTGGCATAAGAAGCTAAGTTCAGCTTCTTTTGGCATAAGAAGCTAAGTTCAGCTTCTTTTGGCATAAGAAGCTAAGTTCAGCTTCTTTTGGCATAAGAAGCTAAGTTCAGCTTCTTTTGGCATAAGAAGCTAAGTTCAGCTTCTTTTGGCATAAGAAGCTAAGTTCAGCTTCTTTTGGCATAAGAAGCTAAGTTCAGCTTCTTTTGGCATAAGAAGCTAAGTTCAGCTTCTTTTGGTATAAGAAGCTAAGTTCAGCTTCTTTTGACATAAGAAGCTAAGTTCAGCTTCTTTTGATATAAGAAGCTAAGTTCAGCTTCTTTTGGCATAAGAAGCTAAGTTCAGCTTCTTTTGGCATAAGAAGCTAAGTTCAGCTTCTTTTGGCATAAGAAGCTAAGTTCAGCTTCTTTTGGCATAAGAAGCTAAGTTCAGCTTCTTTTGGCATAAGAAGCTAAGTTCAGCTTCTTTTGGCATAAGAAGCTAAGTTCAGCTTCTTTTGGCATAAGAAGCTAAGTTCAGCTTCTTTTGGCATAAGAAGCTAAGTTCAGCTTCTTTTGGCATAAGAAGCTAAGTTCAGCTTCTTTTGGCATAAGAAGCTAAGTTCAGCTTCTTTTGGTATAAGAAGCTAAGTTCAGCTTCTTTTGACATAAGAAGCTAAGTTCAGCTTCTTTTGATATAAGAAGCTAAGTTCAGCTTCTTTTGGCATAAGAAGCTAAGTTCAGCTTCTTTTGGCATAAGAAGCTAAGTTCAGCTTCTTTTGGCATAAGAAGCTAAGTTCAGCTTCTTTTGGCATAAGAAGCTAAGTTCAGCTTCTTTTGGCATAAGAAGCTAAGTTCAGCTTCTTTTGGCATAAGAAGCTAAGTTCAGCTTCTTTTGGCATAAGAAGCTAAGTTCAGCTTCTTTTGGTATAAGAAGCTAAGTTCAGCTTCTTTTGACATAAGAAGCTAAGTTCAGCTTCTTTTGATATAAGAAGCTAAGTTCAGCTTCTTTTGGTATAAGAAGCTAAGTTCAGCTTCTTTTGACATAAGAAGCTAAGTTCAGCTTCTTTTGATATAAGAAGCTAAGTTCAGCTTCTTTTGGCATAAGAAGCTAAGTTCAGCTTCTTTTGGCATAAGAAGCTAAGTTCAGCTTCTTTTGGCATAAGAAGCTAAGTTCAGCTTCTTTTGGCATAAGAAGCTAAGTTCAGCTTCTTTTGGCATAAGAAGCTAAGTTCAGCTTCTTTTGGCATAAGAAGCTAAGTTCAGCTTCTTTTGGCATAAGAAGCTAAGTTCAGCTTCTTTTGGCATAAGAAGCTAAGTTCAGCTTCTTTTGGCATAAGAAGCTAAGTTCAGCTTCTTTTGGTATAAGAAGCTAAGTTCAGCTTCTTTTGACATAAGAAGCTAAGTTCAGCTTCTTTTGATATAAGAAGCTAAGTTCAGCTTCTTTTGGCATAAGAAGCTAAGTTCAGCTTCTTTTGGCATAAGAAGCTAAGTTCAGCTTCTTTTGGCATAAGAAGCTAAGTTCAGCTTCTTTTGGCATAAGAAGCTAAGTTCAGCTTCTTTTGGCATAAGAAGCTAAGTTCAGCTTCTTTTGGCATAAGAAGCTAAGTTCAGCTTCTTGTAAATTTAGGCATTTTACTTTTAACTATTTGTTCATTCTTAAGCATCTATGCTTATAAGAAGCACAACAAATAGTTAAAAGTAGGGAGGCTAAAAGAGTTTGTTACTGTATCTTCTAGAGAAGGTATTAGTGTGACCGGTCCTAAGCATGTTGGTAAGGAGAAAGATAAAATCAAGAAAGGCGAAAAGGGAAGGAAAAATAAGGAAGCAAAACTAGATGAGGTGGAGCTGGTTGAAGAAGAAGATGTCTCTGGGAACTATACTGATAGGTCTTGGGGTTCCGATGATAACCCTTTGGAGTTTGTTGAGGGTAAGTTTGTTCCTCCATTTGCTCGGGTTCAATATATGAGCACTCTTGAGGATTGCGAGGATCGCGCTGATTACGTCCGGAACATCATGGTGCCTTATAAAAAACGTGAGGTTGAGAAGCTGTCTAATGGGGATTTTGTGAACTTTTCAGATGGAGCTGTTATTGATATCATCAAATCTTTGGTATGGCTTCTTGCACTTACACTTGTTTTTCCTCTTCTTTATTCTCCTCTTTTTTGTTTCATATATGCATGCGCTATGTATACGTTTATTTCCCTTATTTCTCATGTGTATTTATTTACTTGCATTGTTTCCTTGCTTCTTTTTTTTGTAGTATGAATATAAGAGGCGCTTTTCTTTGACTGATGATGACCGGTGTAAGTTGCACCGTCAGAATGTAAAATTGAAAGATAAAGTGGAGCAGCTGAAAGGGAGTGCAACATGTACTAAGCAGCGAGATGCGTTTAGAGTTCTCCATGACGATCTTTCAGACAAAGAAAAGAAAAATGCTGAACTCTTAGAAGAAGTGAACAGGTTAACGGGCGAGGTGGAGTGACTTAATGGTTTGGTTTTGGAGCGGGACTTGTGGAAGAGTAATGTAACATTTGCCATTTTAGTCCATTACTTGTTATATATGATAATGGCAAACTTTATGAATATAAGAAAACTTTGGGTATTTTTGGTGCATATATAAATATGTGTGTTGGACTAGTGAGATATTGTAACATCTGCTATCTGAATGATCTGTTTCGTTGTACTTTTAAAGAAACGAACCCGAAACACTCGTAACCTTACATCTAACCTAAGTTAAGTACTAACTAACTAAGATTAGTTAACTAGCCCATGGTATTGCAAAACCATCAAACTAGCCCATGGTATTCCTTAACTTAACCATAGTTATCAACAACCTAAACTAGTAAGCATGGTAAATATATAACTATAAATACTACACCATTCCATGCCTTAAAACTTGCCAATTCACATAATCAAACTTCTTCTTCTTTAATTTCTATCATTCCAAGATCAATACTTGTTCAAGTTCAAGCATATCTTACACAACCTTTCATCATCCCAAGCTTTCGATTCAACCAAAGTTGTTTTTAAATTCGTTGGTTTCGAAATTGTAAACACGACGTTGTTATTGCGAATTCTTTCAAGAACTTATCAAAGCCTAGTTATAATGGCCACATGGAGTTAGGATTATTCCATATTCATCAAGTTTACAAGTCCAAGTTATAGTCGATTCTCTCAAGATCTTCTTTGGAGCTCATTCCTATATCGTTACTTTGATCTTAGAATTTATAATTCTCCAACTTGTGAGTGTTTTTATAAAACCTTACTATACTTTGCTTTATGATTATATGACTATATGTTATGTATTGAAATGCTTGTCAACTTACTTTTATACTCAATTGGTACATACCTACATTTAAATACAGTAAATATCCTATTAATACTATTCATCATCTGTGAATTATTTCGTATTGTCGATTTTTTGGTTTTTGGATAGAAAATATCCTTGATAAGCTTTAAACGAAAGCACTTCATGATCGCAGGCCTTTTGTTATATAGATGGGGGAGATAATGGGTTGTAGCCGGACTAGGTTTGGATTAAACGATTTAAAGATCCTGCCCCCGTTGTTACCGCCCTAGTAGATCCCTCCGTATAATTATCCGGGCATGAAGTGTAATTTGTTGCACCTCCACCATTCATGGTATCTCTTCATTATATAATTAATACATTTTCGTATTAATTATAATACATACTATTTAAAAATACTTCAAAAGGATTTAGAAATATCGGAGGAATACTGTATATATCCTACGGATACGTATTACAAACGGAAAGTTACATCTTTACCCTACAGTTTCAAAGTTGTCATTTTCAGTCCTTATAAGTTTGACATTTGACAAATTAAACCCCTCAAGTTTCAAGAATGACAATTTAGCCCCTCAAGTTTCAAGAATGACAATTTAGCCCCTCAAGTTTCAAGAATGACAATTTGGTCCTTTTAAATTTTTGCAACATAAATGAGTTTTCATTTAGAAAATACTTGAAATGATACTTAAAGATAAATTCAAAGACTTATAAAAACGCAGAAAGTAAATTACGTTGACAAGCGTATTAAAAAGATAACCTTATAGTTGTATGTCTATATTTGGAATTTAGCACGAAATATAAATCAATTAACATTGAAATTAGGGAATACGTAACGTGGCCAGTTGACTCACTCGTCATCGTTGACTACATCAATCTCTTCTACTTTGCTGTTGAACTATCAAGAATAAGGTGAGTTTCGTAAACCCTCCCTACTCAATTGAGATTCGGGCTGAAAAGTGTACATGTTTGTTTAACTGTTGATTGTTGATTTGATTGATTGTATGATTGAAAAGTTGATGTGGACATGTTAGCACATTGTTTACGATGTAAGTCGCGCCGTTAGCGCATTATTTATTATATAAGTCGCACCGTTAGCGCATTACTTATTATATAAGTCGCACCGTTAGCGCATTATTATTATATAAGTCGCACCGTTAGCGCATTGTTAATTATTAACTATGTAAGCCGCATCGTTGTTGATCGTTATTGATTGTTATGGAACGTTGTTGAATGTTATATGGAATCGTTGTTGTTGAACATTGACTTGTATTGAATTGTGATAATGTGAAACCTTATAGGTTTTCCTTGGATGTGATTAGTTTTCCTAATCCTCACTTATTGTTAACGGTTGTTATCCGACACGGTTATTCCTTGTTACTTGTCCCTACGAACTCACCAACTTTATGTTGACGCTCTTTTAGTACACTTTTCAGGTAATCAAGTAAATCAGAGATAAAATGGATGATTGCATGCTTACTTGCTAGGATTGGACTAGCTTTGGACTTTCTGGATCCATGATCCTTATTTCCCTTTAATGGGTTATGCTTAGGATCAACTACTATCATTTAAACATTTCCATTTAATATTGATTGTGCGTGTATCTTTGATTGATGTTGATTATTGTATACATTTGAGTGAGTTTGTGGATTGTTTCAATCCTATGTTTTCATATAGTTTGACTCTACATAATTCCCATGTCGTGTTGTGCTTTTCTAAGTGATACCCCATGATTCCTCCATGTTGGGGTATTACAGAATGGTATCAGAGCCGTGGTTGTAGAGAATTAGGTGGATTGACCTAGTCTATAGCCATTGCACCCACATTTTATATTAGCATGCATGATAGGAAATTTTGTGTGCAACGTGAACTGTATGATGCATGAAAATTGTTTAAACGGAGTTCGTAGGGTACTTATGATTTGATGACTTGATTGTTATGTGACAACTTGATGGACGTATATGATAGTGTCGGGATACACCGTGAATTGTGGAATTCTTGTGATAAACGTCGATGTGTGTGGAATCTTGGATGCATTTATTATTTGTCCCCAGCAAAATGAAATGATGACATTAATGGAGTATAACATTCGATAACCCTAGAGGCGCCTGATCAACAAATCTATGGTTATCCTATGTCATATAAAGTTAATGATCTCATGGATTGCGCCTCTTGGATAAAGTATAGTAGCTAACCCGGTATGTTTAATGAGTGTTGGTTAGGTGGAGGGTTAGCCGCTGGTACACCCTGTATACATACCCGGTCAACACTTAGAGAACATATCGGAACCGAGTTTTGGACATCCATTCTATATATTAACGGTGTGGAGGGTTAGCCGATGGTACACCCTGTATACAAACACTTTTAATATGTCGAATGTTGAAGTTAAAATTCGGACTATGCTTTACCCACCTTGTTATGACTTGACCCCTTTTATTATATAGTGTTAAATGTTTCGTGATTGTAATTATATGAATAATGATAAGTTATTATGAATTTGACGTGATGGCGTGATAGCTAAGACATTAGTACATTTGCCTTAGTATTATGATATGAATAACGTATTGAGAACTTGAACCTTGAATGATATGTTATGAACTTAAAATTTGAACAGTATGTCATAAATTCGAACTGAAACGATATATTGTGAACAAAAGCTTGACTGATGCGATATGAGTTGGAACTTGTTAAAATTAGTGTGGAATTGAAATCTATGTTAAATGAAATAGATAGTATATTATCCAATATGAGAAAGAAAGAGCACAAAAATGTAGCTTACCAAAGAGAAAGTCGGATATCTGTTAGAAAACAAGCTGACTGTGAACGGAATAGCTAAAAACAAATTGGCAGATGAAGAACTAAGTAAATAAAAGAGATAGAGAAAGAAGATTTAGTGTGCATTCTTCCTTAAGAAAACGCGTTTCTATTATAGAGGATGAAAAGGAAATGTGACCTGGAAGAACGGACAGGTGTGCATAAACTACAGAAATTTTAATCATTGCTACGGTAATTAGTAATTACCGAATTATTATTTTTTTTTCTAAAGATAAAATTTCTAAACTTTATCATCCCTTTAACCAAGGTTGAAAAGAGCTGAACAGTTTACTCAAAAACGTATACTATGTTGAGAAAAATCCTCAACTTAATTAATAGCTTAATGAATAGACCGTCTTCCACTTATCACTATTTTTCTTCACTGCTTCTTTTTCAAGAACCATATCAATTGCTAATTCATCTTTTTGAACCCTAAATGAATTTTTGATCCAGACTATTGTTTCAGGAGTGATCTAGGTAATATTTGTTTCTTTGACCCATGGATCGCCTTTAATGATTGAATTTAAGAAAATGAGACAAATGTTATCAACAAAAATATGTCAACTTTTCCAACTGGATAACAGTAGTGTCTTGGTAAAAGAACTTCAAATTTGAAAATAAGAATTATTTGAAAGACTAAAATTATGATTGGCGATCAACGATTAAAATACACAAATGAACTTAGTATAAAAATCTATCAAGACAAATATGGGAAATTCTGTTAACTGGGGAATTTTCCCTAATCAACAACAATCCCCAAAAGAGAGCGAAGAAAGTTGTATTTCATTATTCGTACAATACAAGTGAAACTTGTTACATTATTTAAGCAGAAATACAACAATTAGGGATACAACATATTTAAAAACCATACAAAGAAACCCACGTGGCTACAAACAGTAAGGGAACCAT
>CM067172.1:36382607-36396322 GCA_034093135.1 Erigeron breviscapus
TTTCTTGGCAGTTTCATCATCAGCATCTTCAGTTCTTTCTTCCTCTTCACCAGATACCATTTTTTCTTTTCCTGTAACTGCCTTCAGAGTTGATGGAATATCTGGGAAGGACTCAAATTGGGGCTCACTGGCTTCAGTACCAGTAGCTTCTTCAGTTAGCCCGGCTTCAGTGCCATATGCTCTTTGTGCTAATTCTTTCAGTGGATATTTATTCTTCACCGTTCTTTTATTCAGCTCGCGATAATCGATACACATGCGCATGGTTCCGTCTTTCTTCTTTACGAAAAGAATAGGAGCACCCCATGGAGAGGAACTCGGACGAATGAAACCTTTATTTAAAAGTTCCTGAATTTGCGTCATTAACTCCTTCATTTCTGTCGGAGCTAGACGATAGGGAGCTTTGGCTACAGGAGTAGCACCAGGAATGAGGTCAATGGAGAATTCAACCTCACGATCGGGAGGAAGACCTGGAAGATCTTCAGGGAAACACATCAGGAAATTCGGAAACCACTTCAACATCAGAAACTGTAGGCTTCGCGATACGAGTATCAATAACATAGGCTAGGAAATGCGACTTAGTTTGCCGTATACAACGAAGAGCTTTCATCATAGAGATCACCTTAACATTTCCCGGCTTCTTGTCACCATACACACCAACACCTTTACCGTCGGGAGTAGCGATACGGACTATCTTTTTCGAACATAGGACGACAGCATCATTCTTAGACATCCAATCCATACCGAGAACAACATCGAAACTAGGAATGGTGCGGGTAACAGGTTAGCAGTAAATGAACGACCCTCTATTTCTATCGGACAATCAGAATAACCTTCCCGAATAATAGACGTCGCACCATTAGCCACCTCTACTTCTATAGGGCACCGTAAAGAACTAGTAGTCATGTCTAACTTAGGAGCAAACAGAGTAGACACAAAAGATTTGTTCGCACCAGAATCAAATAACACATTAGCAGGTTTGGAGTTAACAATAAGGGTAGCAGTAACTACCTGATCGTCGTCTTTTGCCTCCTCGGCCGTCATCTGGAAAGCATGGGCTTTGGCTTTGGAAGCTTCTGCTTTCTTTCCCTCATCTTTCTTCATTTGGGGACAATCGGCAATACGGTGCTTTGAATCTCCACATTTATAACATCTTGCTTTATCAGTGCATTCATCAAAGTATGACCCTGTGCTCCACACCTATTGCACCTGCGGGTCTTAGCAGAACACTGACCAGAATGAAAAGCCTTGCAGCTAGAACACCATTTTCCATCCTTGTCTGTCTTTCCCTTGTCAGAGGACGAAGATCCCTTGAACTTCTTTCCAAAACGATTTGATCCACCAAACCTCCTCTTATTGCCAGACTTCTTCTCATCCTCTTTCTTTTCAACTTTCTTATCCGCAGCAAAATCATCATCAAGCTTTTTAGATTCTTTGATTGCTTCAGTTAGAGTCTTATGCTGCCTACAAATACTCGATAACTTGGAGGTAAACCATCGACATAGCAGGCGACTTGATCTGCATCAGTTCTGAATAGATGACCCACAAATTTCATCTTTTCCATAAAGGAACGAGCATAATCATTGACTTTACCAATTTCAGCCGTCAAAGCACGAAACTCTCTTTCCATCTTGCGCTGTTCATGAGTCCCGATATACTCCTCAATAAACTTCTGCTTGAAGGTAGCCCATGTAATAGCAGATACCATATCTGGAGTCATCGAAATAGTAATGCTCTTCCACCAATCTCGAGCACCTTCTTTCAACATTCTACTCGCACACAACACCTTTTTATCCTCTGGACAGTCACAAGCTTCAAAGACCATCTCAGTATCATCAAGCCATTCCATACAGCCTACTGCGTTAAGTGTTCCATTGAATTTCTGAGCTCCACACTTCTGGAAACTCTCGAACTTAAATCGAGGAGCTTGAACTACATTAGGAGGAGCCACATCAACATTAACAGGGGGAACGACAACATTATCCACTGGTGGCTCAATGTGGTGAGATGGCACTGAGTAGTTGCCATCAGTTCCTTCAGCATTCTCAGCAAGAGCGTTGTTCAGTTGCTCTTGAGTCTGTGCTAACTGGGCTTGGAGAGTCAGCACAAGATTGTACAGTTCAGCTGCATTAGGGATTTGCTCCACCACTTCTTCGTTAACTCTAGGCGGATTGCCGGGAGGTGGAGGCATAGGACCTAATGGGCTTGGCTGATTGACTTGCTGGGGGTTTCCTCGATTTCTATTCGCATTGGCTGCAACAGCAGCAGCATTGGCAGCATTGCTAGCACCGGCACCTGGATGGACAGGTGGGGTAATGCTTGCAGTAACTCCATCGCGTCGTGAGTTGCCTTGACGAGTGTTAACCATCTTTCCTTCACTGAAAGATAGAGTCGATAAGCGCAAAGATAAGGCTAAAACATATCATCGTAACGTAAACATCTCGTAAGCCCTATCACACTCGCACTTGTCCCAACCCATCCTATATCATCTTACGTTAAAGCTAAGGCATCCTACAAATACCTAGCATGCGCATCTTAAGTTTAAGTCCAAATCCTATGGTCAATAGGCCTTGGTTCACTTAAACCTGTCTCTGATACCAAATTGTAACACCCGTTTCATAAAAATATGGATTTCCAAAAATTTTCGCCTAACGGCGTCAATAAAGCGGAAACAGTTTATTAAAAACCTCAACTAAAGAAAACAGTTGAGAAACATATGTGGTGTTACTAATAGCATCAAATCAGTAATAAAAGAAATCCATAAGATTGCCCAACATAAAGCAATCATAACATAGTCATTACATAAGTTCCATAAAGGAAATCATTAACATTAAGTCTATGCGAAACTATTGGGTAAACTAAAGCCATCTTGATCATCTACCCATCTCTCGCCAAAGCTTCACACGACATCTCACACATACGGGCACTACGTACTCTCCCACATACGGGCACTACGTACTCTCCCACATACGGGCACTACGTACTCTCCCACATACGGGCACTACGTACTCTCCCACATACGGGCACTACGTACTCTCCCACATACGGGCACTACGTACTCTCCCACATACGGGCACTACGTACTCTCCCACATACGGGCACTACGTACTCTCCCACATACGGGCACTACGTACTCTCCCACATACGGGCACTACGTACTCTCCCACATACGGGCACTACGTACTCTCCCACATACGGGCACTACGTACTCTCCCACATACGGGCACTACGTACTCTCCCACATACGGGCACTACGTACTCTCCCACATACGGCACTACGTACTCTCCCACATACGGGCACTACGTACTCTCCCACATACGGGCACTACGTACTCTCCCACATACGGGCACTACGTACTCTCCCACATACGGGCACTACGTACTCTCCCACATACGGGCACTACGTACTCTCCCACATACGGGCACTACGTACTCTCCCACATACGGGCACTACGTACTCTCCCACATACGGCACTACGTACTCTCCCACATACGGGCACTACGTACTCTCCCACATACGGCACTACGTACTCTCCCACATACGGGCACTACGTACTCTCCCACATACGGGCACTACGTACTCTCCCACATACGGGCACTACGTACTCTCCCACATACGGGCACTACGTACTCTCCCACATACGGGCACTACGTACTCTCCCACATACGGGCACTACGTACTCTCCCACATACGGGCACTACGTACTCTCCCACATACGGGCACTACGTACTCTCCCACATACGGGCACTACGTACTCTCCCACATACGGGCACTACGTACTCTCCCACATACGGGCACTACGTACTCTCCCACATACGGGCACTACGTACTCTCCCACATACGGGCACTACGTACTCTCCCACATACGGGCACTACGTACTCTCCACATACGGCACTACGTACTCTCCCACATACGGGCACTACGTACTCTCCCACATACGGGCACTACGTACTCTCCCACATACGGCACTACGTACTCTCCCACATACGGGCACTACGTACTCTCCCACATACGGGCACTACGTACTCTCCCACATACGGGCACTACGTACTCTCCCACATACGGGCACTACGTACTCTCCCACATACGGCACTACGTACTCTCCCACATACGGGCACTACGTACTCTCCCACATACGGGCACTACGTACTCTCCCACATACGGGCACTACGTACTCTCCCACATACGGGCACTACGTACTCTCCCACATACGGGCACTACGTACTCTCCCACATACGGGCACTACGTACTCTCCCACATGCGAGCACGATGTACTCTCCCACATACGAGCACGGTTTATACGTACCTATTACCACAGCCAGGCACGGGTTATGCATAACACTCATCATCTAATTAGCTCGAGCATTTACCACGTTTAGTTTAGGTTTCCACATTAATCCTAAACTAATCCACATCTATCATCTTTTCACGTTAGGGCCCTTAGAACGTGCACGTGTCATGGCAACCTAAAAAGGTCTAGTGTTCTAGATGAACAAGCCACATATACATGCACATAACAACATTACAACATATCATTAACCACCGTTCGTCATAACATATCATATCGTAATCACATGTACGGGGAAGCATTTTAGGCATAAACATCGTCATTATTAATCCCCGAGTACCTCCCATATCAACCCAACCACCTATGAGTTATACATTACTGTTTTGGAGGTTATAGTTTACAAACGAATTTAGACTTTTACTTAGCAAACGAGTTTAACTCACACTTTAACAAACGAAAATAGACTTCTAATGAACGACTTTAGTTTCCCACGAAGTTAAACTTCGTTCATCAAACGAAATTAGACCCTTTTCAAACGAATTTAGAAGCATTCAAACGAATTTAGAAGCATTCAAACGAATTTAGAAGCATTCAAACGAATTTAGACTCTTTCAAACGAATTTAGAAGCATTCAAACGAATTTAGAAGCATTCAAACGAATTTAGAAGCATTCAAACGAATTTAGAAGCATTCAAACGAATTTAGAAGCATTCAAACGAATTTAGAAGCATTCAAACGAATTTAGAAGCATTCAAACGAATTTAGAAGCATTCAAACGAATTTAGAAGCATTCAAACGAATTTAGAAGCATTCAAACGAATTTAGAAGCATTCAAACGAATTTAGAAGCATTCAAACGAATTTAGAAGCATTCAAACGAATTTAGAAGCATTCAAACGAATTTAGAAGCATTCAAACGAATTTAGAAGCATTCAAACGAATTTAGAAGCATTCAAACGAATTTAGAAGCATTCAAACGAATTTAGAAGCATTCAAACGAATTTAGAAGCATTCAAACGAATTTAGAAGCATTCAAACGAATTTAGACTTTTACTTAGCAAACGAGTTTAACTCACACTTTAACAAACGAAAATAGACTTCTAATGAACGACTTTAGTTTCCCACGAAGTTAAACTTCGTTCATCAAACGAAATTAGACCCTTTTCAAACGAATTTAGAAGCATTCAAACGAATTTAGACTTTTACTTAGCAAACGAGTTTAACTCACACTTTAACAAACGAAAATAGACTTCTAATGAACGACTTTAGTTTCCCACGAAGTTAAACTTCGTTCATCAAACGAAGATGACCAACAGGGAACGAATTTAGCTATCAGAAACATAACTTCGCCCAGAATTCATAAAACGACTTTGTTCTTCGATATTCCAGAAATCAATCGACTTGGGCTTCACCCAAAACATGTTTTTGACATATATAAACCTATTTTGATCATCAAGATCGATTATAAACTCGTTTGACATCGTTTAGAACATTAATTAATCAAAACATAATATAAACCCTAACTTAATTGAATTCTCTTTTAAAATCAGATCTGAATCCTTTAATTATCACCTTTGAATCTGAAATATACGTAGTAGATCGTTGATTACCTGAACAACAAGTGACCGATCCAATCTAATTACAAAAACACTCGAATGATTAACCAAAAACCTTGAAGATTTGCTTAAGAATTTAATTTGGGAATTAGAGAGGCCGTGTGCGTGTTTCTAATTAGATTAGAGGCTGCCAAATTAACCTAGATTAGTCTAATCCCTTTCTTAACCCGTTTTAACTAATTGTCACAATTAGCCCCTCAACCTTAGTGATCATTTATCTATGATTTAATAACAAGAAATTCCTCTAATCTAGATTACAATTTATCACTATTTTTGGATTTCTAACATTCTCCCCCTTAGTGATACATTGTAATGAATGAAGTACGTGTTATATTGTCTTGTAGGAATGAATTTGATGAGCCCGGTGGTGAAGACAATTGGAGTGTTGAAACAAGTCTTCAAAGCTTTCTCTTTTGTCTTTGAAAACTTGATTCAGTCTTGGTCTTGGACTTCTTGAAATTAAATCATGTGATGATTCTCAATGTTCTTTTTGAACAGAGAATAATGAATGCGTGTGTTTTGAATCTTCGAGGATTGTTGAATCATGAATCAGAGTTGTCTTTTGAAATGCGGAAGGTATGAATCTTGGTTTTGATTTTTCAATCTTCGAATTTTGAGTGAAATTCAACTTATCGATTCTTCATTCTTTGATTCTTGAGTGAATCTCATCTTCTTGAAATAAATTTTCATGAATATGTACTCTCCCCCTTGATGTATGCACTGTAGTTTCTTGATAAAATGTAGTTGTATGAATTGAAGATCTTGCATGAAGTGTGTTTGATGAAGACTCTTTTGAAGCTTTACTTCTTTGACTTGAATCTTCTGACAAATCTTTCAACCTTTTTGAAGCTTTGATCTTTTTCACATCAACTTGAACACTTTGGAGAGTAAGCATTTGAATGAAGTTTGGATGAAATTCTTATGAAGTAATCATGCTCCCCCTCAATCCATGAGTATAAACATTTTGGAGTGTCTTTGGATTTTTGAAGCATCTTAAGTGAAAATCTTTCATCTTCGGTTTCATTCTTATCTTTGAAGTTAATTCAGATTCCCCCTTTTTAAAGCCAAAATCTCAATCAACTAAAATCTAGTGAAAATCTGAATACAAGAGACTATTGACACATCATGAAGAATTTTCTCCCTCTATACACAAACTTTGAAAAACCTAAAACCTATTGAAACAACCAAACACAAACTTTTCTCCTTGTTTCCTTATCAATCAGTAAATCAATCATAATATTTTCTCCCCCTCATAATGACAAAATTGGGAACCAATGTCATTATGTACACATTTGATTGATTAAATGTCAAAAGGAATAACATGAGCACATGAAGAAATGTCAACCATCAAAACATCAACCCAAACCATTAGCCCAACCCAAGAAATCCTAGGGGTGACTAAAATGTAAGATCGAAGTTGTTGGTACTAACGTTATATCATGGTGTTGGTGTTTTCTGTGTTTGTGTGATGAGAAGTGAAACCGGATAAAAATGATCCGTTAGCATGTTCAAAAATCAAAAGGATTAATGAAATGACCGATTGAAATGTATAACATTTTTCGGATTTCCTATGTATCATTGAGATATGCACAAAACAATTCTCTAACATAGTTCGATCTGCGGCTTTTCAACCACGAGAGTGCTTTAAAGAATGTAATTCATGGTCAGTGTCACAAAGGCGTTCGATGACCATGTCTTACTATCCTCAAAGACTTTTGGGAAATAACATCTGAGGTCACATAGACTTCTCGTTAACTCAACAAATTCATAAAATGAAAATGTGAGACCTACGTTCAATGTTGGAAAGGATGTTAGCATTGGTAGGATTTCCATTCGATCATCGTGGAATATCAATTAAGATATCACTACAAATGTTCCGGCTATATCACAAAGATAAGCAATAATATCACAAAGACATGACTCTAATGTGTCCTAAAAAAAAGGATGATCAAATTAATGATCAATCAAAATAGCTCTAGACACAGCGTGATCAAATGAAGTCGGGGACTGGAGTAGAATGTCGCCCTTTTTCAATATCAACATCTTCCGAATGAAGAGTCAATAGAAATGTGAAAATCTCCGTGAGAAATGAAACAAGTATTTGTTAAGAAACACTTGAGTGGTTAGGTAAAGATGTGCATCGCTTCACTGGGTCCATGAAGACTTCTTCAATATCAACAATTGAGAGTTTTGAAAACTTTATTTGAACAACTTGATTGCTATCACACATACATATTCATATAAGAACACTTGGAAGTACACAAAGGCGTTCGATCCTTTGCGTCTCATATCAACAATTGAGAGTTTTGAAAACTTTATTTGAACAACTTGATTGCTATCACACATACATATTCATATAAGAACACTTGGAAGTACACAAAGGCGTTCGATCCTTTGCGTCTCATATCAACAATTGAGAGTTTTGAAAACTTTATTTGAACAACTTGATTGCTATCACACATACATATTCATATAAGAACACTTGGAAGTACACAAAGGCGTTCGATCCTTTGCGTCTCATATCAACAATTGAGAGTTTTGAAAACTTTATTTGAACAACTTGATTGCTATCACACATACATATTCATATAAGAACACTTGGAAGTACACAAAGGCGTTCGATCCTTTGCGTCTCATATCAACAATTGAGAGTTTTGAAAACTTTATTTGAACAACTTGATTGCTATCACACATACATATTCATATAAGAACACTTGGAAGTACACAAAGGCGTTCGATCCTTTGCGTCTCATATCAACAATTGAGAGTTTTGAAAACTTTATTTGAACAACTTGATTGCTATCACACATACATATTCATATAAGAACACTTGGAAGTACACAAAGGCGTTCGATCCTTTGCGTCTCATATCAACAATTGAGAGTTTTGAAAACTTTATTTGAACAACTTGATTGCTATCACACATACATATTCATATAAGAACACTTGGAAGTACACAAAGGCGTTCGATCCTTTGCGTCTCATATCAACAATTGAGAGTTTTGAAAACTTTATTTGAACAACTTGATTGCTATCACACATACATATTCATATAAGAACACTTGGAAGTACACAAAGGCGTTCGATCCTTTGCGTCTCATATCAACAATTGAGAGTTTTGAAAACTTTATTTGAACAACTTGATTGCTATCACACATACATATTCATATAAGAACACTTGGAAGTACACAAAGGCGTTCGATCCTTTGCGTCTCATATCAACAATTGAGAGTTTTGAAAACTTTATTTGAACAACTTGATTGCTATCACACATACATATTCATATAAGAACACTTGGAAGTACACAAAGGCGTTCGATCCTTTGCGTCTCATATCAACAATTGAGAGTTTTGAAAACTTTATTTGAACAACTTGATTGCTATCACACATACATATTCATATAAGAACACTTGGAAGTACACAAAGGCGTTCGATCCTTTGCGTCTCATATCAACAATTGAGAGTTTTGAAAACTTTATTTGAACAACTTGATTGCTATCACACATACATATTCATATAAGAACACTTGGAAGTACACAAAGGCGTTCGATCCTTTGCGTCTCATATCAACAATTGAGAGTTTTGAAAACTTTATTTGAACAACTTGATTGCTATCACACATACATATTCATATAAGAACACTTGGAAGTACACAAAGGCGTTCGATCCTTTGCGTCTCATATCAACAATTGAGAGTTTTGAAAACTTTATTTGAACAACTTGATTGCTATCACACATACATATTCATATAAGAACACTTGGAAGTACACAAAGGCGTTCGATCCTTTGCGTCTCATATCAACAATTGAGAGTTTTGAAAACTTTATTTGAACAACTTGATTGCTATCACACATACATATTCATATAAGAACACTTGGAAGTACACAAAGGCGTTCGATCCTTTGCGTCTCATATCAACAATTGAGAGTTTTGAAAACTTTATTTGAACAACTTGATTGCTATCACACATACATATTCATATAAGAACACTTGGAAGTACACAAAGGCGTTCGATCCTTTGCGTCTCATATCAACAATTGAGAGTTTTGAAAACTTTATTTGAACAACTTGATTGCTATCACACATACATATTCATATAAGAACACTTGGAAGTACACAAAGGCGTTCGATCCTTTGCGTCTCATATCAACAATTGAGAGTTTTGAAAACTTTATTTGAACAACTTGATTGCTATCACACATACATATTCATATAAGAACACTTGGAAGTACACAAAGGCGTTCGATCCTTTGCGTCTCATATCAACAATTGAGAGTTTTGAAAACTTTATTTGAACAACTTGATTGCTATCACACATACATATTCATATAAGAACACTTGGAAGTACACAAAGGCGTTCGATCCTTTGCGTCTCATATCAACAATTGAGAGTTTTGAAAACTTTATTTGAACAACTTGATTGCTATCACACATACATATTCATATAAGAACACTTGGAAGTACACAAAGGCGTTCGATTCCTTGTTATCTTATATCAATTTGTATGTATAATAACAAAAGCTTAGAATGTAAAAACACTCTACAAATAAATATATCATTTAAGAACGGGTTGCAAACATTATATCTGGGCGAGATGCTGTTAGGTACAACAACGAACCAATCATACTTCGATATCTCTTTTGGTCAAACGGTTTTCCATTTGTATCAGTATTTATGTTTGTTCGAGCAGCCATCGGAGTAGAAATTGAAGAACATGAAGTCATGTCAAACTTTTTCAACATATCATTTATGTATTTACCTTGTGATATAAAAATACCAGTTGGTAATTGTTTGATTTGAAGACCCAAAAAATAATGTCATCAACATATATTTGAACAAGTAGAACGTGCTTACCTTGTTTGCGAATGAACAAGGTAGGGTCAATTGTGCCTTTGGTAAAGCCACCTCTTAGTAAGAAAGTAGTTAAAGAATCATACCATGCTCGGGGTGCTTGCTTAAGACCGTAGAGAGCCTTGTCTAACCTGTAGACATGGTTTGGCCTTTGAGGATCAACAAAACCTTCTGGTTGATCAACGTAAACTTCTTCTTTGAGGTCACCATTCAAGAAAGCAGTCTTCACATCCATTTGAAACACAGTAAAGTTTCGGAATGCTGCATAAGCTAAGAATATTCGAATGGCCTCCATTCTTGCAACTGGAGCAAAAGTTTCGTCGAAGTCAACACCAGGTTGTTGGCAATAACCCTTTGCAACAAGTCGAGCTTTATTCCTTACTACCACTCCATTCTCATCCTTTTTGTTTTTGAATATCCACTTTGTACCGATTGGATCATCTTTTCTAGGATTTGGAACTAATCTCCATACCTTCAGTCTTTCAAATTGTGCGAGTTCATCTTGCATTGCCTTAACCCACTCTGGATCACGAAGAGCTTCAGATACCGTTTTGGGTTCAATATTGCTAAGAGAAAGTGCAACAAGACACTCATTTACTGAGGTACGAGTAGTTACTCCTGCTTGTGGATCTCCAATTATTTGATCAGTAGGATGGTCTTTCTGCATTCGTGTCCACTTGTGAGCATGAGGAAGAGGATCTTGTTGTTGAAGATCAACATCACCATCATTAAAACTTGAGTTTTGTTGAGAGATGGAGTCATAACTTGGTATAACTCTTTCCTCATAAGCTGGATGATCAAAATCAAGTGGTACATACACATTTGGAGTGTTTAATGGATTTTTTGTCTGAGTTAATCGAGAAGGTTGTTCTTGAACATTCACTTGAGAAGAATTATCCTGAGAGGATGGTGGAGAAATATCAGTAGAAGAGGATTCTTGCTCTGAAGAACTTGATGAAGATTCATGAATGTTGTCAGGAACTGGATCGTTGTTATGAAGAGGTTCATTGTTTTGAATTGGTTCAAAGATGACCTGAGGTTCTTGATCATGAATCGGTTTTGAATTATAGAATTCTTCAAAAAGAATATCTAATTCATCACTTGTTGGAGTTGGAAACTTCTTGAATATAGAAGCTAAGGTAGAATTCCTTGTAGAAGTACTTGAAGTACTTGGATCATTACTTGTTGGCAGCAAACCTTCTTGCTCAAAAATCATGCCTGACATCTCATCAAACCAAACATTCATTGTTTCTTGAATTGTGTTGGTTCGACGATTATAGATTCGATAGGCAATTGATGTTTTGGAATAACCAACAAAATATCCTTCATCACCTTTCTTCTCGAACTTTCCAAGATTCTCCCGATCATTCAAAGTATAACAAACACACCCAAATATATGAAAGTAGTTGATGTTGGGTTTGCGTTTGTTAATAACCTCATAAGGAGTCTTTTCGAAACGCTGATTGATAATGGACCGATTCTGAGTGTGACATGCAGTGTCAACAGCTTCAGCCCACATATTGGATGGCAATTTGGAATAAGCAAGCATTGTCCTTGCTGCTTCCACCAGCGATCGATTTCTCCTTTCAACAACACCGTTTTGTTGTGGGGTGCGAACTGCTGAGAATTGATGAGTGATACCTTTGGATTTGCAGAATTCATCAAAAACAGCATTCTTGAACTCAGTTCCGTTATCCGAACGGATGTAACGAACTGGAAGTTGAAGATTTACTTGAGTATTAGTGATGAAATCTATCAACATCTGAGTTGTTTCATCTTTGGATGCAAGGAACTTGACCCAAGTATATCTTGAATAATCATCAACAATAACCAAGATGTATTTCTTCCCATTTCGGCTTTGTACTTTCATCGGCCCACAAAGATCCATGTGAAGCAAATGAAGAGGTGCTAAAGAATTTGGAGATTTCTTCGGTTTATGAGAAGCTCTCTTAATCTTCCCAACAGCACAAGAAGGACAAACATGCTCACTTTCATACTTATAGTCAGGTAAGCCTTTAACAAGATGCTTGTTGACCAAAATATTGATGGTTTGAAAATTCAGATGCGACAGCCTTCTATGCCATAACCAAGAATTCTTTGAAGTAGCCTTTGAAATGAGACAAATATTATCGGTTGGTTGGTTATCATCGAGATTGACGGTAAAAAGATTATCATCACGGTCACCACAAAGAATATCAACTCCATCTAGAGTTTGGACTTTGCAAAGAGATTTTCGAAACAGAACTTGAAGATTGTTATCACAGAATTGTCCAACACTGAACAAGTTGTGACTTAATCCTTCAACATAGTGAACTTTCTTGATGATAATTCCATTTCTTTCAATGTCTCCATAACCTAAGATAGGAGCGAAATTGTTGTTTCCAAAGCGAACTGTTCCCATGAATCTTTCAACAAAATTCTTGAGCAAAGATTTATTTCCAGTCATGTGCTTCGAACACCCGGAATCGAGTATCCAAACACAGATGGTTATTTCCTGCAATCAAAGAAATTTAACTGTTTTTAGGTACCCACTTGAAGACGGGTCCTTTATGGTTAGTTAAAACAGGCAGGGTATATAACTTAGGATATGCATTCAAACATGTTTTCGAATCAACATAAGCATTAACAAGCACATTATCAACAAACACATTTGAATAAAAAGTACGAACATTCACATGAGAATTAAAAGTAACATGTTTACAAGCATCATCATCAGATACACAAGTATGAGAATTAAGATTGTTTACAAGCTCACAAGGTCTTGCCTTGGCATTTTCAACAATATTTGACAAAGAAAAATTGTTTTGATTAACATGAACACCCTTCCTCCTATTAACAGCCTTTCTCCTCTTTCTTTTCTTCTTTTTCTCAACATCCTTTTGATTACTAGTGATCCTAGGTACTAATGTATTAGCGACCCATTTAGCACCACTAGTTATGCTCTTTCCACCTGTTGAATTAA
>CM067172.1:36397322-36411452 GCA_034093135.1 Erigeron breviscapus
TTGGGCTTAAATGACCAGGCCCATGATTCTTTCCAGCCACCCCACGTATCCCAGCAGCCACATCACGTGGACTTGATCCACTTCTCAACCCATTATGTTTAGAAAAACTTTTATACAAATATTTAGATTTAGAAAAATCTGTATATTTATAAGTGTAGTGATATTTTGTGTTTGGGAATTTAGGGTTACAACAAAAAATACCCTCTTTTTCCTTTGTACCTTCCACCGCAAATTCATCCCCCCCACCAACACCGGCCGCCGCTACTCCGCCACCTCCTTTCTCCGATCTTCGATTATTATCTTTACTGGAGTTAGTATTGGTGGTAGGTGTTGATGGGAATCTGTCTCTATCCAATTTGATGCTCCGGTAAGACTTTTTGTTTTTCGTCCACCACGCCGGATAACCCACAAGACGGAAACATTGCTCCTTTGTATGTCTTGACATGCCACACTCATCGCAAGTGAGGTCAGACTTGTCATCTTGTACGGCTGCTTTCTTTTTATTATCACCACGATTGTATCCTTTGGTTGCTAAAATAATTCCGGCCGTCTCACCGGCGATGAATCCGGCAGCGATTCCTTGATCAGTCGAGGTTGCTCCCAGGATATTCTGGTGAGCGGCCTCCTTCCTTACTGTTGAATATGCTGCTTCAACGGTGAGAAGAGGATCGGTTCGAAGGATTTCTCGTTTGATGGAATCAAACTTCCGATCTAAACCATTTAGAAACTGAAAAAGTTTCTGTTCAGATCGAATCTTGGCATAAGTGTAATATTTGCCATTTTAGTCGTTACTTGTTATATATGATAATGGCAAACTTTATGAATATAAGAAAACTTTGGGTATTTTTGGTGCATATATATATATGTGTGTGTCGGACTAGTGAGATATTGTAATATCTGCTATCTGGATGATCTGTTTCATTAAGGAAACGAACCCGAAACACTCGTAACCTTACATCTAATCTAAGTTAAGTACTAACTAACTATGTAACACCTCAAGCCGAGGCTCGGAATATCACGGAAATCATATAGCGCAAGGTGGAATTACAATAGAACAAACTAAATGCAAATAAAGATTCAGTGAATCCATTACAAAACGAAACAAGTATCCAAAATACATAAGGAGCAAATAACCATCAAATTTTACAAAAGAACATCCGGATGATGGCAAATCGATCCTAAGTATAATGCAAAAGAGAAGGTCTATGAATCCTTGATTCATCAAGTCCAAAGCCCGGGTTAAACAGCAAGCAAACCACTATACTCCACGCCCAGGGATAACCTGATTACCTGAAAAGTGTACTAAGCATAGTCAACACAAGGTTGGTGAGTTCGTAGTAATGGTCCACAAGGAACCATAAACAATAATCATAATGTACAAGTAGAGGCTAGACGTGACTTACAGTGAGCCTCTAAGTAACACAACAATATCCAATCAACAAGATTACATAAGTACGAAAATGCGTGTAAATGAATGCTCAATGATATAAATATCAAATGCAAGTACCAAATGCATAAATAAGTCAACATGCCTATCTTATGCGTGAATACCAGTCACCAATGCAACGATACCCTTCTGTCATCACAATGAACAAGGCTGTATCTCAAAATCATCGAGATATATATGTCTATATACTCGGAGTCAGGAACTACATCCAAAATGGGTGCATACATCTATACACCATCATGTCGGCAATCCCCTGCCGAGGGTCATCAACAATGTATGCAATGCTTACAATCAAATGTAAATGCATCAGTCATGAACCAACAATCAATATATGATGAACTTGAACCAACAATCAATAATCGTATGTTATATGCCAACAATCAACATTCAACTAACATGAGCCAACGATCAATAATCATCAATCATAAACCAAATTACAACTTAAACCAACTATACGTACCTACACTTAAGAGGATTCTACTTCCTACGAGTCCCAGATGCTTATATATAGGGTCACCCGTAGCCTTCCCACCACATCTAAAACCCAATTAAGGCATAACCGACTTTCATGTATGTACGTCTATCCTAATATTAACAAAATACTTAACAACATAAACCAAGTCATTCAAGTGTAATAACCGTTTAAACATTCCAACATTCAAACCAAATCAATCAATCACTCAACAACGTAATTAAACACGCAAGTTTACACTTTTCAGCCCGAATCTCAAGCGAGTAGGGAGATACGAAACTCACCTTGTCCGACAAAGAAGCTAGTATAAGATTACAAGCGAGTATTACGGTCCACACGTCCACAACCTATAATTATACATCAATATACCATAATGTCAACTCTACAATCATAAACAAGTTGGTTTAGCACAATTAGGTCAAGTCACAAACCCTAAACGCCTTTCCAACTTTAACGAGTAAGAACAAGACGCATTCGACTCGACCTTTTAGAAAAGAGAGAAGATTCATACAAAAAGAGTGTTACTACCAGAAACTAGACTCTCTTACGATTCCAACGATAGGTCATAAGACTTGTTTGGAGTTATGGATCAAAAGTTATTAACGTTTAAAAATCGACGCGCATATTTTACAAGGGGTATCCACTGCGCCGCAGTGAGCCATTGCCAAGCTCACTGCGCCGCAGTGAGCTAACCACGAATCAACCAGACCCTAGCCACTGCGCCGCAGTGGGCTAGCCTAAGCCACTGCGCCGCAGTGGCCCAGTTCTGGACCAGAAGCAGTAGCAGCAGCATATGCAGGAAAACAAGACCAAAACCCTTAAAACTCGACCCACACCAATCCAAATTGATTTGTAGGAACTTGTAACTTAATTTGAAGCATAAATAAACACCATTAACCATAAATAAACATAACCCAATCCACAAATTCGACCAAAACATCAAAATCACACCCAAAACCTTCAAACCCTAATTTAAACCCTAATTTGACCCAAACGAGATTTAAGCCGATTTAGGACTTGTAAAAGTTCAAATGACTAGAAATGCATAAACAAACATAAGTAGGTACAAATGAGATGAATTAGACTTACCAAAACTGTAACAACCCTACTTTTTAAATGTTATATATGAGCTAGTTATGTTGCCTATGATCTCGCAAGCCATAGTTATACTTAAAGCTAGTAGATAATGCCCTAAACTAGCAATCTAAAGCTATTGTTCAATTCTAAATGTGAATTATAAAGTACCATTGAACAAAATTTTATTGATGATCAATCAAATTAGCTAAATAATAATGTAAGTCTCACAAGTTGAGATAACCATCAAAAATCCTTACGAAGGTCCAACAAATTAATCATTTAGCTAATTAAAGTAAATTTGGTCACAAAAAAATAACATTTCTATTTCAAAATATGTTATAAGTTCTTATGCGCACAAAAGCGTTTAAATCATAATTATATATATATATGCTTAAAATAAATACAAGTTTATAAATAAAGGCTTATGTAACAAATCAAGAATACAAAAATATATCCATACATATACATATACACGACATATATATAAATATATATATACATACACATGCTAGAATAAAAATCAACTTATACTACAAATAAATACCATTAACCTTACAAAATATATACATACACCTACATCTAACATACATACACACATTATACACCTTATTACTACAAAATAAAAAGAAAAACTCTTCAATATCCCTCCCCCACCCTCCTTTTGGCCGTCCCCCATCAATACACACACACACATCCACCCTTTTCAAACCTTACACTCCACATTCATTCTTGAAACTCCCAACCCTTTCACACTCTTCACACACATCTTTTCTCTCAAGAAAAACTCTCCCTCTCTCCCTCCTTCTCTTCTTCAAATCGGCCAAGCAAGAAAATAAGGCAAGAACAAGGCTAAATCTCATCTAAACTTATATAAATAATAAGGGTTTTAAGTTAGATTAATAAAGGGTTAATCCAAGCAAGGTTCAAGGGTTGTTTTAGGCTTAGATTAAGGGTTGTTTGAGGGTTTGAAGGCCACGAAAATTCTGCATCTTTTTCATCTCAAAACCAAGTTCAAGAGGGTATAATCTTCATCCTTTTTACTAGATCTAATCTTGTTTTTGTTTATATTCAAAGGTTTTATCAAAAACTCATACTTTCTTCTTGTTTTCTTTGTAATATACACTTAATGAGGGCAAAGTTGATAGGATCTTTCTTTCCATGCTCATGCATGTCGAATCTAATAAGAAAGATCCAAGGATTCAACAAGTTTAAGACCCAAAAGTGTGGTTATAGATTAGTAGCTTTTAAAGTGACGTTCTTGTTGATAGATCTATAAGTTTTTGTATATTTTTGAAGAGTATATTCTGAGATTTTTCATATAAAAGATGTTTTTATATTGTTGAAAGTTAGATCTATAAAAGTTGATAGTGAAAAGTGTTGATTTGAATGCATATATGCTAGATTTAAGAAAGTTGGATCTTTTGTTGGATTATGAGATGAATATGGACTTGTTATAAGTGAAAAATATGTTAATATGAATGTTAATATTCTGGAAAAATTGATAAAATATCAAAGGTATAAAGCTTGAATCAAAACATGTTAAAATAAGCTAGAAATCATAAACCGAAAACACGCAAAAATGCATTTTGAGCACACACATGCACCATAATCTTATGACCAAGATAATATGATAAACCTACTGGAAATAAGTTGAAGTAAAAGTATAAAACTCAGATCTATTGGTCCATGACAACAATAAGCTCAAAAATCACCTTTTCGGGTCAAATAATCACTAACCGAAAGCACTAAATTGCACATATCACACCACCACCACTATCACGATTTTGGACACCAAAATATGATGAAATTTTTGGAAATAATGAAACAAGAATGAAAATCCATTTTGAAGCACTTTAATTGCTCAAGAAATGAGGCTAAAAATCACTATTTCGGTAAACGATTTTTAATCATAAAACCCTCAAAATAAGCAAGACACAAGAGAAGTTGAATTGATATGATTTTGTATGAATAAAAGTTGCCTAAAAGGCCTGAGATTTTTGACCAAAATGTTTAGTGATGATTTCTAAGAATTTCCATGAATTATTGAATTTAATTAGTAATTAAAAGACATAAAAATCCATAAATAAATTATGTAATCAAGAATGAAGTTAAATCAACTTAACCATTGATAAAAATAACTAAAACCTACTGGAGAAAAATAGTCAAAAGACAAGAGACATGTGTTACATAATTTTAAGATAAATAATTTAGAACTCAATTCCGTCCCCTCCTCCTTCCCTCTTCCCCTTTTCCACCTCCCTGGACCCCTCCCCCCCTCGCGTCTCCCTCCCTCCCTCACATTACGCCGACCTCTATATCAGTAGATATTCAAATGAAATTATTCATAATTTATAAAGGCAATTGTGACACTTAAAAGTATTTTTAAGGAATTATTTAGTAAATAAATCAATAAAGTGAATAAATAAGTAATTAAATATTATTAAATTAAATAAATAATTACAAATCAGAGAATATACATAAATATTAATATTATAAGACCACTGATGTTAAATATTATTATTAAGCAAAGTATATAATAGAGATCATATAAATCAAGGCCAAACTACCGAAATTCCAATAAACGTACAAAAACGTATAATGAGAAAACGACTCTTACCACCAAATCTCTTATACCCAAACAATGAGAACATCATAATGCACTTAAATCCCATAATCTAATAACAACCAAAGATGGGCAAGTCTACTAGTATACATCTCATGATCTAGCTCACTAGTTCATGTCACACGAACTTACGTCGTGAATATATACGTTATGGTTTAGGCTTGCTTGAGGCGCAACAAATCTAGGCGAAGGAATCACTTTTGATCAGCCCCCTTTCACTCTATAATCAAGTGAGTCATAGCCCCCTTTCAAACTCTTTTATATGTTTTACTTGCAGGGTGAAAAGCATGATTAATTAAAATGACTTTCTCTTATGAAATGATTCTTTGAAATAATGATAATGATATGGGAATTATATTGTATGTTCAACGTGTTATATGTTATATGATGAGCTTGAGTACTGTCAAACGGTGGTCCCCTGTACACTACTATTAACTCATTTGAGGCCTGTAGTTAGAGGGTTGCGCAACTAGGACTTGTCCCCTCATCCACTATTATAGGTAACGGTGGATGTTTGGTCTGCCTTGGTGGCCACCTTCATCGCCAGTCTGGCCTCGCGGTGCTCTAACTACTATATATTTATGGGCGTCTCCATGGCACGACCCTTGGTTATCTTTATGCACGTGATTGACAGCATGTGCTTATCATTATCTTATCATTTGGGACATTATATATTGATTATTGGGACATAACCGGTCTTAGTAGTGGCTCAAGAACAATCTCATCGAATTATGTCATGGTAGTCTTACCATTGACCCAGAGGTATTGATATTATATTATGGATGGAAATTATTGATTGAACATACGGTTTGGGCATGGATAATGTGGTGAAATTCTTGGTAAAGTTTATGACATATTTTTTTCTGGAATTGGATTAAACATATGTGTGTTGTTAGCATAATCCTATGAACTCACTCAACTCTCGTAGTTGACACTTTTTCTTCATGCTTTTCAGGTCTAGGGCAGTAAGTTAGCTTTTGGACCGCCTCATGGATGATATGTTTAATTGTTGCTTGATGGACTAGTAACGCAAACATTTGATCTTTTGATTATGAATTTGGTTATGTAATGATTGTTAAACGTCAACTTGAACTTATTACCTTTTGAATTTGAATGGCATTTGAAACTTTATGTTGATGTTTATTACTTAAATCTTTTGTACCATGTCGTTCTGTGGCATCTCGTGTTTCCGCTATAGTCGGGGTGTTACAAAACTCCTCCTTGAGCTAGAACCCGAAATTAGGTCAAAATGGGTAAAATGCAAGAACTTGGCTTTTGATTCTCCAATAGGAAGCAAACGAGATGAAGATGGCTATGATTCTTGTATTATGGTAGTTTCAAACACAATGTTGATGCAAGAAATGATGAAGAACAAAAGGGGGTTCTTTTACTTGAGAGAGAATAGAAGAGATAGATAGATAGAGAGAAAAGAGAGAAATGAGAGGATAAGGGGAAATGGGTCACTAGTAGGCTCATGGGTCATGGACAACCCATGGGTCGACCCGTTTCCTTTATAAGCCAAAATTACAATCGATTACACAATTAAACGCCAAACAAACATATTAACGACCCGACTAACATACCACATAGTCATATAATCACAAATGGGCCCAATTATTTCATTCAACAAGTTTGTTAGTCAAATTACACAAAAAGTCAACGGGTCAAAATTCACGGATGTTACATTATCCCCCCGTTGAAGGAATTTCGTCCCGAAATTTAACAAAACACTAATTACTAAATAAATGCGGATACTTAGTTTTCATGTGATCCTCTCGCTCCCAAGTGAACTCGGCTCCACGTCTAGCATTCCATCTAACCTTAACAATCGTGTAGCGTTTGTTCTTGAGTTTCTTTTCTTGACGATCCAAGATCTCTACCGGCTCTTCAACAAAGTTCAAATTCAAATCAACCCTAATTTCGTCCATAGGCACATGATGTGTAGGATCCGCCAAACACTTGCGCAAGTTACAAATATGAAACACATCATGCACACCGCTAAGCTCTTGAGGCAATTCTAGCCGATAAGCAACCTTCCCAACCCGTTCAAGAATCTTGAAAGGACCAATATACCTTGGTGCAAGTTTTCCCCGCTTCACAAAACGTACAACACCCTTCCAAGGCGATACCTTCAAAAGTACAAACTTCAAACCAACGGTCTTCGCCTCACATCGGCATACTTCTTTTGATGCTCACGGGCCAATTGCAACTTTTCGTTAAATTGTTGGACATTTATAAGGATTTTTGATGGTTATCTCAACTTGTGAGGCTTACATTATTATTTATATAACTTGATTAATTAGCAATTAAATTTTGTTCAATGGTATTTCATTTTATTTAATTAGGACTAAATGATAGCTTTAGATTGTTAATTTAGGGGCATTATCTACTAGCTTCTAATATAACTATGGCTTGCGGGATCATAGGCAACATAACTAGCACACATATAATATTAAAAGGAGAGTGTTGCTGAAGGATTTGGTATACTTTCAAATGGTCCCCTTACTTTCAGAAGGGTCTCATATGTGAATGGTTTGAAGCACAATTTGATTAGTGTGAGTCAATTGTGTGATGCTGGCTATGAAGTGAGATTCAGGTCTGATAAGGGCATTGTTCTTGATTTAGAAGGTAATGTTGTTCTTGTAGCAAAAAAGGGATGAGTCTTTGTATTCTTTTGACATGAGGAAGCCAACTGTGACAAGAGAAGTATGTTTCATGTCAAAGACTCAAGATGAGCTGAACTGGTTGTGGCATAAAAGGTTGTCTCATATGAATTTTAAAGACATCAACAAGCTGTGTAAGAAAGAATTGGTGTCTGGTCTTCCTGTGATAAATTATGAGAAGGACAAGCTGTGTGGTGCTTGTGAGAAAGGCAAACAACACAAAGCTACTTTCAAGTCTAAAACATGCTCAACCATTGATAATTGTTTGGATCTGCTTCATATGGATCTATTTGGGCCAATTAGTACTCCTTCATTCACTGGAATGAGATACTCTTTGGTTATTGTTGATGAATATTCAAGATACACCTGGGTTTTCTTTCTCAAGCACAAGAGTGAAGCTGCTGACATCATTATTCATTTTATCAAGCAAGCTGAAATTCTCTACAAGAGGCCTGTAAGGCAATTAAGAAGTGATAATGGTACTGAATTTAAGAATATCACTCTTAATTCATTCTGCAGTGAAAAAGGAATTTCACAAGTCTACTCAGCTGCCAGAACTCCTCAATAAAATGGTGTTGCAGAAAGAAGAAACAGAACTCTTATTGAAGCTGCCAGATCCATGATGGCTCAAAACAATGTCAAGTCTCATTTCTAAATCAGAAAGACCATCTTGGAAAGTTTGATGAGAAAGCTGATGAAGGTATCCTACTTGGATATGCAACAATGATGAAGGCCTACAGAGTTTACAACAAAAGAACCAAAACAATTGAAAACTCTGTGAATGTAAGTATTGATGAAGGTTGTTCAAGTCCAGTTAGCTCTCCTCCTGAAGATGAAGATTTCAATTTTGAAGAACTGGCTACACCTGAGAATGAGCCTCCAACTAACCCTCCAGTTGGATCTGATAATGCTCAAACTCAGGGGGAGCAACTCATTGAAGAAGAAGAAGATGTTCCAATCTTTGAAAATGTGCAAGCTGATCCAACTCCTACTGAAGAAATTATTCAGAATCCATCAAATGACACTCCAACTGGCTCAGATCCTCCAACTCCAATCCAAGCTGATCAGTCATTCCACAAGCTGATCATGCTGAACCTTCAAATCTGAATCAGTCTATTGTCCAAGTTACAAATACTCCATCTCATGTAACTAAATGGACAAAGTGTCATCCAATTAATCAAATCATTGGTGATCCTCTCTCTGGTGTCAAAACTAGAAGAAAAGCAACAGGCAATTTCTGCATGTTTGTTAATTTTGTGAGTAAGGTGGAACCAACTGAGGTTAATGAAGCTCTGGCAGATCCATCTTGGGTAAATGCTATGCAAGATGAACTAACACAGTTTGAAAGAAATAAGGTTTGGGAACTTGTTCCAAGACCTCATCACAAAACTGTGATTGGAACCAAGTGGGTCTACAGAAACAAAATGGATGAAAGGGGTGTTGTGACCAGAAACAAAGCAAGATTGGTAGCTCTTGGTTACAGACAAGAAGATGGAATTGATTATGATGAGACTTTTGCTCTTGTGGCAAGACTGGAGGCAATCAGAATGTTCTTAGCCTTCTCTGCTCATAAAGGTTTCAAAGTCTATCAAATGGATGTGAAGAGTGCATTTCTGAATGGGAAACTAGAAGAAGAAGTCTATGTTGAACAACCTCCAGGTTTTGAAAATTCAAAGTTTCCTGACCATGTGTTCAAGCTTGACAAAGCTCTCTATGGCTTAAAGCAAGCTCCAAGGGCATGGTATGATACTTTGTCTAAATTTCTCTTGGCTAACAAATTCAAAAGAGGTAATGTTGACAAGACTTTATTTGTGAGAAAGTATAATGGTGATATTCTTCTTGTGCAAATTTATGTAGATGATATCATATTTGGGTCTAGCAGTGAAAGACTTTGCAAAAAGTTTTCTGAATTAATGTCTAAAAAGTATGAAATGAGCATGATGGGAGAACTAAACTATTTTCTGGGTTTACAAGTCAAACAGACTAAAAATGGAATTTTCATAAACCAAGGAAAATATGTTAAAGATCTCTTAAACAACTTTGGTTTTAGTGATTGCTCACCTATGAAAACTCCTATGGGAACTGGTGATAAGCTGGGTGAAGATAAAAATGGCAAATCTGTTGACACCACAGCTTATAGGGGTATGATAGGATCATTACTTTACTTAACTGCTAGTAGACCAGATATTATGTTTGCTACATGTCTTTGTGCAAGATATCAAGCTAGTCCTAAAGAATCTCATCTTAAGGCTGTAAAAAGAATCTTTAGATACCTTAAAGGTAGTCCCAA
The DNA here is from genome assembly GCA_034093135.1 of Erigeron breviscapus. Taxonomy (NCBI): domain Eukaryota; kingdom Viridiplantae; phylum Streptophyta; class Magnoliopsida; order Asterales; family Asteraceae; genus Erigeron; species Erigeron breviscapus. The sequence goes on from CM067172.1 coordinate 36,407,895, forward strand.
TCTGGGTCTTTGGTATCCCAAAGACTCAGGATTTGATCTAATTGGCTATTCAGATTCTGACTTTGCAGGCTGTAAGATTGATAGAAAAAGCACTTCAGGAGCTTGTCAATTGCTTGGCAATAGACTTGTAAGCTGGTCCAGCAAAAAGCAGCATTCAGTTTCTATTTCTACTGCAGAAGTTGAGTATGTTGCTGCAGGAAGCTGTTGTTCTCAAGTTCTTTGGATGCAATATCAGCTTCAAGACTATGGTGTCACTGCATCAAAAACTCCAATCTTTTGTGACAATACCAGTGCCATAGCAATTTCAAACAATCCTGTGCTTCATTCAAGGACCAAGCATATTGATATAAGATATCATTTCATTAGAGATCATGTGATGAAAGAAGATGTTGAACTCCACTTCATTCCAACAGAGAATCAGTTAGCTGACTTGTTTACAAAGCCATTGGATGAATCAAGGTTCAACTATCTCATAAGTAAGCTGGGTATGTTAAATATGTAAAAGGCAGTGAGCTAAGTAATAACAAATCTGACCCCTTAGAATTATCCTCAATTTTGAGGGTAAGCTGTGTCTGACCCAGACTACCCTTTCATACTTGGTGTATTTCCAAGTAAAAGAGGGTAAGCTGAGTCTGACCCAGCTTAATGGTTATTTTTGTTATTAAATATCTCAGTGCGTTTTATTACTTACATTATTTTATTTAGTTTACTTATTTATCCATTTTCTATTCAATTGGTAACTGACACGTGTAGTGGCAACGACTGGTTACTGAAAAAGTACCTCCACTACTTGTTCATCTACCAATCAAATTATTTCTCTCTCCAATTTTCAAACGGTTATTTTTGAATAATATTTATTATAATAAAGTATATATACTCAAATTTAACCTAAACCCCCAAATCACTCTTTCATTTCTCTCAATCAATCTCTCTCTTTCTCAAATCTGTATACTGTTCTATCATTTCTCTAATTTCTTCTTCTAAAAATCTTATTTCTTAAAATGGCATCATCATCTGTTTCTCCTGCTAATAATTCTCAATCAGATTCTTCAACTGAATCTGATGTCCTATACCCAGCTCCAGTAAGCGTAAATAAGCTTTCACCCTATGTGGTGGGAGATAAGGTTGTGGTTGTTCCTGCTGATCTTGATACAGGTAAAATCAAGATTGTCAGTCTCGTTTCTGCCAATGTTCATCCTCCTTCCTGGGCTAAGGGGTATGGTGAAGTGGTGTCATTCTTATGGCATCATCCATTTGGCAAAATGTTGATTGAGCAGCCAACGGTGGTGTTCAAAGATCTTCTTTATGAATTTTGGGCAAGCTGTTACGTTGGACAGAACAAAGAAGGAGATCCTCCAATCTATGGCGCCATCCTCAATGGTAAGAAAAAGGTATACATTTCTTTAAAGAGGATTAGGTCTGCGTTTGAGCTGTCTTATATGCCTGATGATATTTATGAAAGTTTAGTGTCTCATGCTGAAGCCAAAAGTGTTTTCAAGATGTTGGTTATGATGGTCCATTGGCTTCAGTTGTTAAAATGAAATACTTAACTGGAATATGGAATTATCTTTTGAGCACAATTTCAAAATCTTTACAAGTAAAGGCAGGCAGCTTTGATCAACCTAATGCTTTAGAATTGCAAATTTTTCATGCAATGGTCACTATGACCAGAATAGATTTTGCTGCTGTAATTTTTAAGGACTTAGTTGGCCGAGTCAATAATAAGAAAGCGGTCTTGACATCTGTTTGGGGTAGAATTTTTACCACTAGGATCCTAACAGAATTTACACTTTAAGCCTTCTATGATATATACTTAAACAATACGCTGTTATGAAGGATCCTTAGTTTAGTTTAATTTGTTAGTTCTGCTTGTATTATATTATTATCTTGATATAACGGGATCTTGATATCGTCAGGATCTATAATCCCACTAACGAATATATATCTAGTACGAGAGATATTATTTGCAGGATAAAAGTTTAAGCTTACAACATGAAGAAAACGTGTTTCAACGGATAGTTTACCACTTCGACCACAAGAATCGGGATTGATAACAGTTTTACCGTGTGAAGAATAAGTCTCAACGGTCATCTATGCCATTTCTTCAGCGTAAGGAGCAAGTCCAGGAAGATCCCAGATATTTCGGAGATATGGTTCAACGTCTAGCTCTATAAATAGAAGAAGATCTTATTCAGAAGAGAGGACAAGCATTCATCATACACGCACTGATCCAACACACTCATTCGCTCTATAAACACACAATTACTTAGTTTCTTAGCTGTTATTCGTTCTCATTTTCATTCATATCATTGTAATCGTTCACAAACAATAATAATAATAAAAGAACAGCAGGTAGGATCGATTGAATCCTCCCGGGGTTTTTTACCTAACAAAATTCTGGTGTCGTTGTCATTTTCATTTTATCTTTAAGATCCTAGCTTTACTTTTCAGTACTTTAATTATATCTTCAACAGTTTTCTTAGATTCTCAAAGTAGTTCTGTCTCAAAGGCTTTCATAAAACTCTTTTTAGCGAAAACTCTTAGTTTAAATCATTATCTTTAAGAAAACTTTACTTTTATTTGAAGATCCTAAAACACCGAATCCCACTTACAAATCTTCGGTTCTTAAATTATCTTTAATCCTTTCTAAAATTATCTTAGGTAATTTTTGCCCGAAACAATTTGGCGCCCACCGTGGGGCAAAAAGGTGTTTTTGCAATTAGGTCGTTGTCATAAAAACAAGATTTTTGTTTAAAGAAATTTTTGTGTTTCACGGAAAATTTTTCAAGAAATCATGTCTGAGCAATCTCAAAATCCTTCTTCTCTGATTTGATTTACGATTATCCTTATGTAAAAGAAAACTTGAGAAATCCTCCTGAAAATGCAAGATTCCTGGCTGAACAAACTCTGAAAGGAAAAACTGAAGGAATACCTTCAGTAGATCCGTATCTAGCTATGCTGTGGAAGAAACATTTCGATCAATTCTATGAATCGATCCCTGATGAAGAAACTGAAGAAATAACTCAAGGATCAGATGAGTCGGTGAGAAGCTATATGGAGAAATTTGAATGTAATCAGGGATCAGCGTCGAAGATCAAGAAGAATCTTTTGAAGATCAAATCATCAAGTAAGATTCGAAAGGATCAAGGTATAGCTGATAAAGGTAAGAGTGATAAGAAATATTTACATTTTTCTGATTATCATTTTACCACTGATATGTCTGGACTTCTTACTATTATGAAAAGTCTGGGGCAAACAGAAACTAAAATTAAGGCATAGGCCTCCTATTATTGCGGTTATGGGAAGGGGGCTTGATATCGATTCCTAGTTTGCTTTCCTTCAACTGCTTCATTTTCCCCAAAAATTTGAGGATATTTGAGTTTTAACCACCCTAAAAAGCTTTTTAAATTGCTGACTTCTCTTTTTGCATCGCCCAATTCCTTTTTCAAACTTGCCATCTCTTTTAAAGTTTGATTTCTGGTGTCCATAACCGAGTTTAAGAGACGATTAGCACTTTTGATAGTTTCGTTTTTATACGTGATTTCTGCTTCATAGGAT
>CM067172.1:36412452-36450189 GCA_034093135.1 Erigeron breviscapus
CGCAGATGAAGAAAGATGAGGGAAAGAAGGCAGAAGCTTCCAAAGCCAAAGCCCGTGCTTTTCAGATGACGGCTGAGGAGGCAAAAGACGACGATCAGGTAGTTACTGCTACCCTTATTGTTAACTCCAAACCTGCTAATGTGTTATTTGATTCTGGTGCGAACAAATCTTTTGTGTCTACTCTGTTTGCTCCTAAGTTAGACATGACTACTAGTTCCTTACGGTGTCCTATAGAAGTAGAAGTGGCCAACGGTGCAACGACTATTATACGAGAGGGTTATTCTGATTGTCCGATAGAAATAGAGGGTCGTTCATTTACTGCTAACCTGTTACCCGCTACCATTCCTAGTTTCGATGTTGTTCTCGGTATGGATTGGATGTCTAAGAATGATGCTGTCGTCTTATGTTCGAAGAAGATAGTCCGTATCGCTACTCCTGACGGTAAAGGTGTTTGTGTTTATGGTGACAAGAAGCCGGGAAATGTTAAGGTGATCTCGATGATGAAAGCTCTTCGTTGTATACGGCAAACTAAGTCACATTTCTTAGCTTATGTAATTGATTCTCGTATCGCGAAGCCTACAGTTTCTGATGTTGAAGTTGTTTCCGAGTTTCCAGATGTTTTCCCTGAAGATCTTCCAGGTCTTCCTCCTGACCGTGAGGTTGAGTTTTCTATCGACCTTATTCCTGGTGCTACTCCTGTAGCCAAAGCTCCCTATCGATTAGCTCCGACAGAGATGAAGGAGTTAATGACGCAAATTCAGGAACTTTTAGATAAAGGTTTCATTCGTCCGAGTTCCTCTCCATGGGGTGCTCCTATCCTTTTCGTAAAGAAGAAAGACGGATCCATGCGTATGTGTATCGATTATCGTGAGCTGAATAAAAGAACGGTGAAGAATAAATATCCACTCCCTCGTATTGATGATTTGTTCGATCAACTTCAAGGCGCTTCCTGTTTCTCAAAGATCGATTTACGGTCTGGCTATCATCAATTGAAGGTTGAAGAAGGAAGTGTAGCCAAAACAGCGTTCCGAACTCGTTATGGTCATTATGAGTTCCTTGTCATGCCATTCGGTTTGACAAATGCTCCAGCGAAGTTTATGGATTTGATGAACCGTGTCTGTCGACCATTTTTGGATCATTTCGTTATTGTTTTTATCGACGACATTCTTGTGTATTCAAAGACGGAAGAGGAACATAGAGAGCATTTGAGAGCTGTCCTTCAAGTCCTCAGAGAGAAAAAGCTTTATGCTAAGTTCTCCAAGTGCGAATTCTGGCTAAAGGAAGTTCATTTCCTCGGCCATGTCGTCTCCTCTGATGGTATAAAAGTAGATCCTTCGAAGATAGAAGCGGTGTCGAAGTGGGAGCAGCCTAAGTCTCCTACTGAAATTAAAAGTTTTCTCGGTTTGGCTGGCTATTATCGACGTTTTATTCAGGATTCTCGCGCATTGCCAAGCCAATGACTGAATTAACGAAGAAAGGTGTGAAGTTTGTGTGGACCGATGCTCAAGAGAAAGCCTTCACGACGTTGAAAAAGAAGTTGTGTGAAGCTCCAGTCTTAGCCTTACCCGAAGGAACAGATGATTTAGTGGTTTATAGTGACGCATCCATCACGGGGTTAGGGTGTGTACTAATGCAACGAGACAAAGTTATCGCTTACGCCTCTCGACAGCTGAAGCCTCATGAGCGGAACTATCCTACTCATGACCTTGAGCTGGCTGCGGTTGTTTTTGCTCTGAAGTTGTGGCGACATTATCTGTATGGTACAAAGTGTACCCTTTATACGGATCATAAGAGCTTACAGTACGTGTTTACTCAGAAGGACATGAATGTTAGACAACGACGGTGGATGGAGTTATTAAAGGATTACGATTGTGAAATTAAATATCACCCAGGCAAAGCTAATGTGGTTGCCGATGCCTTAAGCCGCAAAGGATATGCGAAGAGTAGATTATGTGCGATGATTACAAAGATTGAGTCGAATTTACTGGAACCTATTCGATTAGCTCAAATCGAAGCGTTAAAGGATGATAATGTGAAAGCGGAGTCTATTGGGAAAAAGAAGAAGAACAGACTCCAAATGGAAGAAAATAGTCGTGGCCTTCGAACTTACAAAGGTAGAATATGGGTTCCTCTCTATGGAGGCAATCGTGAGTTAGTAATGGATGAAGCTCACAAAACTAAGTATTCTGTACACCCTGGTGCCACAAAGATGCATGCGGATTTGAAGCCGATTTATTGGTGGCCCAGTATTAAGAACGATGTGATGATGTATGTGCAGAAATGTTTGACGTGTGCTAAAGTGAAAGCTGAACATCAAAAGCCTTACGGGAAATTTCAGCAACTTGAGATCCCTGAGTGGAAATGGGATCACATTACGATGGATTTTGTGACCAAACTTCCGAGGACGCCTCGTGGTCACGATATGATATGGGTTATTGTCGATCGATTAACGAAGAGTGCTCACTTTCTCCCAGTTCGTGAGACTGCTCCTATGGAGAACTTCGCTACGTTGTATATTGATGAAGTGGTTACTAAACATGGTGTTCCGATATCGATTGTGTCCGATCGTGATGCTCGATTCGTTTCCAACTTTTGGAAGAGTTTTCAACGGGAAGTTGGTACTCAAGTTCGTCTGAGCACAGCCTATCACCCGCAGACCGATGGGCAAAGTGAAAGGACTATTCAAACGCTCGAAGATATGCTCAGAGCTTGTGTAATGGATTATGGTGGTTCGTGGGATAAACACCTACCTCTTATTGAGTTTGCGTATAACAATAGTTATCATGCGAGCATTGGAATGCCACCTTTTGAGATGTTATATGGTAGAAAGTGTCGGACTCCTAGTTGTTGGTTGGAGCCCGGGGAAAAGCAATTTGCTGGACCCGAAGTAGTACAAATTACGGCCGATAAAGTTAATGTTGCAAAGAAAGCCTTACGTGTTGCTCGCGAAAGGCAAAAGTCATATGCCGATAAGAAAAGGAGGCCGTTCGATTTTAAAGAAGGCGAAATGGTTTTACTCAAGGTGTCGCCTTGGAAAGGTGTATTACGGTTTGGAAAACGTGGAAAGTTAAGCCCCAGATTCATTGGACCTTTCAAGATTATCAAGAAGGTTAATGAACAGGCATTTCAACTGGAATTACCTCCAGAACTACACGCAATTCACAACACATTTCATGTGTGTTACCTACGTAAGTGCTATGCGAATGAAACGGATGTCATTCCACTCGAGGACGTAAGTATTAATCCCAACAAGCAGATTGTCGATGAACCTGTTGCTATAATGGGAAGGAAACAAAAGAAGTTACGACGAAAGACTATCGATCTAGTTCTCATAAAGTGGAAACACAATCACGGCGAAAGTATGACTTGGGAGACCGAGTCCGTAATGCGGGAGACCTATCCCCACCTTTTTGATGCTGAAGTGATTCCGGGGACGGAATCCTCTTAAGGGGGAGGTAATTGTAACATCCCAAAACTTAAACGTATATGTTGACTAACGTCGTTAGGTCAAATTATAAGTCCGTGATACGGTTGTGTGGAAATATGTGTTTATATGTTTATGTACCCTATATGTGAGATTTAATTATCTTTAATGAGTGACAATAAAGTAGATTTAAATGATGTGTAAAAGGCCTTTGTAGTGTGCGAAAGTGCTTTGGTGTGTTATATGTATCCCCAATAGGTGTTTTAATGTGAAATAAAGTCAATATGAAGTCCAGGGACTAGTTTTGCCAAAGGTGTAAAGTTAAAAACGGGATTAGGTTAAGATTAACCTAATCTAGGATCATTTTCCAGTAATTAACCTAATTAATAACACCTGCACAGCCTCTCCAATTCCTTAACTAATTTCTAAAGCAATTGATCAAGTTTTGGTTGAATTGATTGAGTATTTTGGGTTACTTTCAATTGGCTATCAAAGCAATCAGGTAATCAATGGGTTGTTATTTGTATTTTCAGATCAAAAGATGTTTTATATTGATCCAAAACTGATTTTAAAAAGGGTTTTGCAAATAATTAGAGTTTAAAAGATGTTTTGGTTAATTGATGTTCGTAATGGTGTTTAACGGGTTTATAATCGATCTTGATGATCAAAAGATGTTTAAATATGTCAAAAACGTGTTTTGGAAGAAGCCATTGTCGATCGATTCCTGAAAAAAATGAAGAACAGAGCCGTTTTTGAATTCTGGACGAAGTTAGGCTTAAGTTCGTTTGAGCCATCTTCGTAAAGCCTAAATTCGTTTTCTGGAATCTAACTTCGTTTGACAAAACGAAGATCATCTTCGTTTGAAGTATAAATTCGTTTGAGGTTAAATTCGTTCGATGAGCCAAATTCGTTTGCCATAAAAAGAAACTTAAATTCGTTTGCTCTAAACTAAATTCGTTTTGAAAACGAAGATTAACTTCGTTTGATGGTGTAAGTTCGTAAGAACAAACTAATTTCGTTTTCAAAGTCCATTAAGGTCATACGAGAGTCGTTTTAAGGTCCCAAATGACTTATATTTCATATGTTAATGTACGATAGGTGTCGGGATTACTATTAAGCACTATTAGCTCTCTGTTTGCTCGCGTACACTACTACGAGGTAAGATACACTACTTTTGTCACGCTGAGGGTGCAACGAAAATGGTTCGTAAACTATAACCTCCATAACAGTAATGTATAACTCATAGGTGGTTGGGTTGATATGGGAGGTAATTGTAACATCCCAAAACTTAAACGTATATGTTGACTAACGTCGTTAGGTCAAATTATAAGTCCGTGATACGGTTGTGTGGAAATATGTGTTTATATGTTTATGTACCCTATATGTGAGATTTAATTATCTTTAATGAGTGACAATAAAGTAGATTTAAATGATGTGTAAAAGGCCTTTGTAGTGTGCGAAAGTGCTTTGGTGTGTTATATGTATCCCCAATAGGTGTTTTAATGTGAAATAAAGTCAATATGAAGTCCAGGGACTAGTTTTGCCAAAGGTGTAAAGTTAAAAACGGGATTAGGTTAAGATTAACCTAATTAATAACACCTGCACAGCCTCTCCAATTCCTTAACTAATTTCTAAAGCAATTGATCAAGTTTTGGTTGAATTGATTGAGTATTTTGGGTTACTTTCAATTGGCTATCAAAGCAATCAGGTAATCAATGGGTTGTTATTTGTATTTTCAGATCAAAAGATGTTTTATATTGATCCAAAACTGATTTTAAAAAGGGTTTTGCAAATAATTAGAGTTTAAAAGATGTTTTGGTTAATTGATGTTCGTAATGGTGTTTAACGGGTTTATAATCGATCTTGATGATCAAAAGATGTTTTATATTGATCCAAAACTGATTTTAAAAAGGGTTTTGCAAATAATTAGAGTTTAAAAAGAAGTTACGACGAAAGACTATCGATCTAGTTCATAAAGTGGAAACACAATCACGGCGAAAGTATGACTTGGGAGACCGAGTCCGTAATGCGGGAGACCTATCCCCCACCTTTTTGATGCTGAAGTGATTCCGGGGACGGAATCCTCTTAAGGGGGAGGTAATTGTAACATCCCAAAACTTAAACGTATATGTTGACTAACGTCGTTAGGTCAAATTATAAGTCCGTGATACGGTTGTGTGGAAATATGTGTTTATATGTTTATGTACCCTATATGTGAGATTTAATTATCTTTAATGAGTGACAATAAAGTAGATTTAAATGATGTGTAAAAGGCCTTTGTAGTGTGCGAAAGTGCTTTGGTGTGTTATATGTATCCCCAATAGGTGTTTTAATGTGAAATAAAGTCAATATGAAGTCCAGGGACTAGTTTTGCCAAAGGTGTAAAGTTAAAAACGGTAACTTCGGTTACAACTTAACGAGGTGAATCAAAGTGATCAAATTGGTTAGGCACGCTTAGGGTCATGAACTCTATGCTTATATGTGATGTGGATATGTTTATACGGTGGTATGAATGCCTAATTAAAATGACGTAATGCTTTAAAGTGATGATTTAAATGGATGAAATGTTTTGCTTAAACCTGGTGTTATCTTACTTAGCTTTATAGCTAACACTTGTTTCTTTCAATGTGTTGACACCCCTCAGGTTAGGCAGTGAGATGACGTGTGAAGCTTTGGCGAAAGATGGGTAGATGATCAAGCTGGCTTTAGTTTACCCAATAGCTTCGCATAGACCTTATGTTATTGATTTCCTTTATGGAACTTATGTAATGACTATGTTATGATTGCTTTATGTTGGGCAATCTTATGGATTTCTTTTATTACTGATTTGATGCTATTAGTAACACCACTTATGTTTCTCAACTGTTTTCCTTAGTTGAGTATTTTCCTAAATCGTTTCCGCATGATTTAACGCCGTTAGGCGAAATTTTTGGAAATCCATATTTTTACGAAACGGGTGTTACACAAACTGACCAAAGTGCTTTAGTAGAAAATTCTACCTAAACTACTTGTGATTCATCTACCAATACCTCTATTCAAACCTTGACTGATTCTCTTGAATGTACTTGTCAAAATACTGCTACATTTATAGCTGGTGATTATGTGCAATCTGATTTAACTGATGAAGAACTTGCACATAGTTTAGTTTTGGTATGGTACTTCTATAGGTTTTTCACATGCAACACTGCTGATGAGTTAGTTGTTCACCCTAAGCCTAGTGCTAGTATAGGTGTTGAGACTACTACTCAATTTTCTTGTGAGACCAAAGATGTGTCAGTTCATGTTGACCTCATTTCCGAGAATACCCATGATGTGAAGTTGGACACCAAGATTCCTGATTTCTCAAAATTTTCAAATGAATCTGAAACTAATCAATCTTCATTGAAATTTTCTTTTTCAAACGATTTCACAAAGGATGATTTTGATAAATTCATGGAGGGAGAATATGTTTTTGATTCAGAAACTGAGAAAAAGATTGAATCTACCAAAATCAAAGTTGAAACAAAAGTGGAATCTCAAAAACCATTGTCCAAAGCTCCAACTTCATATTACTCAAAGAAACGAGTTAAGACCAAACTCGTCAAGACTGAACCAAAGACTATTAAGTTAGAAACCTTTGTTGCTGCCCCAGTGAAACATGTCAAAGAGAAACAAACTGAGACCCCACACAAGACAAAGTACACCAAAGTGAAACTTCCGAAAGACTACTCTACTGCTTCTTAATCTAGCTCTCAATCTAGCTTTATACCTAAGGTGTCTAAGTATAGCTCAGTTTCGCTAACTAAGGATGCATCAAATGGTACAACTAGATATAGGGATAGATATGGATGGTTTTCTCACGATAAACCAAAGAAGCAAGAAGTTTCCTCACCTCCAAAAGATTCCAAAAAGATGAAAGTGTTTAAAACTCCTAGTTCTAATCTTCTTAGTTTCAATTCAACAGGTGGAAAGAGCATAACTAGTGGTGCTAAATGGGTTGCTAATACATTAGTACCTAAGATCACTAGAAATCAAAAGGATGTTGAGAAAAGGAAGAAAAGAAGGAGGAGAAAGACTGTTAATAGGAGGAAGAGTGTTCCTGTTAAACAAAACAATTTTTCTTTGTTAAATAATGTTGAAAATGCCAAGGCAAGACCTTGTGAGCTTGTAAACAATCTTAATTCTCGTACTTGTGTAGGTGATGTTGATGCTTGTAGACATGTTACTTTTAATTCTCATGTGAATGTTCGTACTTTTTATTCAAATGTGTTTGTTGATAATGTGCTTGTTAATGCTTATGTTGATTCCAAAACATGTTTGAATGCATATCCTAAGTTATATACCCTGCCTGTTTTAACTAACCATCAAGGACCCGTCTTCAAGTGGGTACCTAAAAACAGTTAAATTTCTTTGATTGCAGGAAATAACCATCTGTGTTTGGATACTCGATTTCGGGTGTTCGAAGCACATGACTGGAAATAAATCTTTGCTCAAGAATTTTGTTGAAAGATTCATGGGAACAGTTCGCTTTGGAAACAACAATTTCGCTCCAATCTTAGGTTATGGAGACATTGAAAGAAATGGAATTATCATCAAGAAAGTTCACTATGTTGAAGGATTAAGTCACAACTTGTTCAGTGTTTGACAATTCTGTGATAACAATCTTCAAGTTCTGTTTCGAAAATCTCTTTGCAAAGTCCAAACTCTAGATGGAGTTGATATTCTTTGTGGTGACCGTGATGATAATCTTTTTACCGTCAATCTCGATGATAACAAACCAACCGATAATATTTGTCTCATTTCAAAGGCTACTTCAAAGAATTCTTGGTTATGACATAGAAGGCTGTCGCATCTGAATTTTCAAACCATCAATATTTTGGTCAACAAGCATCTTGTTAAAGGCTTACCTGATATGTGGCTGCGGCTAGTTGTTGTGCTCAGGTTTTATGGATGAAGACACAACTAACTGATTATGGTCTGAAATATGATCATATCCCTATCTATTGTGATTCTCAGAGTGCCATTGCCATTGCAGTCAACTCAGTAAACCACTCTCGGTCTAAGCATATTGATGTTAGATATCATTTTCTCAAAGATCATATTGAGAAAGGTGACATTGAGCTCTACTTTGTGGGTACTGACTTTCAACTTGCAGATTTGTTCACAAAACCATTGGATGAAAAGAGGTTTAACTTTCTTATCTCCAAGCTTGGTATGTTAAATCTTAAACCTTAACTTTTACATTGAAAGAAATGGAATTATCATCAAGAAAGTTCACTATGTTGAAGGATTAAGTCACAACTTGTTCAGTGTTGGACAATTCTGTGATAACAATCTTCAAGTTCTGTTTCGAAAATCTCTTTGCAAAGTCCAAACTCTAGATGGAGTTGATATTCTTTGTGGTGACCGTGATGATAATCTTTTTACCGTCAATCTCGATGATAACAAACCAACCGATAATATTTGTCTCATTTCAAAGGCTACTTCAAAGAATTCTTGGTTATGACATAGAAGGCTGTCGCATCTGAATTTTCAAACCATCAATATTTTGGTCAACAAGCATCTTGTTAAAGGCTTACCTGATATGTGGCTGCGGCTAGTTGTTGTGCTCAGGTTTTATGGATGAAGACACAACTAACTGATTATGGTCTGAAATATGATCATATCCCTATCTATTGTGATTCTCAGAGTGCCATTGCCATTGCAGTCAACTCAGTAAACCACTCTCGGTCTAAGCATATTGATGTTAGATATCATTTTCTCAAAGATCATATTGAGAAAGGTGACATTGAGCTCTACTTTGTGGGTACTGACTTTCAACTTGCAGATTTGTTCACAAAACCATTGGATGAAAAGAGGTTTAACTTTCTTATCTCCAAGCTTGGTATGTTAAATCTTAAACCTTAACTCTTTTTACATTTGAAGGAATTCTTGACACATTCCAGAAAAACAAAATACAAATTTGCAAATTTAAAAAGAAACAATAGCCCTCCCCAAATTCTCAAAAAGCCGGGTACACACGTTCCTATCGGATTTCATTTGTTGATTTCTCGATATTGAAGAAGTCTTCATGGACCCAGTGAAGCGATGCACATCTTTTCCTAACCACTCAAGTGTTTCTTAACAAATACTTGTTTCATTTCTCACGGAGATTTTCAAATTCCTATTGACTCTTCATTTGGAAGATGTTGATATTGAAAAAGGGCGACATTCTGCTCCAGTCCCCGACTTCATTTTGATCACGATGTGTCTAGAGCTATCTTGTTTGGTCATTAATTTGATCATCATTCATTTTTATTAGAACACATTCGAGTCATATCTTTGTGATATTATTGCTTATCTTTGTGATATAGCCGGAACATTCATAGTGATATCTTACTTGATATTCCACGATGATCGAATGGAAATCCTACCAATGCTAACATCTTTTCCAACGTTGAAAGTAGGTCTCGTAATTACATTTATGTGATTATTGAGTTAACGAGAAGTCTAAATGTGACCTCGGTTTTCCCTAAAAAGTCTTTAAGGATAAAAGATTGTGGTTATCAATCGCTTCGGCTGTAATAACCATGATTTTTATTCTTTGAAGCAATCTCGTGGTTGCAAAGCCGCAGACTGAACTATGTTAGAGACTTGTTTTGTGCATATCTCAATGATACATAGGAAATTCGAAAAATGTTATACATTTCAATCGGTCATTTCATTAATCCTTTCGATTTTTGAACATGCTAACGGATCATTCTTATCCGGTTTCATTTCTCATCACACAAACACAGAAGACACCAACACCATGATATAATATTTGTACCAAACACTTCAATCTTACATTTTAGTCACCCTTAGGATTTCTTGGGATTGGGCTATTGGTTTGGCTTGATGTTTTAATGGTTGACATTTCTTCATGTGTACATTAGATCATGTTATTACTGTTGACATTTAATCAATCAACTGTGTACATAATGACATTGGTTCACAATTTTGTCATTATGAGGGGGAGAAAATATTATGATTGATTTACTGTTTGATAAGGAAACAAGGAGAAAAGTTTGTGTTTGGTTGTTTCAATCGGTTTTAGGCTTGTCAAAGTTCAGGGCTATTTCAAAGTTTGTGTATAGGGGGAGAAAATATTATGATTGATTTACTGTTTGATAAGGAAACAAGGAGAAAAGTTTGTGTTTGGTTGTTTCAATCGGTTTTAGGCTTGTCAAAGTTCAGGGCTATTTCAAAGTTTGTGTATAGGGGGAGAAAATTCTTCATGATGTGTCAATAGTCTCTTATGTTCAGATCTTCACTAGATTTTAGTTGATTGAGATTTTGATTTTAAAAAGGGGGAATCTGAATTGACGTCAAAGATAAGAATGAAACCGAAGATGAAAAGATTTTCACTCAAGATGCTTCAAAAGTTCAAAGATGCTCCAAAATGTTTATTATCATGGATTGAGGGGGAGCATGATTACTTCGTAAGAATTTCATCCAAACCTCATTCAATTGCTTACTCTCCAAAGTGTTCAAGTTGATGTGACAAAGGTCAAAGCTTCAAAAAGGATCAAAGATTTGTTAGAAGATTCAAGTCAAAGAAGTAAAGCTTCAAAAGAGTCTTCATCAAACACACTTCATTCAAGATCTTCAAGTCATACAACAACATTTTATCAAGAAACTCCAATGCATACATCAAGGGGGAGAGTTCATATTCATGAAACTTTATTCCAAGAAGATGAAATTCATTCGAGAATTAAAACTGAAGAATCGAAAAGTTGAATTTCACTCAAGAATCGAAGATTGAAACATTCGAAACCAAGATTCATACCTTCCGCATTTCAAAAGACAACTCTGATTCATGATTTCAACAATTCTCGAAGATTCAAGAAAGCACACACACTTGTTCAACTTCATTATCCTCTTTCTTCAAGACTCACACGCATTCATTATTCTCTGTTCAAAAAGAACATTGAGAATCATCACATGATTTAAACTTCAAGAAATTCAAGACCAAGACTGAATCAAGTTCTCCAAAGACAAAAGAGAAAGCTTTGAAGACTTGTTTCAACACACCAATTGTCTTCACCACCGGGCTCATCAAATTTATTCTTACAAGACAAAATAACACGTACTTCATTCATTACAATGTATCACTAAGGGGGAGAATGTTAGAAATCCAAAATAGTGATAAATTGTAATCTAGATTAGAAGAATTTCTTGTTGTTAAGTCATAGATAAATGATCACTAAGGTTGAGGGGCTAATTGTGACAATTAGCATAATTGTGTAGTTAGACTATAAATAGCCCTCTCATACCTTAGAGATCATAACTTTTGGTAGAACCCTTTCATAACTTTCATACCTGCATAACTTTAATACCAATTTCACACACAGTTACATACGATTCTCTCTCAAAACACACACAAACACCAAGAACACACACTCACCAAAACCACCATGGATGACTTGAATTCAGTGTTAGAAATCGTGTTATAATAAAGGGGTTTTGAAGACAAAGGGTGCGATGACCATGAAGGGTCTTACACCTTCATGGAGGTATTTTTTCATCCACCTTGTGAAAAGTATGGGTGGGAGTTCTGGTGGACTTGACCAGATTAACTCCGCACAAGCAGAGATGGCATACTGCTTGTGGAATGGATTGAGAGTGGATTTTGCTGATATCCTGTTTAGAAGCCTGGTTCAAAAACTGAAGGGCACCAGGGGACTTTGCATCCCCTTCTCAAGGTTTCTCTCTCTTTGTTTTCTACAAATTCTGGGCAGTGAAGCTTATTCAAGCACAGATTCACCTTACACTGTCCCAGATTTGTTGAGGAATCTAGACTCTTTAGTATCTGAAGCTGGAGAGGTCGAGATTCCAGATCGAATGCAGCTGGCATTCGCCAAAACCGATGCACCAATCCCAGGTGAGTCGGAAAGACAACTTGGCGGGCCTCAAAATAATGAGGGACCCTCCAGTTCGTCTGATGTTATGGTTGTGGATAGAGCAACTATAACTGAGGCAACTCCACTGACCTCTATCCCTGGTGATGATACCTCGGTATCTGATCCTCCAACAGATGCACCCAACCAGGAAACTGGGGAAGGTCATCTGGAGATTGACCCATCTAGTCAGCCCTCAGTTACATTCATGGATCTGGACATGAATGTTAATGACGAGGAAATCCTTATAGAGTCTTCGGATTCTGAAGGTACTGCATCAGACTTGGAGATTTTTGATTCTGCTGTACAAGATCAAAACCCTTCATCTCCAGTCTCGCTTCCAGATGCTTCAATTTCAGTTTCACCATCCCAAGAAAATGAGCCTACAAATATTCCTTTTCCCACTTATAACTATATGTCTGGAAACAGACGTGTGGCACCATCACCATCTGGGCAATTCTCACTCCTTCGAGAAATGCCACCACCACCGCCGCCGTTGGACATACCTGAGCATTCTCAGCATGTCCAACAAATTGAATTTCCAGTCCTTTCTTCTACCACCACTCCTACTATTTCTTCAACTGCTGGGATGTCAACTGGGGAGACTTCTCTAAATTTTCCTCCTCCAGTTGCTCCAGTAGAAACTGCTGCTGGTCCAGTGACACCTTCTCCTCCGTCACTGGACAGTCAAGTTGTCTCTGTTCAAGCCGATATCCAAAACCTTCTCACCAGGGTGGAGGATATTCAAAAGATACTTGACAAAAATACCAAGTCTTTCTCCAGATACCACAAGGATCACTTGACCAATATTAAAGTGGTTGATCTGGGGATTAACAAGTTTTCATCAAATGAAGACTTGGTGTTGAAGAAGCTAAATGAGCTGGTCACTGGCTGCAACAATCTGGCAACATCTTTAAAAGAAGCCTTTGACCTCACTCAGTCCAAGGTCACAACCTCAATCTCCAACTTGCTGGGCAACACTGTTAGAACATCTGAAGTGGATTTAAGGGAGATTGAAAAACAGGTAAAAGAATTGGTTGACAAACCTGGGTTGAATGTGACTGAACTTGGGCAGTAGTTAATGACTTCAGTTGGTCAGAAAATAGATGATACGCTGGGTGCTAGAGAACAACAATTGATAGAAAAGGTGATATCTGAGATCACCAAGCTGGCCACTCCTCAGGTTGATCTGGCCCCACTCACTATTGAGATCAACCAGTTGAGGGGCAGCATTGATAACTTGAACACCCAGGTATCACTTCATGTTCAGTCTCTGGATAAACTGACAACTGAAGTAGAAAGTTTGAAGAAAAAGGATGAAGAAGTCAAGGATAAGGTGGTTTCTGGTCTGGATGAAGATTCCAAGATTTTGAATGAACTAAAAACTGGTCAGGAACAAGTTGCAGCAAATGTTCTGACCCAGTCAAAAGAAACCAACCACCTATGGAGATCTTTCAGGATGATATGCACCATATTCAAAGAATGCAAGAACATGCAATCGTGGCAGCCTCTTGACCGGTTGCCAGCTCACCATTCTGAATGGGAAGTTATTAGGGCAGGTCTAGATGCTGCCAAGGGGAAAGAAGTGCAGTTCTTGCACAAATTCAAACTGAAAGAAATCCATCTGGAACTCAAACAGGTAGGGAAATGATTATGGCTGCCAGTACTGAAGCTGGTGAGCAAAGAATGGATGAAACTGGTGATGTAAGTGATAGGGGGAATGTTGTTGACAAGGGCAAAGGTTTAGCATGTGATGTATCTGCCAGCCGGCCACTGATGTACCTATGTTGGAAACTGGCAATGCTGATGTACTTCCTCCAGTTTTCAAAGTGTTAGCAAACAACTGGCTAGACTTGGTAATCAAATAAAAGAAAGAAAGAAAATGAAACAAGCCAACCAAGTTGAAGCCAGAGAGCATCTTGCACAGATTAAATTGCTTGATATTAGTGATGCTCACTTATTGGGAATCACTAAGGAGGAGTATGCCAGAGTAAAGAATGATCCCAGGATAGTTGACATGTTGAAAGAAATGCTTGATGTTGAATTGGACAGGCACTATCCTGAGGAAGAAGCTGAATTTGATGCCAGAAGTTTGAATATATCAGTGGATAAGGCAAAGGAGAACAGGGCCAGTGGGATTTTGAAAAGGATCGAAAATGTAAAGAAGGTTGTGAAAAAGGTTTTGAATCCACCAAGGAGGAACCCTCAACCAAGAAGACCACTGACCAGAGATGCTGACCTTAGTACATTCATAGAACCAACTGGCGAGGTATCGAATGATGACATCAAGTCTGCTGTACTGGCTGCTGGAGCTGGGAGTATTAAAATATCAAATGAATCTGAAGCAAGAAGCTATTACTCCCAGATCATGGCAACCAGAAGACATAGTGGGACTATCAATGGTGTTAATGTAACAATTAAGCCAGGCACCAAGTACTTTCACGTTGAGGTCAGTTATACCAGAGGGCCACTGGTTAAAACTGACAATCCTGGTGCAATGCAATATGGGTTCTCGGAATGGGTTGAAATGGTAAACATTTTGGAGGCCAAGGCACAAAGGAATAGGTTTGAGAAAGCTTGGGTGAACTTCTTGAAGGGCAAGATTCAAGACAAAGAGAATCTGGAGCTAAAGTTGAATATTGATCCTGAAGACTCTCAGCCTATCTCTTCAGTGACAAAGAGAAGAAGAACTGGCGAAGGGCCATCTGATTAAGTTCTCTCTTCAGTTTATCTGCTTGTAATTTTGTTTACATTCTATAACTTATGTATATTTCATTTCCTTGTATAAATGAAGTTACCAGTTAGGTAGATAATAGATTAGATCTAACAAACTTAAAAAGAAAAACCCAAGGCATTTATTGATCTATAAAAATGCCTTGGAAACTTAGATAGATTTAATCGAACAAGTCTCTCCAGTTCACACTTGTACAGATACAAGAACTGAAAAAGACTTGCTAATATTTCAGGACAAATAGGGGGAATTTGTTAGGACCAGTTTCAGTGAAACTGGCCAGTCTCCAGTTGCACCTGGAGACCAAGAAGATTTGTCCAGAAATATATTGAAGTCCAGTTGCATCGTACAATTAACGCAACTGAAGACTTCCTCCAGTTGAGAACTGACCAGTTGAAGAATCCTTCCAGTTGGAGTCGAAGACAACAAGTGGAAGATAGAGAATGACAATAGCAGCGAAGCCCAGTTGACATTCTAGTCAGTTACAAACTGGAGACCGTCAGTGGAAAGCTCTTACATAGCTTTACACTGATTACGAGGAATTGACTTTTATGCTTTATGTGCTTTTACCCGGATAATAAGATTTATCTTATTATTTAAGTACAAAAAGGTACATAAAGCTGGTTGAGTAAAGTTGCTTTATACTGCAACTTTACACTGTATTTTAAGGAATTAAATGATATTCCTTAAATGTTCTCAACCATATTTGTACGGCCAAAGTTAACATCCCAATGTTAACTTTGCCTATAAATACAAGTCATTGCACAACCAAGAATAACACTTTTTAGAAGTCACACACTTTGCAAACCTGCAATATTCTTGGTGAACTTGTGCAATATTCTCTCAATCGTAAAAAAGGAACATTTCACAACTTTAAGTGTTTCGATTGTTTAGAGAAATTCCAAGTGTAGATCAATTGTAGTTCATAGGTTGTTAGGATATTTACATACTTGTATTATTTTGGTTCCGCAACAACCTTGTAATTTATTTAAAGTTAATAAATAAATTACACTTGAAAATTACATATTGTCTCACCAATTTACTTTACAAGTATTTTGTATTATTGCATTGTTCTTTATTTATTGTCACTTAAATAAGTAATCTATCTAGAACTTGGTATATACTCCTGTAACTGGTCGTCTCCAGTTCAGTGCTTATATTGCAAAGTAACTCTACCATCGACATAGAGGTGTCTTCAGGTAGTACCATCTATTGAGTTGGGACTTACATCGACGTTCGTCTCGCCTTTGGTCATGTCGGCTCCACTATTCACTAGCCAATCCTCCCCCAGATTTATCTTTCTTTGTGACACCTCTCACTAGTGAGGCAGTCTCTTTGGAGCGAATGAAGTCGAATGCCCTATCAATAGCTTCTTTAAACGTCAATGGGATTCTCTTGCTTAGATCATCCTGGAGTTCGCCAGGGAGCAGTGCCAAGGTAAAACCTGAGACTTGTTGACTTTCAGGGAGACCCGGTATCTTCTGGCATTCCTCGGTGTATCTTGTGATGAAATTCCTTAGTGGCTCGCTTTCTCTCTGTCTAATTAGGTGAGCTTCCAAGTGACTTCTCTGACGCTTCTTCTGTTGGACAAACTGAGCTATGAACTTCTTTGAGTCTCGCAAGGGGTCTTCCGTCCGGGGCCTACCTGAGCCTCTCCAACACCTCGCTATTCTCTCTCCTAGAATTCGCTGAGTAAGAGCCTCGACATGGAGCACTTCGGCAGGGGCCCACTCCCTTGCTTTTACTTTGACAAACTTGTCTCTCCTTTCTAAGCTTCGACAATATATATATATAGTTGCACTATATATATATAGGGGTGGGATAAATTATATATATATATATATTATATATATATATCGATAATATATATATATATTAGTTACTTATCCATGCGATCTGAACTTTGTCTAAGCTTCTCTCTTTCTTGTCTTACCTTTACTTTCTCTTGCCAAGGCTTACAACACTTTCTTTTGTCTAGCCTTAAGCTTTCCTGGGTCCCACTCCAAGGTTTGGAAGCCTTACCTTCCTTACTTGTCTAGCCTTAAGCTTTCTTGGGTCCCACTCCAAGGTTTGGAAGCCTTACCTTCCTTACTTGTCTAGCCTTAAGCTTTCCTGGGTCCCATTCCAAGGTTTGGAAGCCTTACCTTCCTTACTTGTCTTTTCCTAAGGTTAGATGAAGGCTCTCCTGGGGCCCACTTCCAACCTTGACACTCTTTGTCTTTTCCTAAGGTTAGATGAAGGCTCTCCTGGGGCCCACTTCCAGCCTTGACACTCTTTGTCTTTTCCTAAGGCTAGATGAAGGCTCTCCTGGGCCCACTTCCAGCCTTGACACTCTTTGTCTTTTCCTAAGGCTAGATGAAGGCTCTCCTGGGCCCACTTCCAACCTTGACACTCTTTGTCTTTTCCTAAGGCTCTCCAAGACTTCTTTGTCTTATCTTAGCCTTTCCAAGGTTTTTCCACCTTAAGCCTTTCCAAGGTTTTTCCACCTTAAGCCTTGCCAAAGTCTTTCCATCTTAAGGCTGGTCAAGGTCTTTCCATCTTAAGGCTGGCCAAGGTTTTCCATCTTAAGGCTGTCAAGGTCTTTCCATCTTAAGGCTGCAAGGTCTTTCCATCTTAAGGCTGGCAAGGTCTTTCCATCTTAAGGCTGGCAAGGTCTTTCCATCTTAAGGCTGCAAGGTCTTTCCATCTTAAGGCTGGTCAAGGTCTTTCCATCTTAAGGCTGGCAAGGTCTTTCCATCTTAAGGCTGTCAAGGTCTTTCCATCTTAAGCTGCAAGGTCTTTCCATCTTAAGGCTGGTCAAGGTCTTTCCATCTTAAGGCTGCAAGGTCTTTCCATCTTAAGGCTGTCAAGGTCTTTCCATCTTAAGCTGCAAGGTCTTTCCATCTTAAGGCTGGTCAAGGTCTTTCCATCTTAAGCTGCAAGGTCTTTCCATCTTAAGGCTGGTCAAGGTCTTTCCATCTTAAGGCTGGCAAGGTCTTTCCATCTTAAGGCTGTCAAGGTTTTCCATCTTAAGCTGCAAGGTCTTTCCATCTTAAGGCTTTCCAAGGTTTTTCCACCTTAAGCCTTGCCAAAGTCTTTCCATCTTAAGGCTGGTCAAGGTCTTTCCATCTTAAGGCTGGCCAAGGTTTGACCGAGCCTTCCTTTGCCAAGTTTTCTATAAATATATATTTATTTATTTTTATTATATCCGAGACATAAAAATTTGGTTAGCTTAGTTCGAGTGTGGGTGTAAATCGGACCACACCTCATTAATTTTCTAAATGCGCATAAAAAAAAAATTGAATTGTCAAGGGGACGCCCATAAGACTTTTCAACATAATCATGAGGTAATAACCCATGAATAAAATGCATAAGTCACTCCTTCCTTATGATTGAAGTGCATAAGCATAAATGCATAAGACACTCTTTTAAGAGTGTATAAGCATAAAAAAAAAGAGAGAAGATATTACTTCCTTACGGAAGAATGCAGAATGAAAAGCTCTGAAGTACAACAATCACAACAGAAACAAAGACAAGGAGCAAAAATCAAAACATCAAAGTATATACAAGAGTAAGTCATCACATGACCAAGGCACCTAAAAATATATGTACAGAGTGCAGAGGACCAACAGTTCACATTCCCTGAGGCCTAATATTATAAAGATCAGCTACCGAAGCATTAGGATTTGCAGAAACACGCTGGATATAAGGAAAAGAAATATTCCTTAAGGCCTCTTCAGCAGCAACGATCCTCTCCTCAGTACCAAGAAGCCTCTCCCTCCCCCTCAAGACAACCTGCCCACGACTCTCCATACGAAAAAGTAACAAGGCTCTCGCATCGGCCCGATTAGCCTCGATAAGTTCATCAAGGCTCTGATCAAATTCAGGGCTCGCCATCAGCATACGGAAAACATGAGGAATAACACCAGAAATCACCTGACGCATGGAGTTCGTCCTATTCTCTAACTCCAATTCCCGAGCTGAAACCCTCTCTTCCAAACTGTTGACCACTGCAGAAGGACCAGCAACGGTAAGAATGGCAATCCGCTCATGAGCAGCATCCAAACTCTGTGTAGTCAGGGACAAAGCCTCCTGGGCATCAGCAAGCTCCCTCCGCAGAGAATTCACTAAAGAAGCATCACCTCCGCCAGACTGGGATGCCCTTAAAGAGGCCAACTCCGTCCTATGCCTCCGTAGGTCCTCTTCCAGAAAGTGCACTCTAGCACTACTAGCCGAACCAATCATACCAACAGCAAAAAGAGCCTGATTGGTCATCTCAGCAAGCCTTTGAGCCGGCATGGTATCCAACATAGTTCTTAAGTGATCGGGAACCAGCATATCCAGACTCATTCGGCAAAGCTGCGGATCAGGCAATTCACTCTGAAGAGGAACCCCTAAAACATGAAGAGGTTTGGTCATAAATATAAAAGGAAAAAAACAGCAGTTGAAGAACAACACACAGAATCTAAAGCCACTTACCAGTTGTGGTAGCTCCAGTTGTAGTAGCTCCAGTTTCTTCAACTGGCTCTTTCCCAGGCCTACGCCCAGGATTCAGAAGTACCGGCTAAAAAAAGGAAATACACACACATCAGATTTATGAAGATATAAGGAACAAAATTAAGGGAAAGCAGACATACCCTGACCAACATTAGAAGCCGGTACAATAGTAGCAGTAACTCCGTCCATCATCAGAGAAGAACTAGAATAATGATAGAAGGACTTGCAGCCATATGATCTGCTGTACCAGATGGACCACCCATCACCCTCTGCCTTATCGGAGGAGGCCCAGAAGCAGCAACACCGGCAAAAAAGGGACCCTCACCACCCTCATCATCAGAAGGAGACAGAGGCCTCCTGCCAACAACCATGCCTCGAGCATAGGTAACAGCCTCCCTAAGTGTCAACTCTACAAATGCAACCTAAGAGAATAAGATAAAACAAATATGAAGAAAACGCAGAAAAAGGTAGCAACAAGAATGGTACCTTCACAACACCATATCAAGACAGGCTCATCAGGAGAACCCTCCCATGACATCGTAATGCCACAAAGATACAGAATCACAGAGGGATATGCAACCAGCTCAAATGGAGACATATGCACCTGATGGACCAATGGATTATCAAGAGTAACCCAATCATGCACATTATCCTCAAAAGACATACCCGACACCAACCTATCCATATTCAATAAACCCCTAAATAGCGGATGAACATTTTCCTCACTCAAACAACAAAAACCCCGGTCTCCAGTTCAACATATCAGAGTCACCAATATCAAAAAACAACCTACCAGGCCTCTCCTCAACCATAACCCAACCATCATGAATACCCAGTTTGAAGAAATACCGAAACACACTCATCGATGGCTCTACCTCATAAGCACGACAAATAAAGATAAACGACATTATCATGGTAATCGCCAAGGGGTGCACCACAGATAAATAAAGGTCATAATAATCAAGTAACCCTAATAACCAAGGAGATAAAGGGAACCTAAGATTGCCACCGGAAAAAGGAGCGGTATACATACCTATAAATCCAGTAGGCGCATCAAGAATCGATTCCGACCGTCCCGGAACCCTAATTTCAGGATCATTAGGGCGGCAAAAGCACCGGCGAAACCATGCGACATCTTCCTCAGTCATCTCTGAATACGTGGTACTAATAACACAAAAATGATTACGATCCATATATGGAGAAGATTAAAAGGGGAGGGAGCGGATATTTTTGATGACAATGCAAAGAAACTCTTCGAAGCCGTCAAAAATTAAATAGGAGACAAAAAGGATAGTTTGAAAAACCGGCGCAGAGACCACCCAAACCGTCGATTGGTTTTCTCCTTGGGATACGCACGCCCAAATTAAACTCTTGATGGGAAGCATACACGGCAGAGTAAAATTACAATTTTACCCTTCAAAAAGAGTTCCGGAGAAGCAATGAAGCATCCAAAAACCAAAGCCCCTTCGAGCTCCGGTTATAAAGTGTTAGAAATATAATATGTAGTAGTTGATTTGTGTACTTTATGTTGTTTTGTACTTAGAATGTAAACATGTTAGAATGGAAGGGGGCATAGTGTAAATAGATCATATGTATATAAACCCCCTCCATAAGTGAATATGTAACCTTTTACCACATAATACAAACTAATCTTTCCCTGACATCTCTCTACTCTCTCTCTACTTTCTCTCACTAGAAACCTCCATTAACACACACTAAAACACACACTAAAGCTCGAATTCTAGTCTTAACAATTGGTATCAGAGCACAATCAGAGTTGCTGAACGATCCACAAGCTTATTACAAGCTTAATTTGTGCTTAATTTCAGAATTTGAGCATTTTTTCTGAAAGGTTCATTTGCAGAGCTCACTGTTTCAGTGATTCCTGCAAATTAAGTGTGTTTCTGTCCTTATTTTGTTGACCGATCGATTTTAAATCAATATATCTTCCTTCGCTATCAATTTCAGAAGCTAAATTCATCATTTGAGTAGTTTTTGATCGAGCTCTACAAATCGCATGTTCGTGAGGGTTTGAGTTCCAGTTGAAATTAGAACCTAATTTGTTTGAGGATAAGTGCGCATTGATTTTCTGAACATTTTGATATAAAGTTCGAGTTCTAATTCGCAAAAATGAAGAAGATATCGAAGATTTACAATCTTCTCTGCAAATGAGGTGTTAGTTGAACGAAGAAGACAACAAAATAACCGACTATTTTGTCGTGTTGTTGAATTCTTACTTGTACTATTTGCAGAAGTCGTTGGCTAAGTGGTATTCTTATTTGTACTATTTGCAGAGCTTTTTGCTCGGCAAATACTTGTTTTTATCAAACCAAATTTGTTTTTCCACCAAGTCCTAAAACAACATAATGCAGAGCATTTTGCTCGGCATTCATGCCATTTTGATTTCCAAATTTTTTCCAAGTATGAAATCAACTGTTTGCAGAGCAATTTGCTCGGCAAACAGTGCATTTTGTTCAAAATGGATCCAAGTCTTAAATTCAACTGTTTGCAGAGCTTTGAGCTCGGCAAACAGGCATTTTTGATTTCCAAGTCTTTCAAGCCTTAAAAACCACTGTTTGCAGAGCTCATTGCTCGGCAAACAGTGCTTTTTGTCGAAATTTTCAAGTCTTAGAATCAACTGTTTGCAGAGCATTTTGCTCGGCAAACAGTACAAATTGGATTTTTTATTTTGTCAAGACTTGAACCATCCATTTGCAGAGCATTTTGCTCGGCAAACAGTACAAAATGAAAAAAAATTTCACAAAGTCTTAAATTCAACTGTTTGCAGAGCATTTTGCTCGGCAAACAGTACAAAGTGAAATTTTTCACAAAGTTTTTAAAATCAACTGTTTGCAGAGCATTTTGCTCGGCAAACAGTACAAAGTGAAAATTTTAACCTAAGTTTTCAAATTCAACTGTTTGCAGAGCTTTTTGCTCGGCAAACAGTACAAAATGAAAAAAATTTCACAAAGTTCTTAAATTCAACTGTTTGCAGAGCTTTTTGCTCGGCAAACAGTACAAAATGAGAATTTTCTCAAAGTTTTTAAAATCAACTGTTTGCAGAGCTTTTTGCTCGGCAAACAGTACAAAATGAAAAAAAATTTCACAAAGTCTTAAATTCAACTGTTTGCAGAGCATTTTGCTCGGCAAACAGTACAAATTGAAATTTTCCTCATTGAAATTGTTCTTTATCAATTGACAACATTTTTGTTGTTCAATATAAGAAAATTTCATACATTTCAAAGGAGTGAATCTGAACAGCTCATTTGCAGAGCTTTGAGCTCTGCATTTACATGTTTCAACTCCAATACAAATTAGAATTTCAAATTTTTTATTCTTTATTTTTATTCTATGTTTCTTTTATTATTATTTGCGATGTGTTTTTTAAAATGGTTTGTATATGTGTATTGTGTATGTAAATATATAGTATTTCATAAGTGTTTCGAGTGAGAGGCAAGGTATCGAACGCCTTTGTGTACTACCTTGTTTTCTTATCTTTTAATACTTATGTGATTCTATATATTGTCATGTTTTGTATATATATTTGGGTGAGATGCAAGGTATCGAACGCCTTTGTGTACTACTTTGTTCTCTTATTTTTAATATATATGCAAAACATTGTCTGTGTAATAAATGTGTTTCTTAAAAGTTGGTATATTTTGTTATTTTTTCTGTGTTTAACATGTCTTTTCTGGTCAAAAACTTTGGTCAGTTTGTCTTGAACAGAAAAATAATAAAGTATCCAGATGGCAATGTTCAGAGAAGGAGATTCGATGAAAATGCAAGCTAATCAAGCATTACATATTCCTTTTGCTTGCAAATTTCCTATCATTCCAGAGATTCTCAGCTATCATCCACTAAATAATGCTTTAACTAGAGGTGCACTTGTACCTGAGAAGTATGTCTTTGAGCTGTGGGAATCTATTGAATATGTGCGAGGAAGTAAAAGGCACAACACAGCAGAATACTTCAAATTTTCACTAGAATCAGAAACTGAAATCTTCAACTGTAGATTAACTCTGGATGAATTTAGAACAATTATTGGATTTCCTGTTCTAGAAGAATACGAAGAACTCCCATCTGTTGAGGAAATGTTGGCAGGAGTTCATTCGTTGGGTTTTGCAGGAGATTTGACAATGATGAGAGATTTTCGAAGAAGTAATGTAGCAACTCTCTGGCATACGATGTACAATATTCTTTCAACCTGTTTGATGCCGTCACAGAAAGGAATTGATCTGATGACAAAAGATTCTTTGGCAATCTATTATGCAGTCACTCACAATGTGCAGTGTGACTTTGCGGCGATAATATGGAAAAAGCTGATTCAAGTTGTTAAGGGAAAGGATAAACAAGACCGAAAGTACATTCCCTTCATCAGATTTTTCACTCTGGTTATCGAAGATGCTCTTGAAAATGCAGAAGAAATTCCAAGGTTGGAAGACAGCTTTAAATGTGTGATTGCCTTATATAAATCCAACTTGAGAGGCACAAGTTGTGAAACCGTAAGACCTTTTCCGATTCCACCATTTTTGATAAACCTGGTTCCTGCTCAGAGTCCTCACCTTAGGGCTTATCTTGAGTGGTTAGTCTCAGCGATGGGTCTGATAGCCGACAGACTCCTTCCCAAGCTGAGCATAGGTCGCCAAGTGAGGGTCCTAGTTGTCAAAAAGAAAAAGAGGGGTTAGTGATGAAGGGGCCTCTAGAGCAGAGGAAAAGAAAGTCTAAAAGAGTTATGTTTCAGCAAGATGTTGCTTCACCTGAACCTATTTCATCACCTGTTTCACAATCCACACCAAACATTACATCACAAACATCACCTTCACAATCTACACAATCAACACCAACCGTTCCCCTTTCACAATCTTCACCTTCGCAATCGACACCTTTACCATCCGTTGTTTCACCGAATCCACTAATTCTAACACCACCTCGATCAATAGCTTCAATACTACCTAATGAACCAACTCCACCACCAGGTAGACGACTTAAAATGTCTGCTAGAAGTGTTCTAAAGCAGACTTCAAAGAAGAAGAAATCAAAAAGAAAACATAAGTTGTCTAGCTCTGCAAGACAAAGACTAGAATCTTCTTCAGCAGATGTGAATGACCAACCTGGTGCCTCAGCGGAGTTTGATGTTGAACAAGCAACAAGAATTGTGCATAATGTTGAATCTGAGATTGAGCCTGAGAATGTTTGCACTAGAGATGATGTTGTGCAGGAGGAACAAGGCGGGACTGAGGGAGGAGTTGAAAATACCAGAGAGGATGTGCGGTCCGGGTTAGGACAAGGGCAAAAAGAAAACGATGGCCCTCCATTAGTTCAAACAAATGTGTCTAGCCAGGTTGTTTACCCTAGGGTAGAAATCGGGAACTGCCCATTCTCGTATGCACCAACCTCTCCCAGCCATTCTGACTCCTCACAACAGGAGTTAGTCTCAGAAATACACGGGGATAAACCACGCTCACCACACTCTCCTCATTTGGAGGATGAGAGTGTTGAAATTAGAGAGGACCAGCCCCACCTCTCGCCTTCAGTTCATGCACAAGAGTCTAGATCCCCTAGGGACACTGATTCACAAGCCCAGTTGAGTACTGGTGCTGGAACAAGCGGAGGGGGACCCACTTTGTGTGACCCTCAAGGACAGCTTGGAAATCCTGCCTTAGCTAACATCACGCCAGCTTTAGCCACAGGTAACAGTCCTCAGACCGAGACTGGGGAGCAGTATGAACGCCGTAGTGACACTGCTGTTCCTCAGGATCAACCTGAGACTGTATTAACGGGCATTCTCAGTGACCCCGGTGTTGTTAGTGGTGTTGCCCAACAACAAGTCCAGGACAAGTGATTTATCACAGTCTAGGACACCAATTGATTCGGGTTGCAAAGCCCATGAATCTGAAACTGCTGGTGAGGGTATAACCTGAGGATCCGCAGGAAATCCTGACTCAGCATCGCTGAATTTAGGTCACATTTCAAGTGTGCCAACAACCCCCGGGTTGGCTACTCCACCTCCTACACAAACACAAAGAACACCAACACCAAATGAAATTTCATCAACCTCAACAAATTTACCTACAAAAGACGCTGCTTGTGAAGTTTTATTGAATATTTTAAGGTCTGAGGGTGATTTGTTGACGGTAACTGAAAGAGGGGTGTTGAATGCTCTTGAGGTGCGAGAAAGAGAAATAGCCACTGAAAGAAGAGTGAAAGAGTTACAAGATCAAGTGAACGTCAAAAGGCTGAATATGATGCAAAGCTTGCTGCTTTTGAATTGAGATTGTTGGCGTTAGAGTCTTGCCGACCGGCCTCGGTTCCTTCTCGTCGGGATGATCCTGATTCTGATGATCCCCCCGAGGGGGAGAACCAAGGAGAAGGTCAAGCCAATATTGAAAATACATCGGCAAGTGTTGAAGTAAATGTTGGAGATGTGGTGATGGAAGAAAGAGCCGAGGGCGTAAATGTTGAGAATGTTGAGGAAACAATAGATGATGTGATTAGAAGAAGGTTAGTTGATGTGTTTGGTGCTGAGTCGGATGTAGAAAGTGAAGAAGAGTTTGGAAATATTGAGGTTAATGAAGAAGAAGGATTTGTGATTGAAAGTGAAGTTATGGAATATGCTGAAGATGATGCAGATATTGAAGCATTGAAAGATAATGTAACATTTGATGATCCAGAAATAGTTGAGAATCCAACAAATGATGAAGCTGTTGAGGAACCTGTGTTTGAAGACTTCCCAGATCTTGATTATTTTGAAACAGGTTCTTCAAGCAGAAAAGAAGCTGGAGAATCTTCTACTCAGGGTTTCATAACTCCTCAACACTATACGTTTGAAGACTTCAATAGTTTTGATGAATTAAGAAAGACTCCTGAAGCTGCATCTCAGAATTTCAAGAAGTCAACATATAAACAATTGTTGAAAGAAGCAATCATATCCGAGGAAGTTCTTCCTGATTACTTTCCAACAGAATTGACTGAAGAACAAAGGAGGTTTATTAATCGGGGATACTTCTTGAGGGATAAAGAAAGAATGGTTGCTCTGGGTGTTAAGCCAAAGGAGGCAGCTAAGAAGTCAAAATTTCTGGAAGAAAGAGCTTATCCAATCTTCTGTGGAGCTACAAAAGTAACCAAAACAAAGACCAGAATTGGATTCGATGTATAAGTTTAAGGAAGCAAGACAAATCGAAGAATACAAAGAGCTTCTTCAAACTCACTAAGCAATACAATCCAAAGCTTCTGGAAAAACAAAGAAACCACAAGATTTTGGTGCTCGTCAGAGTGATTTTGGTTAAAAGGATTTCTATATCTGTACCTTGCTTTCATGTGAAAAGAGATAACAATAAAATGTACAGATTCACAGAAGCTCAGTTCAAGCTGCTGCCAGTTGATGACATTATTTTTCTCTACAACCATTTCTTGAATGCAATGCAAAGATACAAAGAAGATGTTATTGCCTTTGAAGCTGTTAAAAGATACATGTCAAGCTGCATTAAATACGCTTCATTGGAAGACTTTCAAATTGGTTTTGAAGTGGTTAAGAGAAAGATCAATGTACCATATCCAGATCAAAGTCTTTACACCAGAGACATTGAACAGCTCAGTATTGGTCAGATCATAGAAGAACCATCCTTTGGTGTTGTCTTTTTGAACAGCTGAAAAAAGAAGATCTTCATTCGTATGGATGAACTTGCTTCTTATTCAGATGGAACACTAGAATTTTGTAAAAATGTTTTGTTGTGCTTGAAAGAAGATGATCAAGATGAAAAGAAAAAGGAAGTATTTGATAAGGTAATATCCAAGATCAACCAAAGACTCGAGTACAGAGACAGTATCAGAATGATGAGAGAGGCAAAGAATGTTCAAAAGTCTAAGTACGTCGTACGTCGAAGAGGAGGTTGTTGGATCAAGTACGAGCCAAGTCATCTTCCAGGCCCACAAAACATTCCACCAAGAAACTATGAAGCAAACATGATTGTTCCAGATGACAGACCAGAAGGAGAAAACTGGTTCTGGCATCCAAATAAAGATAGACCAAATACAAGAGCTTGAAGAATGACAAGGACTGGATATTTTTCACAAATCACTACTAAGGGGGAGATTGTTAGAAATATAAATGTAGTAGTTGATTTGTGTACTTTTATGTTTTTGTACTTAGAATGTAAACTGTCTAGAATGGAAGGGGGCATAGTGTAAATAGATCATATGTATATAAACCCCCTCCATAAGTGAATATGTAACCTTTTACCACATAATACAAACTAATCTTTCCCTGACATCTCTCTACTCTCTCTCTACTTTCTCTCACTAGAAACCTCCATTAAAACACACTAAAACACACACTAAAGCTCGAATTCTAAACTAAAGGTACGCTATTATTTTATTTTTTTCTTTTTGGTTATTTTGAAGTCTAATGCGATACTCTACAGATAGACTCTCCCATCAAACTTGGGGGCTTGATGATATACTATATACGGAGCTTTACCTCCGTATAAAAGACTGGATACGAAGGACCCTTCGTAAGCAGCGAAAGTACCAACATACTGTACTGAGCGAACATGTCCGTAGCCGAAGCTACGATGTATACCTCCGTAATTCCGGAGCTCTCAAAGATAATCACAAAATAATAAGGAACGGATACACATAAATCTATTCCATGTTTATCCGACCTCCTAAGAAGGAATGAAATCAAATGCTCCTATAAACTAGGACACAGTTTAAGAGTCCTAAATATATCTTCCATACTTAGAAGATATCATAAAAAGAGGAAGGGATTTACCCTAAATTCCTATCTTCCTCCCCAAGGTTTTACCCTCTATATAAAGAGAGGAGGTGCCATACGGCACATCATCATCAAGTACATTCAATCCCTAAAAACCCTAATCACATCACACAAACCCAAAGCCTCATAAATCGGCTAGAAACAACAGCTATAGGCGTAAAGCGGCCTACGACCCTCTGACCGGAAGGGAATCGCCAACAAAACACCCAAAACCCCTCTCACACCTTCGGTTGAGCCATATTGCGATTATTTGATCAAACACTCCCTAAGTGTCAACTCTACAAATGCAACGTAAGAGAATAAGATAAAAACAAATATGAAGAAAACGAAAAAGTAACAGATGGTACCTTCACAACACCATATCAAGACCGGCTCATCAGGAGAACCCTCCCATGACATCGTAATGCCACAAAGATACAGAATCACAGAGGGATAGGTAACCAACTCAAATGGAGACCTACGCACCTGATGGACCAATGGATTATCAAGAGTAATCCAATCATGCACATTGTCCTGAAAAGACATACCCGACACCAACCTATCCGTACTCAACAAACCCCTAAATAGTGGATGAACATACTCCTCACTGAAAGACAAAAACCTGGGTCTCCAGTTCAACATATCAGAGTCACCAATATCAAAAAACAACCTACCAGGCCTCTCCTCAACCATAACCCAACCATCACGAATACCCAGTTTGAAGAAATACCGAAACACACTCATCGATGGCTCTATCTCATAAGCACGACAAATAACGATAAACGACATTATCATGGTAATCGCCAAGGTGCACCACAGATAAATACAGATTGTAATCAAGTAACCCTAATAACCAAGGGGATAAAGGAAACCTAAGATTTCCACCGGAGAAAGGAGCGGTATACATACCTATAAATCCAGTAGGCGCATCAAGAATTGATTCTGACGGCCCCGGAACCCTAATTTCAGGATCACTAGGGCGGCAGAAGCACTGGCGAAACCATGCGACATCTTCCTCAGTCATCTCCGAATACGTGGTACTAATAACACGAAAATGATTACGATCCATAATATGGAGAAGATTAAAAGGGGAGGGAGCGAATATTTTTGATGACAATGCAAAGAGGAGAGTAGGGGGAGTGAAAAAGAAGAAACTCTTCGAAGCCGTCAAAGATTAAATAGGAGACAAAAAGGATAGTTTGAAAAACCGGCGCAGAGACCACCCAAACCGTCGATTGGTTTTCTCCTTGGGATACGCGCGCCCGAATTAAACTCTTGATGGGAAGCATACGCGGCAGAGTAAAATTACAATTTTACCCTTCAAAAAGAGTTCCGGAGAAGCAATGAAGCATCCAAAAACCGAAGCCCCTTCGAGCTCCGGTTATAAAGGTACGCTATTATTTATATTATTTTTTCTTTTTGGATTATTTATGAAGTCTAATGCGATACTCTACAGATAGACTCTCCCATCAGACTGGGGGGCTTGATGATATACGATATACGGAGCTTTACCTCCGTATAAGACTGGGTACGAAGAACCGTAAATAACGAAGGTGTTGGAATATCATACTAAGCAGGACATATCCGTAGCCGAAGCTACGATGTATACCTCCGTAATTCCGGAGCTCTCAAAGATAATCACAAAATAATAAGGAACGGATACACATAAATCTATTCCATGTTTATCCGACCTCCTTAGAAGGAATGAAATCAAACGCTCCTCTAAACTAGGACACAGTTTTCCATACTTAGAAGATATCATGAAAAGAGGAAGGGATTTATCCTAAATTCCTATCTTCCTCCCCAAGGCTTTATCCTCAATATAAAGAGAGGGGGTGCCCTACGGCACATCATCATCAAGTACATTCAATCCCTAAAAACCCTAATCACATCACACAAACCCAAAGCCTCATAAATCGGCTAGAAACAACAGCTATAGGCGTAAAGCGGCCTACGACCCTCTGACCGGAAGGGAATCGCCAACAAAACACCCAAACCCTACCTCACACCTTCGGTTGAGCCATAGTGCGATTATTTGATCAAACAATATTTTTGATACCAGTCAAAGTATAGTTGGTTCTTAATCAAGTATTCTTCCCTATTACTCTGTTACGTATGGTAAGTAAGTATAATTCACAAAATTACGTTATAAGTATTAGTATATATATGAATGTATATGTCTAGACTTCAAATGTGTAAAAAATTCATTGTAAATTTGAAAGGTTCAATGAATTTGCCTGCTGGAAATCTATCATATTCGACCCCTCCAAGTGTTAAGTCCAAAAAATGCCAGAAGAAGTCCACGATTCCAAGTCACAATAGTCATACAACATTTCAAAGGTCATCACCAGTTGGTACAAATCCTCGATATGTTCCTACTTCTAATATGGACACCAGATTCAATACAGGAAACATACCTGCAATGCATTTAGAATCCAATGATGAAGAAGTAGTAACAGAAATTTCAAAAATTAAAGGAATTTCTCCAGATATTTTGTTTTACTTTATCTAATTACTTTTTTAAATACTAGAAACTAAGCAAATACAAAATTAATTGTGACCCTAAAATAAATAGAAAATAACTTACAATGAAATTTTGGACCAGCATACATTGACCATGGAGATGCCATACATGTTTGCCATAATTGTAAAGCACTGTTATGGGAGGCTGAAATGTTAAGGGGTAATCACGATCGTAAGAAACTTGCTTTTTCACTCTGTTGCTCAAATGGGAATATTGAACTTCCACCACCAGTTGAACCTCCTCTTTTGTTGAAGAATCTGTATAAAAGTCAAACCACCCGGAGCAACAATTTCATGAATAATATCCGAGCATATAATATGATGTTTTCTTTCACTTCTATGGGAGGTAAGGTTGACAAAAGTTTACAGAGAGGGAAAGGTCCATATGTCTTTAGACTACAAGGTCAAAATTACCATCGTATGGGTAGCCTTCTTCCGGAGAATGGTGAAGTTCCTAAATTTTCACAACTTTATATATATGATTCTGAAAATGAGGAGGCAAACCGAATGAAAGCAGTCAGGTCAGTTTCAAATGTCCCAAATTATTTGTTTCAAAATTTGGTGTAATACTAATTATAATTAATTCCCTACATATATTATATATTTTTGTAGTTCTGGTGGTCACTCAAAAAGTGGGAAAAAAGATGACCTTAAGCATGAAACAATTACATTAATTAAGAATATGTTAGACTCTTGCAATCCTCTTGTGAAGTCCTTCAGAATGGTAAGGGACTGTTTCCAAGAGAATGATTGGCAGAATGTGAGTTTGAAGCTGATTGGTACAAGACAACAAGATGGAAGGCAATACAATTTGCCCACAGTCTCAGAAGTAGCAGGGTTAATAATTGGTGATGTTGACTCAGTGATTGATAATAGAGACATTATTCTTCGAACTAGGAATGGTTGTCTTCAAAGAATTAGTGAACTTCATCCATCTTATCTTGCACTACAATATCCGCTGCTTTTCCCATTTGCAGAAGATGGTTTCAGGTGGTATCAAACACAAGGGCATTCCAGATGATTGTGATGTAGTAAGGAAAAGACTTACATTGAGAGAATTTTTCTGTTATAGAATCCAGGACAGATCGAACAGTTTTCCCTCCTACTTGAGGCAAAAAAATTATTTCACCAATTCCTGGTGGACGGATACACCATGGTAGAAGCCGACCGTTTATCGTATATAAAATCACAACAAAAGAAGCTCAGGACATGTACTTTCAAGAATTTGAATGCGCATGTAGAGAATGGAAACACTGATGCTTCAAATGTTGGTAAGCGTATATTGATCCTGTATATATGCGTCGGAATCTTGGTAATACAGTGGAAAAAGACGGGGTCCCACTTGATAATCGGTTTGTCGTTCCTTACAATGCTTTTCTTCTTCGAAGATACCAATGTCATATGAATGTTGAATGGTGCAACCAAACAGGTGCTATCAAGTATTTATTTAAATACATAAATAAGGGACCCGATAGAGTTACAGCCCGCGTTTATCAAAATAATGGTGCAGAGACGTCTTCTGCGAGAAAGAGAATGTAGACGAGGTCAAAAATTACCTTGATTGCAGGCACGTTTTAATTGATGTAATTGTTTTGTTACAATTCACTGTTTTTATCACTATGTGTTAAAAACTAATATTGCATTGTAGGTATGTTTCTGCTTGTGAGGCGGCTTGGAGGATTTTTGGTTATGACATTCATTACAGGTGGCCACCAGTGGAAGTTTTGCCATTCCATTGTGAGAATGAGCAGAGTATTGTATACGACGACAATTCGAATCTCTGTGATGTTGTTACTAATCCTACTGTGAAAACCTCAATGTTCATTCAGTGGATGGCAATGAACGAAGTCGATGAGTTTGCCAGGACGTTGAAGTATATCGAGTTCCCCAAACATTATGTTTGGAAACGCAAAGACAGAATTTGGAAAAGAAGAAGATACGTAGCTCCAAATGTTGGCCGAATTCATTATGTTCCACCATCGCTTGGTGATTGTTACTACTTGCGGATTCTACTCAATCATGTGAAAGGTCCCACATGTTTCAAAGACTTGAAAAAAGCCAATGGAAAAGACTTTGAAACCCATAAAGAAGTGTGCATAGAACTGGGATTGTTGGATGATGATAAAGAGTATGTAGATGCTATTAAAGAAGCAGATTCATGGGCATCAGCATCATACTTACGACAATTCTTTGTCCAGTTACTGTTATCGAACTCGATAACCCGACCAGATGAGTTGTGGAACAAAACATGGACGTATCTAAGTGGCGACATTTTGTTTAACCAAAGGAGAATTCTTGACTATCCAGGTAATTTAATCAATGTTTTAACTATTATTAACTTTTTTAATTTCGAGTCAACTACATGCTTTTTTGATAAATGGGAATTATTAATACTTTATGTTACTTCGATTGGTATAGGCTTGGTACTTGAAGACGAAGTAGTCAAAAGTTTGTGTCTATCAGAAATTGAAAGTTTATTAAGAGGTAATGGAAGTTCACTTAAAAATTTCCCAGAAATGCCTTATCCAAATGAAGAGTATGTGTCTTCATTGAACAATCGATTGATAAGGAGTGAGTTGTTGTATGACAAAGCAACTCTACTTAAAGAACATGCCACTTATTTGAAAAGCTTAACTGTTGAACAACGCCATCTTTATGACACAGTGATGAAAGCAGTTCATAAGAATGATGGAGGTGTTTTTTTTGTATATGGATATGGAGGTACGGGAAAGACTTTTCTATGGAAAACCTTGACCGCTGCTTTACGTTCGAAAGGTGAAATTGTCCTTAATGTGGCGTCAAGTGGAATTGCATCCCTCCTTTTAAGTGGGGGTAGGACTGCACATTCAAGGTTCGTTATACCCATTAACATAATGGAAAATTCATTGTGCTCAATTGAACCAAGTAGTGACTTGGCGTCTTTAATAAAGAAAACGAAACTAATCATTTGGGATGAAGCGCCCATGATACACAAGCATTGCTTTGAGGCTCTTGACCGCACAATGAGAGATATCTTACGTTCAAGTCAACCAAACAGTGAAGGAACTGTTTTTGGGGGAAAGGTGGTCGTATTTGGTGGTGATTTTAGGCAGATTTTACCGGTTATTCCTAAAGGTACCAGAAGTATGATTGTCAATGCATCTTTAAATTCCTCTTATCTATGGCACCATTGTCAAGTACTTAAACTTACTGTTAATATGAGATTAAAGGTGGGGTGTTTAGAAAATGAAGTAGAAGAGATTAAAGAATTTGCGGATTGGATATTGAATCTTGGGGATGGGCTTCTTGGCGAGGAAAATGATGGAGAAGTAGACATTCAAATTCCAGATGATCTACTTATTCATGACACCGAAAATCCACTCGATTCTCTCATTAAATTTACATATCCAAATATCATGGATAGTTTATCTAATCCTCTTTATTTCCAAGAAAGAGCGATCCTTGCTCCAACTCATCTTTTGGTTAATTCAATTAACGAAAAGCTGCTACAAATGATGCCAGGTTATCCATTACTTCATTCAAGTTTAATAGTCATTTAGTTTTGTATACTTATTAAATACTATTATCATATAATTCGTGGTAATTTCTTAATGCAAGAAATGAAATAGTCTATTTTAGTGCGGATAGTCTATGTGAATCTGATGAAGCCACAGAAATTGACATGGCATTGTTCTCCACAGACGTCCTAAACAGTCTACATTTGTCCGGATTGCCATTGCATAAATTGGCATTGAAAGTTGGCGCTCCGGTCATGTTACTTAGAAACATTGACCAAGCAAACGGTCTATGCAATGGCACCCGATTGCAAATCACAAAACTTGGAAGACAAGTGATTGAAGCAAAAGTCATAACTGGAACGAACATTGGTCAGCTTACATTAATTTCTAGACTTAAGATGACACCATCCGACAAGAGAATTCCAATAAAAATATGTCGTAAACAGTTTCCTATTGCAGTGTGCTTTGCAATGACCATCAACAAAAGCCAAGGCCAATCTTTGGATCGAGTAGGATTGTATCTCCCACGTCCTGTTTTCAGCCATGGTCAACTATATGTGGCAGTCTCTAGAGTTAAAAGCAAAAAAGGTTTGAAGATTTTGATTACTGATCAAGATAACCATGTCAGCAAAACAACTACTAATGTGGTTTACAAGGAAGTACTCCAATTTCTTTGAAGTTTATTCGTAAGTTGTGTTTTGAATGTAAATTTTCCAAATTGTACAACCAAATTTGTAATTCAGAGTAATTAAAAAGACTAATGTTTCAGGTTTGTATTATTATTATTAGATGAAGCATTGGAGTACTATTAATACTATTAAGTGTGCATCTGTAATGTAATCTAGATCACCAACAAAGGTAACTACATAACATACTACATACATTTAATAACCATAAGTATTCAACATATTTGGTAACAAAGCCATACGAAACTTAGCCGAATATTTAGATGAAGTATGTTGCTGCAAAAGCAAACCAAAATCAGCAACCATACTTCCGATACGTCCATAATTCCTAAAGTTAGTTAAGTTACATGTCCAAACATACCACAAAGACTTAATACATACATTAATTGTCCAAACAGTACCTTCCATGATGGTGAGATTGTACACTTAACACACATCCAAGTAAAGTGTTCCATTTTCCAAGTTGTCATCCGGATTGAATTGAAACCTCAGCTTCCCATCTTCCTCCACTCCAGTCTGTCCCATGAAGTACGTCCAGTCCATGATCATAACCAGGTGAGTAAGATCTCCTGGCCTACGATAATCTAACCTTGGAACAAAATGGAATGGGAATACCATCTGACCGAAGTGAAGGACACCATCACCGTAGTTGAACAACTTATGCTTTTGAACAAAAAACTTTGGCACAGTCTACACAAAACAAAAAGTTGACCACTGTCATGAGTAAATAAATAAGAATACAATGGACGTATATAGATGGAGAAGACATAAAGAGATACCATTTCATTCCTTGCAACAGTGTGATGGCGGATTTTCTGGAAGCAGTGTGAGGCACGTTTGGAGTGGGCAGGATGAGCATACCTACACTTGTGGGATTTTGGCTCAGGACTGGCATCATCATCTGAAGAAGATGGCCAGAAGTTCATCTCCTTATTATCAGTGAAGACTACATCATAAACAATTTGTACAATACGTTAAACTGTTACAAAGATTAATTATCAAGAATTGAGTATATAATTTTAGCCACAAAATAATATTACCTTCAGCATGAACATCAACAATATTTCCATCTGGTCCAAACACATCTACTCTGAAACTCAAGTCGAAGTTGTTGGTGAACTTAAGAATGTAACCGGGACGAAGATTATTCTGTGAACAAAAGTTCCTCCACCCAACCCCCTCAAAACCATAAGCAATTTTTCCATTCAGACCATCCAAATCATAATAGTGGTAGCTAACAGTGACTTTTGCATTTTGCTTCCTACCAAAAAGAAGAGCGGTATGTTGCCAATCATGATCACTGTTCCTGTTCAAGTTGTACAACAGGCATGGAGAAAGCACCTATAAACAAAAACAATTAAACAAACATTACCCAAACTAATATAAATAAGTTTACATGTGTAATCATAATAAACATAATCATTCAAAAGCTTCGTACCACTTGATGAAATGTGTAATCATTTGCTTCAACTAGCTGACTATTAACAGCGGAATCACCAGCCCTCATCATCCTACGATACTCCAAACCACCAGCACAGTAAACTTGGATACCAAATGTATACTCCTCTTTCCAAGTAAAACAAAGAGTACCAAATTGTTTATAGGGATCCGACTTCACAATGTTATTCCAGGAAGTACCGGAAACTAAACAAGTCCCATCCTCCAAACGTGCAGCATAAACCAAATGTGTGTTGCCCCTAATGTCAATCAATTTCATACGAAACAATGCTTCTTCTGGCAACACATTGGCTACAAGTTTTGGTATGACCTAAAAAATATAATCAAAACACCATATTATCAAATATAAGCTACATATATTCTGGCTAAAAATATTCTTCCAAATGTATATTTGAAGAAAGCACTAACCAGTTGTTTTTCTAACTCTTATCATCTCCACATTTCACCAGAAATTGGAATTCGAATTCAAGCTATTCATACGAGTAAAAAAACACAAAACATTAGGATATATCTAATTTTTCATTACGTACTTTAGGTTCAAAACAATATAACACTCTAAAACCCTAAAATAAATCATTAGGCTAAAAATGGAATAATAATAATAAAACCCTAAAATAAATTAGTAGGCTAAAAATTAATATATATCTATCTAATAATAATAATTCTTCTATATTTTCTATATATTGTTAACATGGTATCAGAGCAGTGTTCTTGATTCTTGGAACAAACTGCCGATCATAAAAAATCCAAAATCTAAATTCCAAACCTAAATCAAACAAACATGTCCAATCGATTCAGAAACAAGGTAGGTGTTCGTTGTTCGATCGAACCACCATAAACCACCAACCAGTATCCCTCTCCACCGGAAACACTACTTATCCGATCATCACCACCACCTAAACCACCAGCTGATAGCAGCTTAGGTGGAGGCGGTTGCCCAGAAAAACAAAACAAAGCCTTGAAGGAAAGCTTGCCGGAAGTTTGGCCGGAGAAAATCTCCTCCGTGTTGAAAAGCTCCTGCAGAAGAAGAAGCCGCCGGAGATAAAGAAGAGACCAGAATCAATCAAGCCGCTACCACCAACCAGAACCGTCGGCATCCAATCTTGATTAAACAACCGACACCGTCACCTTACAACCCGCTGCCGCCAGATCACCACCGCCGTTCCAACCAACCGCTGCCACTAACAGTTGTTTTTTTTCCTGCCACGGTCACTGGTCATCCTCGTCGGATCACCGTGTGATCTTGTGACTGTAGATCGTTACTTTTTGATAAAAAGGAGGGAGCAGGAGTAC
>CM067172.1:36451189-36522289 GCA_034093135.1 Erigeron breviscapus
TCATTGCACAACCAAGAATAACACTTTTTAGAAGTCACACACTTTGCAAACCTGCAATATTCTTGGTGAACTTGTGCAATATTCTCTCAATCGTAAAAAGGAACATTTCACAACTTTAAGTGTTTCGATTGTTTAGAGAAATTCCAAGTGTAGATCAATTGTAGTTCATAGGTTGTTAGGATATTTACATACTTGTATTATTTTGGTTCCGCAACAACCTTGTAATTTATTTAAAGTTAATAAATAAATTACACTTGAAAATTACATATTGTCTCACCAATTTACTTTGCAAGTATTTTGTATTATTGCATTGTTCTTTACTTATTGTCACTTAAATAAGAAATCTATCTAGAACTTGGTATATACTCCTGTAACTGGTCGTCTCCAGTTCAGTGCTTATATTGCAAAGTAACTCTACCATCGACATAGAGGTGTCTTCAGGTAGTACCATCTATTGAGTTGGGACTTACATCGACGTTCGTCTCGCCTTTGGTCATGTCGGCTCCACTATTCACTAGCCAATCCTCCCCCAGATTTATCTTTCTTTGTGACACCTCTCACTAGTGAGGCAGTCTCTTTGGAGCGAATGAAGTCGAATGCCCTATCAATAGCTTCTTTAAACGTCAATGGGATTCTCTTGCTTAGATCATCCTGGAGTTCGCCAGGGAGCAGTGCCAAGGTAAAACCTGAGACTTGTTGACTTTCAGGGAGACCCGGTATCTTCTGGCATTCCTCGGTGTATCTTGTGATGAAATTCCTTAGTGGCTCGCTTTCTCTCTATCTAATTAGGTGAGCTTCCAAGTGACTTCTCTGACGCTTCTTCTGTTGGACAAACTGAGCTATGAACTTCTTTGAGTCTCGCAAGGGGTCTTCCGTCCGGGGCCTACCTGAGCCTCTCCAACACCTCGCTATTCTCTCTCCTAGAATTCGCTGAGTAAGAGCCTCGACATGGAGCACTTCGGCAGGGGCCCACTCCCTTGCTTTTACTTTGACAAACTTGTCTCTCCTTTCTAAGCTTCGAATATATAATTATAATTAACTTCCCATTTAGTGGAATATATATATCTATATATATATATATATATATTGTATATATATATATATATTAGTTACTTATCCATGCGATCTGAACTTTGTCTAAGCTTCTCTCTTTCTTGTCTTACCTTTACTTTCTCTTGCCAAGGCTCAACACTTTCTTTTGTCTAGCCTTAAGCTTTCCTGGGTCCCACTCCAAGGTTTGGAAGCCTTACCTTCCTTACTTGTCTAGCCTTAAGCTTTCTTGGGTCCCACTCCAAGGTTTGGAAGCCTTACCTTCCTTACTTGTCTAGCCTTAAGCTTTCCTGGGTCCCATTCCAAGGTTTGGAAGCCTTACCTTCCTTACTTGTCTTTTCCTAAGGCTAGATGAAGGCTCTCCTGGGGCCCACTTCCAACCTTGACACTCTTTGTCTTTTCCTAAGGTTAGATGAAGGCTCTCCTGGGGCCCACTTCCAGCCTTGACACTCTTTGTCTTTTCCTAAGGCTAGATGAAGGCTCTCTTGGGGCCCACTTCCAGCCTTGACACTCTTTGTCTTTTCCTAAGGCTAGATGAAGGCTCTCCTGGGGCCCACTTCCAGCCTTGACACTCTTTGTCTTTTCCTAAGGCTAGATGAAGGCTCTCCAAGACTTCTTTGTCTTATCTTAGCCTTTCCAAGGTTTTTCCACCTTAAGCCTTTCCAAGGTTTTTCCACCTTAAGCCTTGCCAAAGTCTTTCCATCTTAAGGCTGGTCAAGGTCTTTCCATCTTAAGGCTGGCCAAGGTTTGACCGAGCCTTCCTTTGCCAAGTTTTCTATAAATATATATTTATTTATTTTTATTATATCCGAGACATAAAAATTTGGTTAGCTTAGTTCGAGTGTGGGTGTAAATCGGACCACACCTCATTAATTTTCTAAATGCGCATAAAAAAAAAATTGAATTGTCAAGGGGACGCCCATAAGACTTTTCAACATAATCATGAGGTAATAACCCATGAATAAAATGCATAAGTCACTCCTTCCTTATGATTGAAGTGCATAAGCATAAATGCATAAGACACTCTTTTAAGAGTGTATAAGCATCAAAAAAAAAGAGAAGATATTACTTCCTTACAGAAGAACGCAGAATGAAAAGCTCTGAAGTACAACTATCACAACAGAAACAAAGACAAGGAGCAAAAATCAAAACATCAAAGTATATACAAGAGTAAGTCATCACATGACCAAGGCACCAAAAAATATATGTACAGAGTGCAGAGGACCAACAGTTCACATTCCCTGAGGCCTAATATTATAAAGATCAGCTACCGAAGCATTAGGATTTGCAGAAACACGCTGGATATAAGGAAAAGAAATATTCCTTAAGGCCTCTTCAGCAGCAACGATCCTCT
This sequence comes from Erigeron breviscapus, assembly GCA_034093135.1. Taxonomy (NCBI): domain Eukaryota; kingdom Viridiplantae; phylum Streptophyta; class Magnoliopsida; order Asterales; family Asteraceae; genus Erigeron; species Erigeron breviscapus. The sequence continues at coordinate 36,453,594 of CM067172.1, forward strand.
CCTCAGTGCCAAGAAGCCTCTCCCTCCCCCTCAAGACAACCTGCCCACGACTCTCCATACGAAAAAGTAACAAGGCTCTCGCATCGGCCCGATTAGCCTCGATAAGTTCATCAAGGCTCTGATCAAATTCAGGGCTCGCCATCAGCATACGGAAAACATGAGGAATAACACCAGAAATCACCTGACGCATGAAGTTCGTCCTATCCTCTAACTCCAATTCCCGAGCTGAAACCCTCTCTTCCAAACTGTTGACCACTGCAGAAGGACCAGCAACGGTAAGAATGGCAATCCGCTCATGAGCAGCATCCAAACTCTGTGTAGTCAGGGACAAAGCCTCCTGGGCATCAGCAAGCTCCCTCCGCAGAGAATTCACTAAAGAAGCATCACCTCCGCCAGACTGGGATGCCCTTAAAGAGGCCAACTCCGTCCTATGCCTCCGTAGGTCCTCTTCCAGAAAGTGCACTCTAGCACTACTAGCCGAACCAATCATACCAACAGCAAAAAGAGCCTGATTGGTCATCTCAGCAAGCCTTTGAGCCGGCATGGTATCCAACATAGTTCTTAAGTGATCGGGAACCAGCATATCCAGACTCATTCGGTAAAGGTGCGGATCAGGCAATTCACTCCGAAGAGGAACCCCTAAAACATGAAGAGGTTTGGTCATAAATATAAAAGGGAAAAAACAGCAGTTAAAGAACAACACACAGAATCTAAAGCCACTCACCAGTTGTGGTAGCCCCAGTTGTGGTAGCCCAGTTTCTTCAACTAGCTCTTTCCCAGGCCTACGCCGAGGATTAGAAGTACCGGCTAAAAAAAAAGGAGGAAATACACACACATCAGATTTATGAAGATATAAGGAACAAAATTAAGGGAAAGCAGACATACCCTGACCAACATTAGAAGCCGGTGCACAGTAGTAGCAGTAACTCCGTCCATCATCAGAGAAGAACTAGAATAATGATAGAAGGACTTGCAGCCATATGATCCGCTGTACCAGATGGACCACCCATCACCCTCAGCCTTTTCAGAAGAGGCCCAGAAGCAGCAACACCAGCAAAAAAAGGGACCCTCACCACCCTCATCGTCAGAAGGAGACAGAGGCCTCCTGCCAACAACCATGCCTCGAGCATAGGTAACAGCCTCCCTAAGTGTCAACTCTACAAATGCAACGTAAGAGAATAAGATAAAAACAAATATGAAGAAAACGCAAAAAAAAGGTGCAACAAGAATGGTACCTTCACAACACCATATCAAAACCGGCTGATCAGGAGAACCCTCCCATGACATCGTAATGCCACAAAGATACAGAATCACAGAGGGATAAGTGACCAACTCAAATGGAGACCTATGCACCTGATGGACCAATGGATTATCAAGAGTAACCCAATCATGCACATTATCCTCAAAAGACATACCCGACACCAACCTATCCATATTCAATAAACCCCTAAATAGCGGATGAACATTTTCCTCACTCAAACAACAAAAACCCGGTCTCCAGTTCAACATATCAGAATCACCAATATCAAAAAACAACCTACCAGGCCTCTCCTCAACCATAACCCAACCATCACGAATACCCAGTTTGAAGAAATACCGAAACACACTCATCGATGGCTCTACCTCATAAGCACGACAAATAAAGATAAACGACATTATCATGGTAATCGCCAAGGGGTGCACCACAGATAAATAAAGGTCATAATAATCAAGTAACCCTAATAACCAAGGAGATAAAGGGAACCTAAGATTGCCACCGGAAAAAGGAGCGGTATATATACCTATAAATCCAGTAGGCGCATCAAGAATCGATTCCGACCGTCCCGGACCCCTAATGTCAGGATCATTGGGGCGGCAAAAGCACCGACAAAACCATGCGACATCTTCATCAGTCATCTCTGAATACGTGGTACTAATAACCCAAAAATGATTACGATCCATAGTATGGAGAAGATAGAAAGGGGGAGAGCAGATATTTTTTGATGAACAAGAAAGAAACTCTTCGAAGCCGTCAAAAATTAAATAGGAGACAAAAAGGATAGTTTGAAAAACCGGCGCAGAGACCACCCAAACCGTCGATTGGTTTTCTCCTTGGGATACGCACGCCCAAATTAAACTCTTGATGGGAAGCATACACGGCAGAGTAAAATTACAATTTTACCCTTCAAAAAGAGTTCCGGAGAAGCAATGAAGCATCCAAAAACCAAAGCCCCTTCGAGCTCCGGTTAAAAATGTTAGAAATATAATATGTAGTAGTTGATTTGTGTACTTTATGTTGTTTGATACTTAGAATGTAAACATGTTAGAATGGAAGGGGGCATAGTGTAAATAGATCATATGTATATAAACCCCCTCCATAAGTGAATATGTAACCTTTACCACATAATACAAACTAATCTTTCCCTGACATCTCTCTACTCTCTCTCTACTTTCTCTCACTAGAAACCTCCATTAACACACTAAAACACACACTAAAGCTCGAATTCTAGTCTAACAATTGGTATCAGAGCACAATCAGAGTTGCTGAACGATCCACAAGCTTATTACAAGCTTAATTTGTGCTTAATTTCAGAATTTGAGCATTTTTCTGAAAGGTTCATTTGCAGAGCTCACTGTTTCAGTGATTCCTGCAAATTAAGTGTGTTTCTGTCCTTATTTTGTTGACCGATCGATTTTATATCAATATATCTTCCTTCGCTATCAATTTCAGAAGCTAAATTCATCATTTGAGTAGTTTTTGATCGAGCTCTACAAATCGCATGTTCGTGAGGGTTTGAGTTCCAGTTGAAATTAGAACCTAATTTGTTTGAGGATTTGTGCGCATTGATTTTCTGAACATTTTGATATAAAATTCGAGTCCTAATTCGCAAAAATGAAGAAGATATCGAAGATTTACAATCTTCTCTGCAAATGAGGTGTTGGCTGAACGAAGAAGACAATAACCGACTATTTTGTCGTGTTGTGGTTACTCGTATTTGCAGAGGTCGTTGGCTAAGTGGTATTCTTATTCAAAAGTGTCATTTGCAGAGCTTTTTGCTCGGCAAATACTTGTTTTTATCAAACCAAATTTGTTTTTTCCACCAAGTCCTAAAACAACATAATGCAGAGCACTTTGCTCGGCATTCATGCCATTTTGATTTCCAAATTTTTTTCCAAGTATGAAATCAACTGTTTGCAGAGCAATTTGCTCGGCAAACAGTGCATTTTGTTCAAAATGGATCCAAGTCTTAAAATCAATTGTTTGCAGAGCTTTGAGCTCGGCAAACAGGCATTTTTGATTTCCAAGTCTTTCAAGCCTTAAAAACCACTGTTTGCAGAGCTCATTGCTCGGCAAACAGTGCTTTTTTGTCCAAATTTTTGTTCCAAGTCTTAGAACAACTGTTTGCAGAGCATTTTGCTCGGCAAACAGTACAAATTGGATTTTTTATTTTGTCAAGACTTGAACCATCCATTTGCAGAGCATGTGCTCGGCAAATACTTGAAAATTCTTCACTTAGTCTTAAAACAACTGTTTGCAGAATGCTCGGCAAACAGTACAAAGTGAAAATTTTTCACCAAGTTTTTTAAAATCAACTGTTTGCAGAGCATTTTGCTCGGCAAACAGTACAAAGTGAAAATTTTTAACCTAAGTTTTCAAATTCAACTGTTTGCAGAGCTTTTTGCTCGGCAAACAGAACAAAATGAAAAATTTTCACAAAGTTCTTAAATTCAACTGTTTGCAGAGCTTTTTGCTCGGCAAACAGTACAAAATGAGAATTTTCTCAAAGTTTTTAAAATCAACTGTTTGCAGAGCTTTTTGCTCGACAAACAGTACAAAATGAGAATTTTCTCAAAGTTTTTAAAATCAACTGTTTGCAGAGCATTTTGCTCGGCAAACAGTACAAAATGAAAAAAATTTCACAAAGTCTTAAATTCAACTGTTTGCAGAGCATTTTGCTCGGCAAACAGTCCAAATTGAAATTTTCCTCATTGAAATTGTTCTTTATCAATTGACAACATTTTTGTTGTTCAATATAAGAAAATTTCATACATTTCAAAGGAGTGAATCTGAACAGCTCATTTGTAGAGCTTTGAGCTCTGCATTTACATGTTTCACTCCAATACAAATTAGAATTTCAAATTTTTTATTCTTTATTTTTATTCTATGTTTCTTTTATTATTATTTGTGCTGTGTTTTAAAATGTTTATTTGTATATGTGTATTGTGTGTATATATAGTATTTCATAAGTGTTTAGAGTGAGAGGCAAGGTATCGAACGCCTTTGTGTACTACCTTGTTTTCTTATCTTTTAATACTTATGTGATTCTATATATTGTCTTGTTTTGTATATATATTTGGGTGAGATGCAAGGTATCGAACGCCTTTGTGTACTACTTTGTTCTCTCATTTTTAATATATATGCAAAACATTATCTGTGTAATAAATGTGTTTCTTAAAAGTTGGTATATTTTGTTATTTTTTCTGTGTTTAACATGTCTTTTCTGGTCAAACTTTGGTCAGTTTGTCTTGAACAGAAAAAATAATAAAGTATCCAGATGGCAATGTTCAGAGAAGGAGATTCAATGAAAATGCAAGCTAATCAAGCATTACATATTCCTTTTGCTTGCAAATTTCCTATCATTCCAGAGATTCTCAGCTATCATCCACTAAATAATGCTTTAACTGGAGGTGCACTTGTACCTGAGAAGTATGTCTTTGAGCTGTGGGAATCTATTGAATATGTGCGAGGAAGTAAAAGGCACAACACAGCAGAATACTTCAAATTTTCACTAGAATCAGAAACTGAAATCTTCAACTGTAGATTAACTCTGGATGAATTTAGAACAGTCATTGGATTTCCTGTTATAGAAGAATACGAAGAACTCCCATCTGTTGAGGAAATGTTGGCAGGAGTTCATTCGTTGGGTTTTGCAGGAGATTTGACAATGATGAGAGATTTTCGAAGAAGTAATGTAGCAACTCTCTGGCATACGATGTACAATATTCTTTCAACCTGCTTGATGCCGTCACAGAAAGGAATTGATCTGATGACAAAAGATTCTTTGGCAATCTATTATGCAGTCACTCACAATGTGCAGTGTGACTTTGCGGCGATAATATGGAAAAAGCTGATTCAAGTTGTTAAGGGAAAGGATAAACAAGACCGAAAGTACATTCCCTTCATCAGATTTTTCACTCTGGTTATCGAAGATGCTCTTGATAATGCAGAAGAAATTCCAAGGTTGGAAGACAGCTTTAAATGTGTGATTGCTTTATATAAATCCAACTTGAGAGGCACAAGTTGTGAACCGTAAGACCTTTTCCGATTCCACCATTTTGATAAACCTGGTTCCTGCTCAGAGTCCTCACCTTAGGGCTTATCTTGAGTGGTTAGTCTCAGCGATGGGGTCTGATAGCCGACAGACTCCTTCCCAAGCTGAACATAGGTCGCCAAGTGAGGGTCCTAGTGTGTCAAAAAGAAAAAGAGGGGTTAGTGATGAAGGGGCCTCTGAGCAGAGGAAAAGAAAGTCTAAAAGAGTTATGTTTCAGCAAGATGTTGCTTCACCTGAACCTATTTCATCACCTGTTTCACAATCCACACCAAACATTACATCACAAATATCACCTTCACAATCTACACAATCTACACCAACCGTTCCCCTTTCACAATCTTCACCTTCGCAATCGACACCTTTACCATCCGTTGTTTCACCGAATCCACCAATTCTAACACCACCTCGATCAATTGCTTCAATACTACCTGATGAACCAACTCCACCACCAGGTAGACGACTTAAAATGTCTGCTAGAAGTGTTCTAAAGCAGACTTCAAAGAAGAAGAAATCAAAAAGAAAACATAAGTTGTCTAGCTCTGCAAGACAAAGACTAGAATCTTCTTCAGCAGATGTGAATGACCAACCTGGTGCCTCAGCGGAGTTTGATGTTGAACAAGCAACAAGAATTGTGCATAATGTTGAATCTGAGATTGAGCCTGAGAATGTTTGCACTGGAGATGATGTTGTGCAGAAGGAACAAGGCGGGACTGAGGGAGGAGTTGAAAATACCAGAGAGGATGTGCGGTCCGGGTTAGGACAAGGGCAAAAAGAAAACGATGGCCCTCCATTAGATTCAAACAAATGTGTCTAGCCGGGTTGTTTACCCTAGGGTAGAAATCGGGAACTGCCCATTCTCGTATGCACCAAACTCTCCCAACCATTCTGACTCCTCACAACAGGAGTTAGTCTCAGAAATACACGGGGATAAGCCACGCTCACCACACTCTCCTCATTTGGAGGATGAGAGGGTTGAAATTAGAGAGGACCAGCCCCACCTCTCGCCTTCAGTTCATGCACAAGAGTCTAGATCCCTAGGGACACTGATTCACAAGCCCAGTTGAGTACTGGTGCTGGAACAAGCGGAGGGACCCACTTTGTGTGACCCTCAAGGACAGCTTGGAAATCCTGCCTTAGCTAACATCACGCCAGCTTTAGCCGCAGGTAACAGTCCTCAGACGAGACTGGGGAGCAGTATGAACGCCGTAGTGACACTGCTGTTCCTCAGGATCAACCTGAGACTGTATTAACGGACATTCTCAGTGACCCCGGTGTTGTTAGTGGTGTTGCCCAACAACAAGTCCAGGACAGTGATTTATCACAGTCTAGGACACCAATTGATTCGGGTTGCAAAGCCCATGAATCTGAAACTGCTGGTGAGGGTATAACCTGAGGATCCGCAGGAAATCCTGACTCAGCATCGCTGAATTTAGGTCACATTTCAAGTGTGCCAACAACCCCCGGGTTGGCTACTCCACCTCCTACACAAACACAAAGAACACCAACACCAAATGAAATTCCATCAACCTCAACAAATTTACCTACAAAAGACGCTGCTTGTGAAGTTTTATTGAATATTTTAAGGTCTAAGGGTGATTTGTTGACGGTAACTGAAAGAGGGGTGTTGAATGCTCTTGAGGTGCGAGAAAGAGAAATAGCCACTGAAAGAAGAGTGAAAGAGTTACAAGATCAAGTTGAACGTCAAAAGGCTGAATATGATGCAAAGCTTGCTGCTTTTGAATTGAGATTGTTGGCGTTAGAGTCTTGCCGACCGGCCTCGGTTCCTTCTCGTCGGGATGATCCTGATTCTGATGATCACCCCGAGGGGGAGAACCAAGGAGAAGGTCAAACAAACATTGATAGTACTTCGGCAAGAGTTGAAGGAAATGTTGGAGATGTGGTGATGGAAGAAAGAGCCGAGGGCGTAAATGTTGAGAATGTTGAGGAAACAATAGATGATGTGATTAGAAGAAGGTTAGTTGATGTGTTTGGTGCTGAGTCGGATGTAGAAAGTGAAGAAGAGTTTGGAAATATTGAGGTTAATGAAGAAGAAGGATTTGTGATTGAAAGTGAAGTTATGGAATATGCTGAAGATGATGCAGATATTGAAGCATTGAAAGATAATGTAACATTTAATGAGCCAGAAATAGTTGAGAATCCAACAAATGATGAAGCTGTTGAGGAACCTGTGTTTGAAGACTTCCCAGATCTTGATTATTTTGAAACAGGTTCTTCAAGCAGAAAAGAAGCTGGAGAATCTTCTACTCAGGGTTTCACAACTCCTCAACACTATACGTTTGAAGAATTCAATAGTTTTGATGAATTAAAAAAGACTCCTGAAGCTGCATCCCAGAATTTCAAGAAATCAACGTATAAACAAGTGTTGAAAGAAGCAATCATATCCGAGGAAGTCCTTCCTGATTATTTTCCAACAGAATTAACTGAGGAACAAAGGAGGTTTATTAATCGGGGATACTTCTTGAGGGATAAAGAAAGAATGGTTGCTCTGGGTGTTAAGCCAAAGGAGGAAGCTAAGAAGTCAAGATTTCTGGAAGAAAGAGCTTATCCAATCTTCTGTGGAGCTACAAAAGTAACCAAAACAAAGAGACCAGAATTGGATTCGATGTATAAGTTTAAGGAAGCAAGACAAATCGAAGAATACAAAGAGCTTCTCAAACTCACTAAGCAATACAATCCAAAGCTTCTGGAAGAACAAAGAAACCACAAGATTTTGGTGCTCGTCAGAGTGATTTTGGTTAAAAGGATTTCTATATCTGTACCTTGCTTTCATGTGAAAAGAGATAACAATAAGATGTACAGATTCACAGAAGCTCAGTTCAAGCTGCTACCAGTTGATGACATTATCTTTCTCTACAACCATTTCTTGAATGCAATGTAAAGGTACAAGGAAGATGTTATTGCCTTTGAAGCAGTTAAAAGATACATGTCAAGCTGCATTCAATACGCTTCATTGGAAGACTTTCAAATTGGTTTTGAAGTGGTTAAGAGAAAGATCAATGTACCATATCCAGATCAAAGTCTTTACACCAGAGACATTGAACAGCTCTCAGTATTGGTCAGATCATAGAAGAACCATCCTTTGGTGTTGTCTTTTTGAACAGCAGAAAAAAGAAGATCTTCATTCGTATGGATGAACTTGCTTCTTATTCAGATGGAACACTAGAATTTTGTAAAAATGTTTTGTTGTGCTTGAAAGAAGATGATCAAGATGAAAAGAAAAAGGAAGTATTTGATAAGGTAATATCCAAGATCAACCAAAGACTCGAGTACAGAGACAGTATCAGAATGATGAGAGAGGCAAAGAATGTTCAAAAGTCTAAGTACGTCGTACGTCGAAGAGGAGGTTGTTGGATCAAGTACGAGCCAAGTCATCTTCCAGGCCCACAAAACATTCCACCAAGAAACTATGAAGCAAACATGATTGTTCCTGATGACAGACCAGAAGGAGATAATTGGTTCTGGCATCCAAATAAAGATAAACCGAATACAAGAGCTTGATGAATGACAAGGACTGGATATTTTTGACAAATCACTACTAAGGGGGAGATTGTTAGAAATATAATATGTAGTAGTTGATTTGTGTACTTTATGTTGTTTTGTACTTAGAATGTAAACATGTTAGAATGGAAGGGGCATAGTGTAAATAGATCATATGTATATAAACCCCCTCCATAAGTGAATATGTAACCTTTTACCACATAATACAAACTAATCTTTCCCTGACATCTCTCTACTCTCTCTCTCTACTTTCTCTCACTAGAAACCTCCATTAACACACACTAAACACTAAAGCTCGAATTCTAGTCTTAACATAAAGGTACGCTATTATTTATATTATTTTTTCTTTTTGGATTATTTATGAAGTCTAATGTGATACTCTACAGATAGACTCTCCCATCAGACTGGGGGGCTTGATGATATACCATATACGGAGCTTTACCTCCGTATAAAAGACTGGATACGAAGGACCCTTCGTAAGCAGCGAAAGTACCAACATACTGTACTGAGCGAACATATCCGTAGCCGAAGCTACGATGTATACCTCCGTAATTCCGGAGCTCTCAAAGATAATCACAAAATAATAAGGAACGGATACACATAAATCTATTCCATGTTTATCCGACCTCCTAAGAAGGAATGAAATCAAATGCTCCTATAAACTAGGACACAGTTTAAGAGTCCTAAATATATCTTCCATACTTAGAAGATATCATAAAAAGAGGAAGGGATTTACCCTAAATTCCTATCTTCCTCCCCAAGGCTTTATCTTCTATATAAAGAGAGGGGGTGCCCTACGATGCAGAATAATAAGTACATTCAATCCCTAAAAACCCTAATCACAACACACAAACCCAAAGCCTCATAATTCCGCTAGAAACAACAGGTATAAGCGTAAAGCGGCCTACGGACCTCTGACCGGAAGGGAATCGCCAACAAAACACCCAAAACCACCTCACACCTTCGGTTGAGCCATATTGCGATTATTTGATCAAACACTCCCTAAGTGTCAACTCTACAAATGCAACGTAAGAGAATAAGATAAAAACAAATATGAAGAAAACGCAAAAAAAAGGTGCAACAAGAATGGTACCTTCACAACACCATATCAAGACAGGATCATCAGGAGAACCCTCCCATGACATCGTAATGCCACAAAGATACAGAATCACAGAGGGATAGGTAACCAACTCAAATGGAGACCTACGCACCTGATGGACCAATGGATTATCAAGAGTAACCCAATCATGCACATTATCCTCAAAAGACATACCCGACACCAACCTATCCGTATTCAACAAACCCCTAAATAGTGGATGAACATACTCCTCACTGAAAGACAAAAACCTGGGTCTCCAGTTCAACATATCAGAGTCACCAATATCAAAAAACACCTACCAGGCCTCTCCTCAACCATAACCCAACCATCACGAATACCCAGTTTGAAGAAATACCGAAACACACTCATCGATGGCTCTACCTCATAAGCACGACAAATAACGACAAACGACATTATCATGGTAATCGCCAAGGGGTGCACCACAGATAAATACAGATCGTAATAATCAAGTAACCCTAATAACCAAGGAGATAAAGGGAACCTAAGATTGCCACCGGAAAAAGGAGCGGTATACATACCTATAAATCCAGTAGGCGCATCAAGAATCAATTCCGACCGTCCCGGAACCCTAATGTCAGGATCATTGGGGCGGCAAAAGCACCGACGAAACCATGCGACATCTTCCTCAGTCATCTCCGAATACGTGGTACTAATAACACGAAAATGATTACGATCCATAATATGGAGAAGATTAAAAGGGGAGGGAGCGGATATTTTTGATGACAATGCAAATAGGAGAGTAGGGAGAGTGAAAAAGAAGAAACTCTTCGAAGCCGTCAAAAATTAAATAGGAGACAAAAAGGATAGTTTGAAAAACCGGCGCAGAGACCACCCAAACCGTCGATTGGTTTTCTCCTTGGGATACGCGTGCCGAATTAACTCTTGATGGGAAGCATACGCGGCAAAGTAAAATTACAATTTTACCCTTCAAAAAGAGTTCCGGAGAAGCAATGAAGCATCCAAAAACCGAAGCCCCTTCAAGCTCCGGTTATAAAGGTACGCTATTATTTATATTATTTTTTCTTTTTGGATTATTTATGAAGTCTAATGCGATATTCTACAGATAGACTCTCCCATCAGACTGGGGGGCTTGATGATATACCATATACGGAGCTTTACCTCCGTATAAAAGACTGGATACGAAGGACCCTTCGTAAGCAGCGAAAGTACCAACATACTGTACTGAGCGAACATATCCGTAGCCGAAGCTACGATGTATACCTCCGTAATTCCGGAGCTCTCAAAGATAATCACAAAATAATAAGGAACGGATACACATAAATCTATTCCATGTTTATCCGACCTCCTTAGAAGGAATGAAATCAAACGCTCCTCTAAACTAGGACACAGTTTTCCATACTTAGAAGATATCATGAAAAGAGGAAGGGATTTATCCTAAATTCCTATCTTCCTCCCCAAGGCTTTATCCTCAATATAAAGAGAGGGGGTGCCCTACGGCACATCATCATCAAGTACATTCAATCCCTAAAAACCCTAATCACATCACACAAACCCAAAGCCTCATAAATCGGCTAGAAACAACAGCTATAGGCGTAAAGCGGCCTACGACCCTCTGACCGGAAGGGAATCGCCAACAAAACACCCAAAACCTACCTCACACCTTCGGTTGAGCCATAGTGCGATTATTTGATCAAACAATATTTTTGATACCAGTCAAAGTATAGTTGGTTCTTAATCAAGTATTCTTCCCTATTACTCTGTTACGTATGGTAAGTAAGTATAATTCACAAAATTAGTTATAAGTATGAGTATATATAAAAATGTATATGTCTAGACTTCAAATGTGTAAAAAATTCATTGTAAATTTGAAAGGTTCAATGAATTTGCCTGCTGGAAATCTATCATATTCGACCCCTCCAAGTGTTAAGTCAAAAAAAGGAAAGAAGAAGTCCACTATTCCAAGTCACAATAGTCATACAACATTTCAAAGGTCATCACCAGTTGGTAGAAATCCTCGATATGTTCCTACTTCTAATATGGACACCAGATTCAATACAGGAAACATACCTGCAATGCATTTAGATTCCAATGATGAAGAAGTAGTAACAGAAATTTCAAAAATTAAAGGAATTTCTCCAGGTATTTTGTTTTACTTTATCTAATTACTACTTTAAATACTAGAAACTAAGCAAATATAATATTAATTGTGACCCTAAAATTACTAGAAAATAACTTACAATGAAATTTTGGACCAGCATACATTGACCATGGAGATGCCATACATGTTTGCCATAATTGTAAAGCACTGTTATGGGAGGCTGAAATGTTAAGGGGTAATCACGATCGTAAGAAACTTGCTTTTTCACTCTGTTGCTCAAATGGGAATATTGAACTACCACCACCAGTTGAACCTCCTCCTTTGTTGAAGAATCTGTATAAAAGTCAAACCACCCGGAGCAACAATTTCATGAATAATATCCGAGCATATAATATGATGTTTTCTTTCACTTCTATGGGAGGTAAGGTTGACAAAAGTTTACAGAGAGGGAAAGGTCCATATGTCTTTAGACTACAAGGTCAAAATTACCATCGTATGGGTAGCCTTCTTCCGGAGAATGGTGAAGTTCCTAAATTTTCACAACTTTATATATATGATTCTGAAAATGAGGAGGCAAACCGAATGAAAGCAGTCAGGTCAGTTTCAAATGTCCCAAATTATTTGTTTCAAAATTTGGTTGTAATACTAATTATAATTAATTCCCTACATATATTATATATTTTTGTAGTTCTGGTGGTCACTCAAAAAGTGGGAAAAAAGATGACCTTAAGCATGAAACAATTACATTAATTAAGAATATGTTAGACTCTTGCAATCCTCTTGTGAAGTCCTTCAGAATGGTAAGGGACTGTTTCCAAGAGAATGATTGGCAGAATGTGAGTTTGAAGCTGATTGGTACAAGACAACAAGATGGAAGGCAATACAATTTGCCAACAGTCTCAGAAGTAGCAGGGTTAATAATTGGTGATGTTGACTCAGTGATTGATAGTAGAGACATTATTCTTCGAACTAGGAATGGTTGTCTTCAAAGAATTAGTGAACTTCATCCATCTTATCTTGCACTACAATATCCGCTGCTTTTCCCATTTGCAGAAGATGGTTTCAGGGTTGGTATCAAACACAAGGGCATTCCAGATGATTGTGATGTAGTAAGGAAAAGACTTACATTGAGAGAATTTTTCTGTTATAGAATCCAGGACAGATTGAAACAGTTTTCCCTCCTACTTGAGGCCAAAAAATTGTTTCACCAATTCCTGGTGGACGGATACACCATGGTAGAAGCCGACCGTTTATCGTATATAAAATCACAACAAAAGAAACTCAGGACATGTACTTTCAAAATTTGAATGCGCATGTAGAGAATGGAAACATTGATGCTTCAAATGCTGGTAAGCGTATATTGTTACCATCGTCATTCACCGGTGGATCTCGGTATATGATGCAGAAGTATTTGGATGCTATGGCAATTTGTAAATCAGTGGGATATCCAGATTTATTCATCACAATGACATGTAATCCGAATTGGCCAGAGATTTATAGAGCTTTGAATGACAAAAATTTGAAGCCCGAAGATAGACCGGATATTTTAACTAGGCTTTTCAAAATAAAACTCGATGCTCTAATACAGGATTTAAAGAATAACAGAATTTTTGGTCGTATAGAAGCAGGTAGATTAATGCTTTTGTTGTAATTTCCCTTTAATTATTTCGTATTTGTTATTATAATATTTAGCTTCTAACTCACTTTCAAATCCCCTTTTCAGTTATTTATACAGTTGAGTTCCAAAAAAGGGGACTGCCTCACGCACACTCTGTTTGTTTTTGAGTCCTGGTCACAAATTCCAACCGCAACGGATATTGATCGTGTGATAAGGCTGAAATACCTGACAAAGATGAAGATCCAATATTATATGAACTGGTCAAACAATTCATGATGCATGGCCCATGTGGTATTGATAATCCAACATGCCCATGTATGTTCCAAAAAAGGGGACTGCCTCACGCACACATCTGTTTGTTTTTTAGTCCTGGTCACAAATTTCTAACCGCAACGAATATTGATCGTGTGATAAGGGCTGAAATACCTGACAAAGATGAAGATCCAATATTATATGAACTGGTCAAACAATTCATGATGCATGGCCCATGTGGTATTGATAATCCAACATGCCCATGTATGTTCCAAAAAGGAAAGCAGCAGAAAAGTTGTTCAAAGAAATTCCCAAAGAAGTTTCATGATGAAACTTCTGTTGATGCCGATGGATATCCTGTATATATGCGTCGGAATCTTGGTAATACAGTGGAAAAAGACGGGGTCCCACTTGATAATCGGTTTGTCGTTCCTTACAATGCTTTTCTTCTTCGAAGATACCAATGTCATATGAATGTTGAATGGTGCAACCAAACAGGTGCTATCAAGTATTTATTTAAATACATAAATAAGGGACCCGATAGAGTTACAGCCCGCGTTTATCAAAATAATGGTGCAGAGACGTCTTCTGGCGACAAAGAGAATGTAGACGAGGTCAAAAATTACCTTGATTGCAGGCACGTTTTCATTGATGTAATTGTTTTGTTACAATTCACTGTTTTTATCACTATGTGTTAAAAACTAATATTGCATTGTAGGTATGTTTCTGCTTGTGAGGCGGCTTGGAGGATTTTTGGTTATGACATTCATTACAGGTGGCCACCGGTGGAAGTTTTGCCATTCCATTGTGAGAATGAGCAGAGTATTGTATACGACGACAATTCGAATCTCTGTGATGTTGTTACTAATCCTACTGTGAAAACCTCAATGTTCATTCAGTGGATGGCAATGAACGAAGTCGATGAGTTTGCCAGGACGTTGAAGTATATCGAGTTCCCCAAACATTTTGTTTGGATACGCAAAGACAGAATTTGGAAAAGAAAAAGATACGTAGCTCCAAATGTTGGCCGAATTCATTATGTTCCACCATCGCTTGGTGATTGTTACTACTTGCGGATTCTACTCAATCATGTGAAAGGTCCCACATGTTTCAAAGACTTGAAAAAAGCCAATGGAAAAGACTTTGAAACCCATAAAGAAGTGTGCATAGAACTGGGATTGTTGGATGATGATAAAGAGTATGTAGATGCTATTAAAGAAGCAGATTCATGGGCATCAGCATCATACTTACGACAATTCTTTGTCCAGTTACTCTTATCGAACTCGATAACCCGACCAGATGAGTTGTGAAACAAAACATGGACGTATCTAAGTGAAGACATTTTATTTAACCAAAGGAGAATTCTTGACTATCCAGGTAATTGAATCAATGTTTTAACTATTATTAACTTTTTTAATTTCGAGTCAACTACATGCTTTTTTGATAAATGGGAATTTTTAATACTTTATGTTACTTCGATTGGTATAGGCTTGGTACTTGAAGACGAAGTAGTCAAAAGTTTGTGTCTATCAGAAATTGAAAGTTTATTAAGAGGTAATGGAAGTTCACTTAAAAATTTCCCAGAAATGCCTTATCCAAATGAAGAGTATGTGTCTTCATTGAATAATCGATTGATAAGGAGTGAGTTGTTGTATGACAAAGCAAGTCTACTTAAAGAACATGCAACTTATTTAAAAAGCTTAACTGTTGAACAACGCCATCTTTATGACACAGTGATGAAAGCGTTCATAAGAATGATGGAGGTGTTTTTTTTGTATATGGATATGGAGGTACGGGAAAGACTTTTCTATGGAAAACCTTGACCGCTGCTTTACGTTCGAAAGGTGAAATTGTCCTTAATGTGGCGTCAAGTGGAATTGCATCCCTCCTTTTAAGTGGGGGTAGGACTGCACATTCAAGGTTCGTTATACCCATTAACATAATGGAAAATTCATTGTGCTCAATTGAACCAAGTAGTGACTTGGCGTCTTTAATAAAGAAAACGAAACTAATCATTTGGGATGAAGCGCCCATGATACACAAGCATTGCTTTGAGGCTCTTGACCGCACAATGAGAGATATCTTACGTTCAAGTTAACCAAACAGTGAAGGAACTGTTTTTGGGGGAAAGGTGGTCGTATTTGGTGGTGATTTTAGGCAGATTTTACCGGTTATTCCTAAAGGTACCAGAAGTATGATTGTCAATGCATCTTTAAATTCCTCTTATCTATGGCACCATTGTCAAGTACTTAAACTTACTGTTAATATGAGATTAAAGGTGGGGTGTTTAGAAAATGAAGTAGAAGAGATTAAAGAATTTGCGGATTGGATATTGAATCTTGGGGATGGGCTTCTTGGCGAGGAAAATGATGGAGAAGTAGACATTCAAATTCCAGATGATCTACTTATTCATGACACCGAAAATCCACTCGATTCTCTCATTAAATTTACATATCCAAATATCATGGATAGTTTATCTAATCCTCTTTATTTCCAAGAAAGAGCGATCCTTGCTCCAACTCATTTTTTGGTTAATTCAATTAACGAAAAGCTGCTACAAATGATGCCAGGTTATCCATTACTTCATTCAAGTTTAATAGTCATTTAGTTTTGTAGACTTATTAAATACTATTATCATATAATTCGTGGTAATTTCTTAATGCAAGAAATGAAATAGTCTATTTTAGTGCGGATAGTCTATGTGAATCTGATGAAGCCACAGAAATTGACATGGAATTGTTCTCCACAAACGTCCTAAACAGTCTACATTTGTCCGGATTGCCACAGCACAAATTGGCATTGAAAGTTGGAGCTCCGGTCATGTTACTTAGAAACATTGACCAAGCAAACGGTCTATGCAACGGCACCCGATTGCAAATCACAAAACTTGGAAGACAAGTGATTGAAGCAAAAGTCATAACTGGAACGAACATTGGTCAGCTTACATTAATTTCTAGACTTAAGATGACACCATCCGACAAGAGAATTCCAATAAAAATATGTCGTAAACAGTTTCCTATTGCAGTGTGCTTTGCAATGACCATCAACAAAAGCCAAGGCCAATCTTTGGATCGAGTAGGATTGTATCTCCCACGTCCTGTTTTCAGCCATGGTCAACTATATGTGGCAGTCTCTAGAGTTAAAAGCAAAAAATGTTTGAAGATTTTGATTACTGATCAAGATAACCATGTCAGCAAAACAACTACTAATGTGGTTTACAAGGAAGTACTCCAATTTCTTTGAAGTTTATTCGTAAGTTGTGTTTTGAATGTAAATTTTCCAAATTGTACAACCAAATTTGTAATTCAGAGTAATTAAAAAGACTAATGTTTCAGGTTTGTATTATTATTATTAGATGAAGCATTGGAGTATTATTAATACTATTAAGTGTGCATCTGTAATGTAATCTAGATCACCAACAAAGGTAACTACATAACATACTACATACATTTACTAACCATAAGTATTCAACATATTTGGTAACAAAGCCATAGTAAACTTAGCAGAATAATATATGAAGTATGTTGCTGCAAAAGCAAACCAAAATCAGCAACCATACTTCCGATACGTCCATAATTCCTAAAGTTAGTTAAGTTACATGTCCAAACATACCACAGAGACTTAATACATACATTAATTGTCCAAACAGTACCTTCCATGATGGTGAGATTGTACACTTAACACACATCCAAGTGAAGTGTTCCATTTTCCAAGTTGTCATCCGGATTGAATTGAAACCTCAGCTTCCCATCTTCCTCCACTCCAGTCTGTCCCATGAAGTACGTCCAGTCCATGATCATAACCAGGTGAGTAAGATCTCCTGGCCTACGATAATCTAACCTTGGAACAAAATGGAATGGGAATACCATCTGACCGAAGTGAAGGACACCATCACCGTAGTTGAACAACTTATGCTTTTGAACAAAAAACTTTGGCACAGTCTACACAAAACAAAAAGTTGACCACTGTCATGAGTAAATAAATAAGAATACAATGGACGTATATAGATGGAGAAGACATAAAGAGATACCATTTCATTCCTTGCAACAGTGTGATGGCGGATTTTCTGGAAGCAGTGTGAGGCACGTTTGGAGTGGGCAGGATGAGCATACCTACACTTGTGGGATTTTGGCTCAGGACTTGCATCATCATCTGAAGAAGATGGCCAGAAGTTCATCTCCTTATTATCCGTAAAGACTACATCATAAAAAATTTGTACCATACGTTAAACTGTTACAAAGATTACATTATCAAGAATTGAGTATATAATTTTAGCCACAAAATAATATTACCTTCAGCATGAACATCAACAATATTTCCATCTGGTCCAAACACATCTACTCTGAAACTCAAGTCGAAGTTGTTGGTGAACTTAAGAATGTAACCGGGACGAAGATTATTCTGTGAACAAAAGTTCCTCCACCCAACCCCCTCAAAACCATAAGCAATTTTTCCATTGAGACCATCCAAATCATAATAGCGGTAGCTAACAGTGACTTTAGCATTTTGCTTCCTACCAAAAAGAAGAGCGGTATGTTGCCAATCATGATCACTGTTCCTGTTCAAGTTGTACAACAGGCATGGAGAAAGCACCTATAAACAAAAACAATTAAACAAACATTTCCCAAAGTAATATAATAAACAAACATGTGTAATCATAATAAACATAATCATTCAAAGAGCTTCGTACCACTTGATGAAATGTGTAATCATTTGCTTCAACTAGCTGACTATTAACAGCGGAATCACCAGCCCTCATTATCCTACGATACTCCAAACCACCAGCACAGTAAACTTGGATACCAAATGTATACTCCTCTTTCCAAGTAAAACAAAGAGTACCAAATTGTTTGTAGGGATCCGACTTCACAAAGTTATTCCAGGAAGTACCGGAAACAAAACAAGTCCCATCCTCCAAGTGTGCAGCATAAACCAAATGTGTGTTGCCCCTAATATCAATCAATTTCATACGAAACAATGCTTCTTCTGGCAACACATTGGCTACAAGTTTTGGTATGACCTAAAAAATATAATCAAAACACCATATTATCAAATATAAAATACATATATTCTGCCTAAAAATCATCTTCCAAATGTAGATTTGTAGAAAGCACTAACCAGTTGCTTTTCTAAATGCTTAGCATCTCCACATTTCACCAGAAATTGGAATTCGAATTCAAGCTATTCATACGAGTAAAAAAACACAAAACATTAGGATATATCTAATTTTTCATTACGTACTTTAGGTTCAAAACAATATAACACTCTAAAACCCTAAAATAAATTAGTAGGCTAAAAATGGAATAATAATAAAAATAAAAGGACAATGACAGATATAGTTATATATATATATATATATATATATTATAATATAATAATTCTTCTATATTTTCTATATATTGTTAACATGGTATCAGAGCAGTGTTCTTGATTCTTGGAACAAACTGCCGATCATAAAAAATCCAAAATCTAAATTCCAAACCTAAATCAAACAAACATGTCCAATCGATTCAGAAACAAGGTAGGTGTTCGTTGTTCGATCGAACCACCATAAACCACCAACCAGTATCCCTCTCCACCGGAAACACTACTTGTCCGATCATCACCACCACCATAAACCACCAGCCGATAGCAGCTTCGGTGGTGGCGGTTGCCCAGAAAAACAAAACAAAGCCTTGAAGGAAAGCTCGCCGGAAGTTTGGCCGGAGAAAATCTCCTCCGTGTCGAAAAGCTCCTGCAGAAGAAGAAGCCGCCGGAGATAAAGAAGAGACCAGAATCAATCAAGCCGCTACCACCAACCAGAACCGTCGGCATCCAATCTTGATTAAACAACCGACACCGTCACCTTACAACCCGCTGCCGCCAGATCACCACCGCCGTTCCAACCAACCGCTGCCACTAACAGTTGTTTTTTTTCCTGCCACGGTCACTGGTCATCCTCGTCGGATCACCGTGTGATCTTGTGACTGTAGATCGTTACTTTTTGTAAAAAGGAGGGAGCAGGAGTAGCAGCGGCGGCTTCGGTAGCAGGCAAAGGGAAGGATCCGGTTCCATTTAAAAGAAAACTAAGAAAACATTTGTTGTTGTTGTTGGTAGAAAAAGAAAGAAAGAAAAGATGGTTGGTAGTACTAAAAGGGGTGTTTGTCGGCAGAAAAAAAAAAAGAAAGAAAAAATGGGTACCTCAATTCTTGTTGGTGTAATGATGTATCTATGTTTGATACAATTGAAAAGAGTGGCAGACAAAGAAAAAGCTATATTTTTAATATAGCATGTGGAGACAAAATATTGTAAAGATTAAAATAAAATAATAATAAAATTCCGAAAGAGAGACAAGAAGAGAAAGCAAAAGTCGGGTTCAAGTCTGTGAAGCCGCAAGAAGACCGCAAGGAAAACAAATCCTCCAACTTGAGGGGGAGTGTTCGAGAAAGAAATATTTCTTGGCAAGTTGGGAGTTCGTAATCTTAACCTTCCAACTTGAGGGGGAGTATTGGAAAAACCAAAAGCTACCATGTCGGAAGGCGGTAGCTCAAAATCAAAAGCTACCATGTCAGAAGGCGGTAGCTCAAAACCAAAAGTTACCATGTCTAAAAAGGCGGTAGCTCAATAGCTCAAATCAAATGCTTCCATGTTTGAAGACGGTAGCAAAACAATCAAAGATGATGTCGAAGGCAGTAGCAAACCACATGATACCCTCCTATATTTTTTTTTAGGGGGAGTATAAGCTCATTATATTAAAACCACCACACAAATCAAGCCACCATGTCTAACGACGGTGGCTCAGTCAATCAAACCAAAAGCTACCATGTCTGAAGGCGGCAGATCAAAATCAACGGCTGCCATGTCTAAAGGCGGCAGCTCAAACCAAAAGATACCATGTCCAAAGGCGGTATCTCACAAACAAAATTGTGAGACTACCATGTTGAAGACGGTATCTCAAATCAAGTCTACCATGTCTGAAGAAGGCGGTAGCTCAAATCAAAAACTACCATGTCCGAAGAAGGCGGTAGCTCAAATCAAAAACTACCATGTCCGAAGAAGACGGTAGATCAATTATCAATCAAAGGCTTCCATGTCTGAACACGGTAGCTCAAGTCAAACTCAAAACCAAAACCAAAGCCAAAATCGAAACCAATTCAAGTTGAATATTGGAAATCCCACTATTCAACTTGAGGGGGAGTGTTAGAAAGTGTGGATCAAATAGAAGAAATATGAAGAGCCCAACATTGTTATTGTTGGGCGTGAGCAACCAGGAGACTAGAAGACCCAACATGGGCTGAAGAGGGAAAAAGATTTATGAGCCGAAGTCCAAAGGAAAAGAGGCGGTGGAATGAAACTTAGGTGCCAAGCAAAAGTCAAACAATCCTATGTGTATATATATTCATTATTATGTACGTAGGAAAAAATACAATCAAAAACACAATGTAGTCCTCTGGTTTAGTTGTTCTCTTTAAAGGCTATTCAAAGCCTTATTATCTTCTATCTAATAATAATAATTCTTCTATATTTTCTATATCAATTGTTAACAGCTATAAATAATAATGTTCTATTTAATAATAATAATAATAATAATAATAATAATAATTATATAATTTCACTCTCTTTTTGTTAAATTATTATTGATTATATATGTATATATGTATATATAATGATTATAGTGTATATATATATATTATATACCTTGTAAATGTGTCCCTCTCACTTGTCTTGGTATTAGTTGATGTGCATGTTTGAGGTTGCCTGTCTCACTCAAATGGTTTTCGTTGTAATAGCCCTGGGTTTTGTAGTTTTGATATTTTGATTTTTGTATGGCTAGGTTAGCTTGTGTTTTAACTCTATATGGCATGTCATATAGAGAATTAATGGGGCACTCAGCCTCATTACTTGTGATGTACTGTTAATTGTTGGTGGTATAAAAGTTTGAGCAAGGTAATCCCTTTTACCCAAATATTATCCCAAGATAAACCGTTTTTTTAGTAAAAAAACAAACACACATGGTCCATGGTCCCAAAACTGGTAAAAGAAAACAAAAAAACGGAATAAACAAATGGTCCCCTGTCCCCTAAAAGCTAATCCACCATTTATTTCGAAACCCTAAAAAACACATGGTCCCAAAACGGACCCCAATACCTTTAAATATCAAAAACCCTAACATGACAATGAAACCACCGATTTTGTTCAAATAATCGAAGCATACAACTAAAATAGAATGATTAAACGAAGTAGAACTAAGAAGAAAACCAAAAAAACTAACCTTTCCAGCCATACTTGAGTGTTAGAAATTAGATGGAAGATTAGTGTTAGGTGGGTAGCACTGTAGTTAGAGAGAAAGGAGGGGGGGGAAGTGGGAGATTAGGTAGATAAGAGTGGATTAGATATTTTCAAAAGTAACCCTATACTTTTACTAAGTTTATCAATTGAACCAAAATATGTTTTCTAAACATATAAAATAACATACCTTAATTAATAAATAAAAACTTTTTTTAATTACTTATTAATCATTTTTTTCCAACCATATCCCGTGTTTTCACACGGGTTCTACATCTAGTGTTGATATTTAATGATGAGTAGAACAATAATGTGCTGGGTTTGTAAATGGATTGTGGTATAGTGTAGATTATTGATATAACAGTGTTAGGTCCAGTTTGACTGGACCCACTCCAGACTTGAAGACTGGAGCGTCACTGAAGATTTGTCCAAAAATAATGGAAGACCAGTAAGCATCTCACTTGTATAGGAAATATGGAGTTCACCAGATTTCAGCTTACTGGACTTCACTCCAGTCCAGATCGATTTTACTGAAGACATTCTTACTGAAGTCAAAGACTGAAGTTAGAAGAAAGAAGACTGACAAGCAGTGGAGCCCACTGTCAGTCTTACCAGATCTCCTGACTGGAGCTTTGTCAGTGTTCTAGACCTTACAAGTCTGAACACTGATTACGAGGAATTGACTTTTGCCTTTACACACTTTTACATGGACAATCCATTTGTCTATTGATAAAAGTACAATACGTGTGTAAATGTGGTTGGTTAAAAGGATGACAAGTCACATCAACATGACTTTATCCTTATACTTTAACCAATGCATTTAAGGAATTAAAGTTGTTTCCTTAAATGCATGCAACCATATTTTGTACGGCATAATAAATCCACTGTTGAATTTATTTGCCTATAAATACCAAGTCACATACCTCGTCCAATTTACTTTTTGCATAATTGGTGAATTTGTCTAAATACTCTCGATCGCAACAAGGAATACTTCACAACTTTAAGTGTTTCGATCAAAAGAGAATATTTAGCAAATATAGATCATTTGTAATTCATAGGTTGTTAGGATATTTACATACTTGTAATATCTTGGTTCCGCAACAACCTTGTATTTTATTTAACATCATAAATAAAATACACTTGAAAATTACATTGTGTTCCACCTTTACATTATCTATTGCTTTAAGTCTTGTATTACTTTATTTATATATTTGCATTTATATTTAAGTAATACTAGTCCAATCTAGTGCATACTTGACTTGTTGTATTTTACATTAGTGGGTTAAACCATCAAGTGAGTGACTTACAAGTGGTATCAGAGCAGAAGGCTAACAAACTTGCCTAGATCTGCATTCTTGATGGCCACCCCAGAAAATACACAAGGAGGTTTCACTCTTGGTCCTGATCCTATTCAAAATGATCAAAATGAAACACCTGTTATTAACAATAATCCCCCACCTCCTCCTACTCCTGCTTCTCCACATGTGCATGTGCACTACTAAAACAATCCTGTTCCTAAATTAGTGGGAACAGTGATGAATTTAGGACGTGGAAAGCTAGGATGATTTTACATGTTACTGGCATTGAGAGGAATATGATTAAAATTTTAAATGAAGGTCCTTATATTCCTAAATCTCCTCTCAACCCACTTCTTGATCCAACTGGATCTAGATCTGGAAGGGAAAAGAGGGAGGAACACTGGTCTGAAGAGGAGAGGAGACTGGTAAATCTTGATACCATCCTTAAAAACATGATCCTCAGGGCTGTTCCAGAAACCCTAATTCCCACACTAGTTCTCTATCCCAGTGCTAAAACCATGTGGGATGAACTGGTGAACCAGTATGAAGGAGGTGATGACACTGTTGTTACTAGAAAAGTCTCCCTAAACAAAAAGTATGAGTCATTTTTTGCTCTCCCCAATGAGTCTCTTACTGGTACTTACACCAGATTTATGAGCATTATAAACCAGTTGAGAGGACTGGGGGTTGAGAAGGACAAGGATATACTTTTGGAGAAATTTTGTGATATTTTGCCCACCAAATGGTCTCACATGATTTTGGTTCTAAGACAAGGAAAAACTTTGCATACGCATACTTTATCAACCTTGTATGGAGCTTTTAGATTTACTGAGGAAAACCAAGCCCAAAGAATTGAGGCTAAAAAGATGCTTTAAATCATGCTTCCAGTAGTTCCACTGTGGTTAGTCATACTGAACCACCATGTGCGGCATTAATGTCTTCCGAGAATGTATTTTCTATGAAGAAGATGATGTCTGAACTAATGGAATCTGGAGTCACAAATAATATCTCACCAGACTGTGATGAAGCTGACAGTGATGACCTGGTTGCAATGATTGCTAAAACGTTTAACCGTTTTAAAGCAAGAGCAAATAGGCCCACTGGACAACATGCACCCAGTTCCTCTACTAACAAGACCAATCTGACATGCTTTAAGTGTGGCAGAAAAGGTCATTTCATGAAGGAGTGCAAGTCCAGTCAGTTCATTTCTCAGTCTGGTCCATCTGTTTCTTATCAAAAGCCTGATGATAGCTACAAGTCCAAGTACAAAAAGCTTAAGGCTCAAATTGCTCTCATGTCCCAACAAATAGAGAATAATAATAATAAATGCATGATTGCAACTACTGAAGAAAAGTGGGTTCCCTCTGATGATTCATCAGTTGATGAAGAAGAGGAAAGAGATTGTTGTTTCATGGCTCTGGCAGACCAAGAGCATCTGGTGAAGGAAGATGTCACATCTGGAAGATGGGTGGACATAGTGATCAAAAAGGTTAGTGAATATGATCTTGAGACTGACCAAGAATTAAAATTGGACATTGCTGAAGCTCTTAATGCTGATTTAATCTTTGTTGAAACTGTTAGATCTGACATGTCAAAAGGTTTTGAAACAGATTTCACTGAACTTTCAATTTTACAATCAAAATTAAAAGAGCTCTAGGATATTGAGCTAGCTTTTCAAGCACAACTGGTCCAGGAAAAACATGACCTTGAAATAATTTTGCAAAAAGAAAAACAGGTCATTAAATCATGGCTAGAAACAAGAAAGCCATATGATGGAAATACTCATATTGCAGCATTAATACCAGTTATTAACCGGTTACCAGAAGAGGTCAAACCAAGCACCATTTATGATGAACCCTCTACCCCAAAAACTTGTATTATCCCAGCTCAACTCCCAGAGGTTAAGACTGGAGCATCACAGATGACTGCTCCAGTTAAAAAGGTCAATCAAAGGAAACCTTTGCCTCATTCTGCTTCAAAGGAATCGTCTGTTCCTAAGAAAAAGAATGTCTCCCCTGCTAAGACTAAAGTCCAGTCATCTGAAAAAGCTAAGGTGTCATCTCAAGAAAATATTTTGTTAAGGATGGAGAGCCAGTTTCAACTACTGGCTCGTCAAGTTCAAAGTTGTAATGCAAGACTGAACAATTTTGAGGGTACTTCATCTGGCCCTAAACAAAATTCAAAACCTTTTTCAAAGAAAGATAAAAATGTTTCTCCAGTCGAGAAGAAAAAGAAAAAGGTTTCAAAACTATCTACTCCAATTGTATTTTCAGAGAAATCTACTATACAAGAAAGTGAACTCAACCAGATACCTCCAGGGACCTATAAGGGAGGGTCCAGTGAACCCATCAGTCGATGGGTTCCCAAACTAACTAATTAATCTGGTGGATGTGCAGGGCGATCGAAAGAAATATATTTGGTATCTTGACAGTGCTGCTGGCAGGACAATGACCGGATGTAAGACCATGCTGGAGGAGTTCATAATTTCTGATGGACCCTCCATTACTTTTGGAAATGATGGTTGTGGAAAGACTGAGGGGTATGGTGTTCTGAACAATGGACAAGTCAAATTCAGACGAGTTACTTATGTGAATGGTTTGAAATATAACCTGATCAGTGTAAGTCAACTGTGTGATGATGGCTACCAAGTATTGTTCAATATTGCTCAGGGCATTGTATTCAACAAGGACTGGAAGGTAGTATTGATTGCTCCAAGAAGAGGGAATGTGTACGTGATGGATATGGAAAGCTCTCCTTCAGAGCAGTGTTTCTATACTCAAGCTGATGAAGACACAAACTGGTTATGGCATAAAAGGTTATCCCATTTAAATTTCAAAAATATTAATAAGTTGTCTAGAAAACAACTGGCAGATGGGATACCTTCAGTTTCCTTCAAAAAGGAAAGGCCATGTCCAGGATGTGAGATGGGGAAGCAGAAACGTGCCAGTTTCAAGACCAAGCAGAATTTTAGCATATCTGAACCACTTCATATGCTTCATATGGATCTTTTTGGTCCAGTGAACGTTCAGACTCGTGCTGGTAAAAGATACACTCTGGTGATTGTCGATGAATTTTCCAGATATTGCTGGGTTATCTTTCTCAGGTCTAAAAATGAAGCCGCTGCTGAAATCATCGCTCTTATTAAGCAAATTGAGCTCAAACATAAGCGAAAAGTGTGTCAGTTAAGAAGTGACAATGGAACGGAATTTCAGAATGCTACACTGGAGTCATTCTGTACTGACACTGGCATCTCCCAGAATTTCTCTTCAGCACGAACTCCAAAGCAAAATGGAGTTGTAGAAAGGAAAAATCGAACGCTGATAGAAGCTGCCAGGAGTATGCTTGCTGAATCTGGTCTTCCTACCAGTTTCTGGGATGAAGCAATTGCTACTGCTTGCCACACTCAGAACCGGTCAGTGTACATCAAAAGGCACAAGAAGACAACCTATGAAGTATTAAGAAATAGAAAACCAAATATTGGTTATTTTCACGTTTTTGGATGTCCAGTTTACATCTTGAACGACTCCAGTCAGTTAGGCAAATTTGATGCCAAAGCTGATGAAGGATATTTCTTGGGTTATTCAGCCATTCGCAAGGCCTTCAGAGTCTATAACAAAAGACTGGAGAAGGTTCATGAGTCCATACATGTCACATTTGATGAATCAAATGCAGCAATCAATAAAAAGCCAACCCTTGATACTCCCCTAGTAACTCCAATTGTCTTCTGTGAATCTGATCCTATCAACTACAAAGATTCAGAAGACACAGTTTCCAGTCATCCTGATCTGGAACCTGTTCAGATTAAGAAACCCACCAGTAGTACTCCTTTCTATCCTTCAATAAGCTTCAAACTACCCTCTGAACTTATTATTGGATCAGATGTTCGTACTACTCCCCCAGTATCAGATTCAGTTGAAACTGAACCAGTTCTCCAGGAAATGCCTACAAATGAGGAATTTCATGATGCAAATCGTGATCTTAATGACTCTGATGAAGATGTGGAGATAGTTTATGAAGAACCTTGGGTGCCAGTTGATAATGATTCAACTGGTGCACCCCAACTGAATTCTTGCACTGATATTGTTATACATAACAATCCTGGTCAATACTCTAGGTGGTCAAAAGCACATCCTATTGATCAAATCATAGGAGACTCCAGTAGAGGGGTTCAGACCAG
The DNA here is from genome assembly GCA_034093135.1 of Erigeron breviscapus. Classification (NCBI taxonomy): domain Eukaryota; kingdom Viridiplantae; phylum Streptophyta; class Magnoliopsida; order Asterales; family Asteraceae; genus Erigeron; species Erigeron breviscapus. The sequence continues at coordinate 36,481,214 of CM067172.1, forward strand.
AAGAGCCTCCAGTGAACAATGTTTATATGTCAGCTTCTTATCACTGATAGAACCGAAGAAGATTGACGAGGCTATGGAAGATCCAAGCTGGGTGATAGCTATGCAAGAAGAGCTACACCAGTTTGAAAGGAATAAGGTTTGGAACCTGGTTCCTTTCCCAGTTGGCAAGAAAGAACCAATTGGAACCAGATGGGTCTTCAGGAACAAGGTAGATGAAGATGGCCATGTTGTCAGAAACAAGGCCAGATTGGTTGCACATGGGTATTGCCAATCAGATGTTGATTTTGATGAATCATTTGCTCCAGTGGCTAGACTTGAAGCGATCAGAATATTCTTAGCATTTGTTGCTCATCATCAATTCAAGGTCTACCAGATGGACGTAAAGAGTGCATTTTTGAATGGAAAACTGGAAGAAGAAGTTTATGTCAGGCAACCACCAGGTTTCGTTGATGAAAAACATCCCCACTGGGTATATCGTCTGGACAAAGCACTTTATGGTCTCAGACAAGCTCCACGTGCCTGGTATGACACTCTGACTAAACACTTATTGAAAAATGGCTTTAAAAGAGGTGCAATTGACAATACCTTATTTATTTTTCGTGAAAGAGGTAATCTTCTGCTGGTACAAATTTATGTTGATGACATTATTTTTGGGTCTACTGATGAAAATATGTGCAAGAAATTTTCTAAAATCATGTCTTCAGAATATGAAATGAGTTTAATGGGTGAATTAACATTTTTTCTAGGTCTTCAGATTAAACAAACCAATGATGGTATTTTTATTAATCAAGAAAAATATGTTAGAGATTTATTAAAGAAATATGATATGAACTCTTCACCATCTAAACCCACTCCAATTTCTGTACCACTCACTCTGGACTCGGATCCAGATGGAAAACCAGTGAACACCACTGTCTATAGAGGCATGGTTGGTTCACTAATGTATTTAACTGCCAGTAGACAGATATAATGTTTTCAACATGTTTATGTACCAGATATCAGTCTAATCCAAAAGAATCTCATATGCTTGCTGTAAAGCGCATACTGAAATACCTTAAGGGTGTACCCAGTTTGGGCCTTTGGTATCCCAAAGGCTTAGGCATGGATCTAATGGATTATTCAGATTCAGATCATGCAGGTTGTAAGATAGACAGGAAATCCACTACTGGTGGATGTCATTTCCTTGGTGGCAAACTGGTCAGCTGACCAGTAAGAAGCAAACTTCAGTTTCATTGTCAACTGCTGAAGTTGAGTATGTATTCTGCAGCCAGTTGTTGTGCTCAGATACTCTGGATGAAAAGCCAGTTGCTTGATTATGGTATTAAGTATTCAAAGACCCCAATCTTCTGTGATAATACCTAGTGCCATTGCTATCTCAAACAATCCAGTCATGCACTCAAAGACAAAGCACATTGACATCAGGTATCATTTCATTCGTGATCATATTATGAAAAATGATATTGAAATCCATTTTATTCCCACTGACAAACAACTCGCTGACATTTTTACTAAACCACTGGATGTAAAAACCTTTGAACATCTTGTTGGTGAGTTGGGAATGTTGAACCCTTAAATCTGGAACCTTGTTATGAACGCCTTTGTGACACTGACAGGGTTCTTTGATTTCCAGATTTATAAATCTATACCAGCTTAGCTATCGAACGCCTTTGTGATACTATCTTTGCATTAATAGATTTATGGATCACCATTCCAGGGGGAAGACTCAGACCATATATTTTTGTCCTTAAAATGTTTTAATTTCAGGGGGAATTTATTTTCCCACTGGAAGAATTTTTCTGGAAAATATCACTGGTACATTACTGGAAGAATTTATTTTCCTCCAGTACACCATCAGTACATATCTTCACTGGCCTAAACCACCAATGACACTAGAGTGTCTAGTCAACCTCCAGATGTACTGAAATGAGTCTTGGGTTATTAGTCATGATATTTGAATACTTGGTCTTTGTGCGTGCCACGTAAGCAAACCTTTTGAATGGACAGTTACTGTTTATCCTACGTGGCATGTCATTTTTTCAAACTTAATGATGGATATTTTACCTTGGAAAGATAAAAAGTACAAGTTGGTTATTTTTGTGGGCTGTCAAACTGTCATACATTTATGTGTGATGGGATGCATTAAATTTGGATTTCAAAACCGATCAAAATTACTTTGAATAATTTCAAATTAACCGTTTTGAATTCCATTTTCTCTCTGCTCTATAAATACCCATATTTACTCTTTTTCACTTCATTTCGAAAGTATTTACTCCCAAAATTCCTTCATTTACTCTCTTTTCCATTCAATTTCCAATCATCACTCTCTTTCATCATAAATTCATAAAATCATCATCATTTCTTTCTTTTTCTAGGTTATTTACTTGTATAAAATGGCTCCTCGACAATCAAACTCCAATAAAAATCTTCTTTCTGCTACTTATTCTCCTCCTGCTGATGTTAAAAGAGCACCACATATTTCTTTAGAAGCATCTGCCATTAGAATAAACATGAATAATTGGATGGCAAAACTTTCAAGCACCCATGATCCTCAATCAATCATTGGGCGAATGAATGCCTTCTTTCTTAGTTGTCCACTTATGGTGCCCTAACTCTCAACCCAGGGAATATGTACCACGAATACTTGTGTGAATTCTGGTACACAGCAGTGTATGTGGAGCAAGATCAAGCAATCCACTATACATTGAAACAAGGCACCAGGGCCTTCACTCTCACTGTTGATTCTCTCAGGGATGCCCTTCGGTTAAATTATTTTGCAGAAAATGAAATGGGCATTACACTTCCCTCTAGCATTAATTTGAGGGATGTGTGTAGGCAGATGGGGCACACTGATATATTGGATGAGCATGGCCAGCTTCAGAGAAAAGGAACAATCTACATGAGCAAGCTGACAGACTCATGGAGATTCTTTTTTACTCACTTGGTTGAATGTTTGGGAGGCAGCTCTGGAGGGTTAGATCAGATTAACCAGACACAACTCCAGATTGCATATTGCCTATGGTTTGGATACAGGGCGGATTTTGCTCAGATCTTCTTTGATGATCTTGTTGAGCGTTTGAAAGTGAAAGGTAGAAAAGCTCATGTACCTTTTATTCGTTTCCTTTCACTTGTTTTTAAAAGAGCTCTTCGTAATGAGTATGATTATGAGTCAAATCATTTTTCTGTTTGTGAGTATATGAGGGATTTAAACCAATTAAAATCTACAACTGGTGAAGTTGATATCCCTCCTAATATGCTCAACCATTTTCGAAATGATGAAACCGATGCATCATCACCAGATGAGTTGGAAGAGGCTCCAGGCGGGCTTCAAAATAATGAAGGACCCACTGGAGTCCTCAATGCTGAAATGGTACCACCAGTAACCCAGGTGGTCCCTGACCCTCAGCAGAATGTGATTGTCTTACCTGAAAACACCTCCAGACGACCAAGAAGCGATAAACCTCGTCGTCTTAGGAAATTGGGAGATGTGGTTGCTCCTAGTAGTGCCGTTGTTATCCATCCAGATTCCTCCCAACAGGAATCTGGAGATGTCAATACGGGAAAACCCACAAGCAACCACTTCCAATCTTCTTTTAGGGGATAGTGGTGAAGATATTAGAAGGACATCCCATCCTTCAGTAGAGTCCGTGTCAGCACAATCTCTTGTACATAGCCATATTTCTGACACAACTCTTGCACAGACTGGGGTTACTGGAGCCTCACCTCTAGTAATTCCAGTTTCACATTCTTCGGCTGGTGACATAATGAATGCAGATGGTACTTTGATTGTGGAACAAGAAAATATTGAGCAGGATGCTCCAATTGATTTGAATAGGGAAGTTGGTGATCAGACAGTTGGTGAAGCTCCAGTATGGGAAGAAGTAGTTGAGTCACCTTTGTCTGATAATGATAATTTTGATGCAAACATGGATTTTCTGGGTGATATTGCTTCATCAGATATACCTCCTCCACCAGAATCCACTGATATGCCACCACCTCCTGAATCATTAAATGCTCCACCACCGCCACCAGAATCAACCTTTGTACCACCTCCACCATCTTCACTTCCTCCAAATATTTCTTATTTTCAACCACCACCAGAAACACCAATCCAGACGAGACTCAATATTGTAAATTTTCCAGTCTCCAGTGCGCTTGACTCTACTGTTCTATCATCTGAAAGGCCCTCTGAAAGAGTCGAGGCACAAGTCTCTCTGGTGACCAGAATTGCTTCTGATCTTGCTCCTCCAAGTGGTCTCTCCACTTCTTCTTCAACCGAGGTCCAAGGCCTTTTAAATAAGGTGGCGGACCTGGAGAGATCACTCCATTCTTCTTCTCAGGTTGTTTCTGAATTTAAATCTTTATTGTCAAATAATCTTGCATCAGAAATGAACCTGTTTGCTGGAAATGAGAAGATTGTGTTTGAGAAGTTGAATGAACTGGTACTGGCCACCAACAAAAACTCTGAAACTATTAAAGTGGCAGTCCAGGGATTGGAGAAGAAACTGGTAGCTTCTGTTCAGACTGCAGTCAAAGCAGAAATTATACAACCACTGGCAGGTCTGAAAGAAGAATCCAGAAGTTGACTGAGTCAGTGAGCCTTCTGGAAAGTAGGCCAGCCCTTGACCAGAATTCTGTTGTTAGTCACATCAGTGATGAGTGTGCTAAGAAGTTCAGAAACTGCATGTTGAAAGACATCACTGAAGAAATTTCTGGGTCAATTTTAAGAAGCATTCAAGATGGGTTGTTGCCTCAAGTGGTGAAAATGATTGATACTGAATTGCCAAAGCACTTGCCTTCAGAACTCCAAATTATCAAGAAGGAAGTGACTGCTTTAAGGAAAACTGTGAATATCACCACTCTAGTAGCTGGTCGTACATTTGGGTCATCTGACCGTCATATGTTGGAGCAGTTATGGAATGATCTCAAGTCTAGGACTGGTGATCATTCCAAGGGGGAAAATCTGTTGTTACTGAGAAAACTGCTGCTACTGAGGAGATGGTTGAGAAAACAAAGGAAGTTCCTGCTGGTGCTATTGAGAAAACAAAGGAAGCCATTGAAAAATCCTTTGGTACTGAAGCCATTGTGCAAGAAGAAGAGGTTGCTGGTACTGATGCCAGTGAGCCCCAGTTTGAAGAATTCCCAGACATCATCACCACTTTGAAAAATTTGAAAAGAAAGAAACACATGGTGTCTAGAGAAGAAATTGAAGAGAATGTGGAAGATGAAACCACTGAAGGTTTTCCTGAAAGGGCGTCAGTAGATGTTGAAACATCTAAGAGATTGGAACAGCAAGGCACTTTAATTGACATTTTCAAAAGAACTCAAAGAGAAGGGTTGCTGGCCCATAAGTTAGAGATGGCAAATATGGGAACTCTGGATTCCTACAATGCTGGCAGGTTGGGCATTCACGTTGATGTGTATAAGTTGATAAAAGATGATCCCAGAGTTCACAAACGTCTTGATGCTATGGATGATGTATATGTTCGTTCCAGATACTCTGAAGATGAACAAAAATTTGATGCTGAAACATATGGTCGCCCTGTTCAGGAGTTGATTGAGTTAAGGAAGCAGGAGTTAGTTGACCTCCAGAAAAAGGTCAGGTCAAATGCTGCAGCTCTGGAGAACGAGTATAGAAAGAAAATGAAAGGTGGACCCAGACTCCCAGCCAGAAAAACAAAGGCTGCCAGAGATGCAGATCTCAGTACCTTCATTCCGCTGGACACCTCCAAAAGAATTGATCAAGTTCAAGTTCAGAAGTTTTGGATGATCTGAAAGTGTCCAGGGAAACTGAAGCAATGATCCAGATGGCAAAACAAAAAGACAAATATAATGAACTGATGATGTTCAGGGCAAATGCCAGAAGGATCATAGGTGCTGAAATAAAATTGGCCGAAAATCATGAAAATTTGACCAAGTTTGAGGTTAAGCTGACCAGAGATGGAAATTTTGTTGATGAAAGGAAGAATACTTCAGTCCAGGCGTTTGGGTGGTCTGAACTGAAGGAGATTGGCTTGACATTCAGGGGGAAAACTGATCTGTCTCCAGATGTCAAAGCATTTTTGAAGAGAATTGAGAAGGTATGGAAAAGGAAGCAACAGATGGAAATTGCATTAGGCATGAGATCTCCAGATGCTTCACCTTCTCCAAAGGGAAAGACCACTGAAGATGCACCAGGACAAGCTTCAAAGAGAAGGGCCTGACTATTTATCATCTTACTTGTATTTGTATTTATTAATCAAAGTTGTAACTTTTTATATGTTGATGTCTGTAAATAAAGTTGCAAGCTTTTGATTCACAAGTAAGTGATCAGATTAAGTCTAAGTTAGAACTAAAAGATTAAAACTGGAACACTGATGATCTATAAAGTGTTCTCCAGTAACTTAAATTTTTAGACTTAGTCAAAATCAAGTGTTTTTCAAGCATACAATTGTATAGATAGAAGCTTGAAAAACCTTGCATTATTTCTGAACAAATAGGGGGAATTTGTTAGGTCCAGTTTGACTGGACCCACTCCAGACTTGAAAACTGGAGCGTCACTGAAGATTTGTCCAGAAATAATGGAAGACCAGTAAGCATCTCACTTGTATAGGAAATCTGGAGTTCACCAGATTTCAGCTTACTGGACTTCACTCCAGTCCAGATCGATTCTACTGAAGACATTCTTACTGAAGTCAAAGACTGAAGTTAGAAGAAAGAAGACTGACAAGCAGTGGAGCCCACTGACAGTCTTACCAGATCTCCTGACTGGAGCTTTGTCAGTGTTCTAGACCTTACAAGTCTGAACACTGATTACGAGGAATTGACTTTTGCCTTTACACACTTTTACATGGACAATCCATTTGTCTATTGATAAAAGTACAATACGTGTGTAAAGGTGGTTGGTTAAAAGGATGACAAGTCACATCAACATGACTTTATCCTTGTACTTTAACCTATGCATTTAAGGAATTAAAGTTGTTTCCTTAAATGCATGCAACCATATTTTGTACGGCATAATAAATTCATTGTTGAATTTATTTGCCTATAAATACCAAGTCACATACCTCGTCCAATTTACTTTTTTGCATAATTGGTGAATTTTTCTAAATACTCTCGATCGCAACAAGGAATACTTCACAACTTTAAGTGTTTCGATCAAAAGAGAATATTTAGCAAATATAGATCATTTGTAATTCATAGGTTGTTAGGATATTTACATACTTGTAATATTTTGGTTCCGCAACAACCTTGTATTTTATTTAACATCATAAATAAAATACACTTGAAAATTACATTGTGTTCCACCTTTACATTATCTATTGCTTTAAGTCTTGTATTACTTTATTTATATACTTGCCTTTATATTTAAGTAATACTAGTCCAATCTAGTGCATACTTGACTTGTTGTATTTTACACTAGTGGGTTAAACCATCAAGTGAGGGACTTACAAAAAGTAAGTAATTATAGTCGGTCGTTGATCGGGTTCGATAAACAACTTCATAATTACCGTTTTGCATAATTAACGTTTGCAAAATGTGTATCGTAAATTTGCATGTATTGGTGCATCGAGTCGAGCCTACTCATGAGCTTTTTTTAATAACTCGTAAAATACTCGAATCCATCCGGGCATTATGCGAACCTCGAGGGACGGTACCAAATGGGGGCAAGGGGGTGATGCCTCCCTCGAAATTTAGATCTTGTCATGTATTTTAAAATTTTCTATGATATTTGAAAATTTTCCTATAGGTTTTTAATATTTTGCCCGCTTTTGGTTTTATTTTTCATGGGTTTTTTAATTTTTACTGGTACCGCCTCTGCGAACCTCAAACCCGGATTTCACACGCGATAACGAGTGTAGCGAGTACTTACTTTTGTTTACGGATTTAAATTAATCGATATTAAAACTATTTCTAATATATGATCAATGAATTATCATGTGGATATACTTTTTCATGGACTATGTTTTCCCCATGGCTTTCATGGTACCTATCATAAATTTAGAACAATCCATTTTCTTTATGTAGTTTTTTGTATGATGTCACTCTAATAAAAAGTGTTTGTTGTCTAGAATGTGAGAGTGCAAGACATTGAATCAATCCTGAAATAATGGTGGGTAACCGGGGTGAAAATATACTTTACTTTTTATTGGAAGTATCAAACGTATAAAAGTTAAAAAAGACATGTGATTATTACGGATATATAACTTTAAAAACAAAAAAAACAAAAATGTAACAATAAACAAGAAATTTACATCCCTGACAACGTCCAGGTATGACACTAGTTCAAATTACTAGTGAATGACGAGTCTTTTGAAGTCAAATGTATGTGGCAAGTTCTAAAGTATTTCTCGTGACCTTTCCATGTTTAGTGTTTTTACACTGCCCAGGTATTACCCTGGTTGCAGACTTTTTAAGTTATAGACCTTATATAAAAACAACTAAATCTAGCTTTATCAAACATAAGCAACATGTGAATTTTAATCTAGATAAAATAATATGACAGATTATGTACTTACTTTTTAGAATCCAAAACTACTGCCAAAAACAAAATAGAAAACAACACATTATCAACTAAACCAAAATACAGACTAACATTAATTAATACTAACGCAAAAGTAATTCAATTACACGTAGTATACAACCAATTAATGACTTTTAATTTAATCACCATATTTGAAATTGTCATCATTAAAAGAAACTTGTGTAGCACATAAATTAAGTCCGATTGAAATAATAAATTACAAAAAATTCTGATTTCCCCATTGATTACAAAAAAGTGGTTGACCATAATCAACATTATTACATTCATAATCTTCATAACATTACCTCGTCCTCTTGAAGAGGTACTCCACTTGAACTTGTTTCATGAGTTTACTGATTCCGGGGAACACCAAGATATAACAGTTGCTTCTTTTTTCCAAGCGGACTTGTCCTCATCTTTAGGATCCAATATGTGGAAAACCTCATGCATAACCCATGTTTGGGTGGATTTATCAAGCTAGGTCTGTATTGATCATAAGCTCATCTGGCCTCAACTTCTTGGTAACCTATAATGAAAAAATATAATTCATAAATATCTATAAAGAACATTAATAACTTTTACCTCTAATAAACTGTTGGCATCTAAAATTTTTCTTGGTTTTCTTCTAAATTTTGTGCCTCCGCATCCATCTTTGAATATAATGAGTCCGAAAGGAAAGGATCTCATGATAAAAGCTCATGAATTAAATATTTTATAATATAAAATTAAAGTAAAGACACTAAAGATTTAGAATAAACCTTTAGGCACTCAAAATCAGAGTCCATGGCACCCGTTAAATCATTGGACATATCACCCTTAGTAGTAATCATCCAATGAACTATAACACAAGAAATAAATAATCTAATTAGATTATAGATTGTATATATTATTAGTATTAATGATAACTTCTTTTAGATGAGCCAAAACCAACCAAATTAAGAAACAAGAGGTGTGTATAACACAAAGAAGGAGAACCACATTACATACCACCATTATTTGAACTTGCATTTTATTGTAGTTTTTTTTTTTCAATTGATTTGGGAAAGAACATGAAAAAAAAAGGGTTTAATTCGGGCATAAAAATGGGAAAAAGGACGTGTGGGGGAAGGTGAGTGGAAAATATTGAAATACCCCTGCACGTGATGGCCATGTGCACACTTGGCAACACCATCAACGGTTCTGTTAATTTTGGACCAATCTTGGCAAGTCTTTAGGACCAAGGAAGAAATGAAGGACATGATGACCACGCATTCAATAGAAACTAGGAGACAATTTAAAATTCTAAGAAATGATAAACAAGATTTAGGATGAAATCTAAAGGCATGTTGGTAAGACGACTGCAACTTCAAGTTCTCAAGGTGGTGACTCACATGATACTTAGACATTAGCTCATCTTTTGTTGGTAAGAATGTGTAACTTGTATGTCACTTAGTCATTAGGTTCTGTTTTGCTAGTAAAAATATATTTTAATTATCATGTAATGATGCTACTATGGACTTGTGTTTTGGCATGTATTGATCCTACTTTGTGTATTGTTTTTGGTATGCTTTAGAAATAAAAGTACATGAAAAACACAATTTTGATATCACCTTGGATATATGTCGTTGTTCAAATTTTATATATGGATATATGTAGTTGCAGTCTTAGATATTGTCTTGTATATATTTCAATTCGACAATATTATAGTTAGGGGTGGTTGACGACTGGTAAAAACACTGCAGAATGTCGGAAAGTAAAGAAACAACCAACTTTTTGATATTTGTCATTTAATATGAAGCATTCAACTCTTCAGACAATATTTTAGGGGGTGCCTGGTAAGAGGTATTGGGGGTAAGGAATGGGAAAGGGAATGAATACTAATGTTTGGTTGTAGTAAGGAAAGATAATCAATACTTAGAAGTGGATAATGGAGCATTACCCAATAAATTGAGGGGTAAGGTAATCATTACTGATAATTCAAAAATCTCTTCTTCTCTCCTTTTTTTTGCTCTGCCTAGTACTGCTAGAATCCACCACTGCCACCTGACATCACCTCCAAATGCCGCCATCCGACATCACCTCCAACTGCCGCCATCCGACATCACCTCCAACAACCGCCATCCGACAATAGGCACGTAGAGGAGGGGGAGGTGGTTAAATTTTTCGGTGGTTAAGTGGTCTTTCTTTCGCCTTTCTTCTAATTATCATCGACACATACACTCACAAACTACCACTTTTCTTTGGTAGAAGATACAAGTTATTATTATTGCTGATCCAGTCTACTGTAACTACAATTTTTCGGTTGTTCAGTGGTCTTTCTTTCCCTTTTCTTCTAATTATCATCGACACATACACTCACAAACTTGTTGGTGCATGTTTCTCGGTGACAAGAGCATTCTAGATATGTGATGTATATTTTTATATTCAAGTCTTGTAATTTATCTTGTAATTACCGTTTGTCAATAATATTACCTTGCATATATTGTTGATCATATTGGGATCCTTTATGTTTATATGTTTGTTTATTATTTATGTTTTGCAGGTACTTGACATGAATGTAGACATTACATGTAAAGAGTAATTAAGTTAATATTGTTTCTGCATTTAACAGCAGTAGAAATATTAACTTAATGTACTTCCAAAGGGAAGTTAAGTTAATGTTGTTTCTGCGTTTAACAGCAGGAGAAACATTAACTTAATCAATACTTCCAATAGGTAATATAGACAATGTTGTTTCTGCGTATCACAACAGTAGAAACATTGTCGTTGAATGTTGTTTCTGCGTATTAACAGCAGTAGAAACATGGACTCAAATATTCCTAAGTGTCATTTGAGAGTTCTTGGAACAAGCAAAAGTTTGCTTGTTCAGAAGAACACTCAAATGGTTTGAGAGTTTCTTGGGAACAAGCAAAAGTTTGCTTGTTCAGAAGAACTCAAATGGTTTGAGAGTTTCTTGGGAACAAGCAAAAGTTTGCTTGTTCAGAAGAACTCTCAAACAGGCCAAACCCTAATGGGCTTGGGCCGTCAAAGAAACACGCAAACCCATAGGGTTTTGCGTGTTCCTGGCCACGCCTATATATATGGGTGTGTGGTTTGCGTGTTCCAACAAGAGTGTAGAGAGAGAAACGAGCAAAATCTTGAGAGAGAAACCTCTAGAGCTAAGAACGCACAAATCTAGTAGATCTTGTGGTGTTACTCGTCTCACGCACGAACCGCAAAACACACACCCGGTTTGGTTGGCTTGTAGACTTAGATTACCACGTTGGTTGGTAAGGTTCGTCCAGAAAGCCGCCTCACTATAATAACCAAATACGGGTGTTTATGTTCACGCAAAGATATATATATATATATATATATATAGTGATATATATATCATAAAAGTTAGATATAAAAACCGTTAGGTTATCTCTAGGAATCCGCCCTCGACATATCCTTAAGTCAATCTCGGTTCGATAAAAGAATAAGACCCGAGGGACTTACAACTGGTATCAGAGCCATAGGTTTTTATACCTTGGTTCGAGATTGATTACGGTTTTATCCCGTTTTGCGTGTTCTTAGGTGAAGTTTGTTTTCGGTTTCGTTTGAAAGAAAGGTTCAAACTTGATGCCAAAATAAGACATATCTTTATCCTAAAACTATTTTCTCAAGGTTTCATTGATCAAGTAACAATATCGGGTTCTAGATCTAAAAAAAAATAGCGTTTTACGTGTTATTGTACTTGTATTTTGCGTGTTCTTGGTACAATACTTTTTGCGTGTTTCAGTGCATCCTAGATCTGCGTGATTTTCAAACGATTTGCGCATTCATTGGTTTGCGTGATCTGGTTTGAGTGTTCTTCAGTTTGAGAGTTTTCAGTTTTGAGTGTTCTCGTTTGCGTGGTCCTACATCTTGCGTGTTTCATTTGAGTGTTCCCAAGTTTTGCGTGTTCTTGTGTACTTGTGTGTTTATTAGTTGAACCACACACACAATGGCAGCAAATTATTTTAACCAATTGATACTAATGGATCATGAGACCAGTAAGGGTAATTCACCACCCAAGCTGATGATCATTGACCAATACTTTTCTTGGAAAGGTCGATTCGAATCCTTTATGCAATTCACGGATATTAGAATGTGGACTTGTATGACAGAAGGATATAGTGCCCCAACATATGAGGACAGTGGTGTTAACAAAGTTTATGCTTACCAAGATATGACTGAATCTAATAAAAAATTGTATGAGGCAGAGAAAAAGGCCCTATCATGTTTAAAAATGTCATTGCCACAAGAAATAATACATTTATTTAATAGATTCAATACATCAAAAGAACTTTGGTTAGCATTAAAGAATCATTGTGAAGGGGATAAAACACTTAAAAAGAATCGTAGAGACCTTTTAAAGCATCAGTATAATGTATTTAATGGGTTAAGAAGTGAAAACTTAGATCAACTAATTACAAGGTATTATCATTTTGTTAGCAAGTCACTCATATATTACAAAACAGATTTGAAGATGACAAACAACACAAGAAATACTTAAGGCCTTGGTTCTAGAGCTGAGTCAACTTGGATGGTTCCAAGCTGAGTCAGCCTGATCATCTTCACTGGAAGAAGGTATCTCTCAAGCTGCATCAAAAGAGGAACAAGCACTTGGTCTAAATCAAAGATGAAGAACAAGGATAGAAGACCAAGCTGATGGGTGGAAATCAACTTGGTTCTTACAGTCAGCTTGGAAGGTACATGTTCAGCCTGGAGTCTTGCAAGTGCTCCAGAGTTGTTGTAACTTTGTATATATCATCAATCAACTGGATAAGCACCAGAAAGGACATTCTAGAAGTGCCAGTTGTTGATTGTAAACATTTTATGAGGTGTCCATTATATTGTTGTTGCACGATCAACCTTGGTGAGCAAGTAGGGAACAAAAAGGACAATGTCACTGTCACCTAGTACTGATCAAGCAGAAGTCATTAGATCAAGACGCGTGGAAAGAAATGGACGGCATCCAAGGCAGTGTTGATGCCTATATAAACCAGCCTTTGTGTCTCAAGAATGTGTGCATCCATAACATTAACTCTCACAATGATTAAAGCTATCAGCTTGGATCTGTGTTGTACTCAGCTTGGGCTAGTAGAGTTAATAAACAAAGTTGTAACTTGCTATTCAGCCAAGTAGTTAGATTTGTAGGCTAATCTGTTCCACAACTACTTGTAATTCTTTTTATTCATCAATAAAAGAATTGGTTGAAACTCAGCTTGCACTTTGTTCTTGGACTGCACTTTACTTTACTGTCTTTATATTCTGTTTATTTACTTACTGTTTCATTAATATAATTATCACAAGCTGAATATGGACAAATACATTAAGATAATTTACATTCCGCATTAAAAAGTGTTTTCAGCTGATTAAGTTTAAAAGTTGTATTCACCCCCCCCCCCTCTACAACTCTTTGAGATATCTTAAACCATCCTGTTATCTCCTTTGTGACCTATCAATTTGTTAGCAGAGTTGCAAGCATTTGAGGTTACCTAATCTGAGGAGGAAAAAGTCGAGAAATTTTTGAGCTCCTTGCCGGAAAAGTGGAGTAATTACATTACTACTTTGCAGGAGAAAGCAGATTTCTCTGATATGTCTTGACTCAGATAGTTGCTAAGTTTCGGGGACAAGAAATGAAACTAAAGAGGAGGGAAGCAGGATATAATAATGCTCAGATTCCCGAGCTTTATTACGGTACCTACGATCAATGTGAGTCCAGGTTCCTCTGAAGGAAGCACAAGGGCATTCCTGAGTGAAAATGTTGACTTGCAAAAGATCTCGTTTGACTTTGAGGGGAATATGTCTTGTTTCAAGTCAGAGCGACAATTTAGGCAACCGTGGATATCCTACCTCCAGTGCTAGTTCCACCGTGCCTATAAGTGTCAAATGTGCGGAAAGTCACTTATCCGTTCTTGCGTCATTTGTGACATCATATGAGCAGTTTATCCCAAGGAAAGGTTCAAGATCCTGGTCTTATAGATGAAGACTACGGACAGATTGATCCTTTGGACTTGGAAGAGATTGACTTACAATGGCAAATGGCCATGTTGACTCTTCGGACTAAACGGTTCTTATCAAGAACAGGGCGAAAGGTTGTGGGTTCCATGCTTGGCTTTGATAAGTCAAAGATAAAGTGTTACAATTGCGAGGGCTTTGGACACTTTGCTAGGGAATGCCAGAGACCTAAGAAGGATGATAGGTCTATTGTGACTCGTCAAAACTTCAACCAAGGTGGATCAGCAACTCCTCCTGGTGCTCCACAACGAAGATATTTTCAAGGATCGAGTTCGAATGTCAACAACTCTTCTCAACAAAACAGTTATCAAAGTTCCAAGGTTGAAAGTCCAAACTCTAACAACCAAAATGGGTCAAGAGCTTTGGTGGTTCAACAACAAGAAGGTTCTTATGACTGGGGGTCTATTGTTGAAGAAGCCGATAATGCCTATCTTGATGAGATCAGTTCAGATGTGTCATCAGATTAAGAATTAGATATTCAAGAAGGTGATGACACTGGATCATTCAAAAATCCTGAGAAATCAATAGTTGTGAGCACTTCAAACAAAGTCGAAGATCAAAAGACAATATCGGGTCTGGCGAACTTCATGACGAATTTAGCTATCACATCGTATCCAGTTTCAGTAGAAAGAACTGATAGCATGTGGAACATTGATACTGGATGTTCTAATCATGTCACTGGAGATAGTAGTGTTCTGTCAGACTTTGTTAAGATTTCTGATGTTCAGGTGAACTTTGTCGGATCTGCACAGGGAACTGCAACTGGTCATGGTAAAGTGAGCATCACAAATCTTTATCTTGACAAGGTGTTTCATGTTGAGCATCTTAGTCAAAATTCTTTGAGTGTTAGTCAAATGCATGATGTATGTCATAAGTGGGACAAGGATCATAAAAATGTTCCTCGTTTGGTTCCTGAAACTTCCAGGTTGATGAGCCATCAACAAGTGGAAGAGTAATTCTGGAAGAAAAAGAGACATTATATTTGAGACACTCAAAGTCTACTCTATTAAAGCCTGTGAAGACCATGAAAGAAGTGTTGGAAAGATTTTCTTGCATAGAAGAGATGACTGAGTATGGAATTCCTATTACTGAAGAAAATCTCAGAAGATTGTAAACATTCTATGAGGTGTCCATTATATTGTTGCTGCACGATCAACCTTGGTGAGCAAGTAGGGAACAAAAAGGACAATGTCACTGTCACCTAGTACTGATCAAGCAGAAGCCATTAGATCAAGACACGTGGAAAGAAATGGATGGCATCCAGGGCATGGTTGATGCCTATATAAACCATCTTTTGTGTCTCAAGAATGTGTGCATCCATTAACATTAACTCTCACAACGATTAAAGCTATCAGCTTGGATCCGTGTTGTACTCAGCTTGGGCTAGTAGAGTTAATAAACAAAGTTATAACTTGCTATTCAGCCAAGTAGTTAGATTTGTAGGCTAATCTGTTCCACAACTACTTGTAATTCTTTTTATTCATCAATAAAGAATTAGTTGAAAATCAGCTTGCACTTTGTTCTTGGACTGCACTTTACTTTACTGTCTTTATATTCTGTTTATTTACTTACTATTTCATTAATATAATTATCTCAAACTGAATAGACAAATACTTTAAGATAATTTAAATTCCGCATTAAAAAGTCTTTTCAGCTGATTAAGTTTAAAAGTTGTATTCACCCCCCCTCTACAACTCTTTGAGACATCTTAAACCATCCTGTTATCTCCTTTGGGACCTATCAGGTGGTATCAGAGCAGGGGTTTTGTAATACACTTAACTTGATCCCTCTCATTTAACTTTTATTTTGGTTTAAAATATGTCTCAACCTATGTACACTGATAATGGTTCTTCAACCAGACCACCCATGTTTGACAAGACTGATTTCAGTGGGTGGAAAGAAGAATGTCCCTTTTTCTTGAATCTATTGATAATGACATGCTTGACATACTTGTTGATGGACCTTATGTTCCAAGGGATACAATAATCACACCTAGGCCAGCTCCAACTGATGGATCTAAGCCTGGTGCACCTGATGTCAGAGTTGTTATCAAACCCAGAGCAGATTGGGGTGATGAAGATAAAAGAATGGTCAACTTGGATGTAAAGGCCAGGAACTTTATTGTCCAAGTACATCTATAGAGCCATTAGACATTGTCCAGGTGCTAAGAAAATATGGGATACATTGACTGTTATGTATGAGGGTTGTGCAACTTCTATGGAGTCTACCAAGACTACCTTAACTAGAAGGTATGAAAGATTCTTTGCACATAAGAATGAATCCCTCACTGACACTCATACCCGATTTAATGCACTTGTTAATGACTTGATTGCTATTGACATACATAAAGATGATGATGTACTTAAAAGCAAATTTGTAGATTCATTACCTTTAAAATGGAATAACTATGTTGCTAGTGTCAAGTTGAGTCCTGTGTACAAAGAACTTGACTTACCAGGTCTTTATGGGTTGCTTCACAACCATGAATGCACTGAAGCTGAAAAGCTGATTGCCATGGGTGATGCTGTGGGAAGCTCTAGCTCTGCACTTGTTGCATCTTCAACTGAGCATCCCAGCCCACTGTGTGATGAACCTGTTCCAAGTCAGTTTGTGAGTGATATTGTTGAAATTGATAAACCTTGTGAATCTGAGACTGAATATTATTCTAGTGATGAAACTGAGAGTTTGGCTAGTGAGGTTGCCATGTTGGCTGAAAGATTGAGGAAGAAAATTTTTTCAAAATTTAAAGGAAAAAGAGTTTCTAAAAGTGACAAACCTAGAAAGTCTTTAGATATGTCAAAAATCACTTGTTACAAATGTGGTAAAACTGGTCATATGGCAAATGATTGTAAATCAAAAACCACTCAACAAGCTGATAACTCTAAACCTAAGAATAGTGGAAAAGATGAAAAATACTCTAAACTCAGACTGAAATATAAGAAACTTAAAGCACATGTTGCTAAGCTGAGTGAGAAGAGTCTTGTTGCAAAAGATTGGGCTGAGATTGCAACTTTATCTGATGATGAAAGCTATGAAGATGCTCAATGCCTCATGGTTAAAGAGCAGTCAACCAAATGTCAAGAAATCAAGGAAAGGTTCTTGATGGCCAAAGATGTGCTAAACAAGCTGATGAAAAATATTTGAAAATCAAACATATAACTGAGTCCTGGTGTACTGGTGCAAAAAGAGCAGCCAAGTGTGTTAATGAGCAAGTACCTCAACAAATTCAGGCCATATTTGATGGTGACTATGACAAAGCTATTGCCATAAGTTAAGTATGTGCAATGGAGCCTTGTTATCAGCCTATACCTCCCACAGTTATTCACACTAAGAGAATTCTTAAAAGACAATCTGAACACCCTGGTCTTGGTTTTGTTTATGGTGGTAATCTAAAAACCTTAAATGATGGTGTCACTACTATTGATTCTACTTGTACAAAATCTGAAGTCAGCCTGGAATCTTCCAAGCTGACTGATTCTCCATCTGAATCTAGTACTGAACCTAAGACCAAAGAGAACTCTTCTAAGCTGACTAATCAAAAGAGTCAGAAAGCTAAAAAGAATAAATCTGTCAAGAAGAGTCAGTCTGATCCAGTCAGCTCCAAGATTAAAGCAAAAACACCCAGTCCAGACTCAGATCAACTTATATCTAAGCTGATCAAGTCTAGGCTGAGTGAGATTTCAAAAGAAGTTTCTTTCTTAAACAATCTTTCAAAAGTTGATCAAAAGAAACTCAGAGCTGAGTCAAAGAAAGCTGGAATTGGTAAAGGATATTTAAGACAGTCTGAGTCCAGAGTTGTTAAAAACAATTTTAAAGAAAATTCTAAACAACAATGGAAAGTAAAATCAAATGACAAGAGTTCTTCTTCTATCCAAACTGAGTCTGGCACTTCAGTCAGCTCAAGTGAACCCATCCTTGGATGGGTTCCCAAAAAGAACTAACTCTTTTCATGATTGCAGGGCATTCACAATGCATTTATCTGGTACTTGGACAGTGGATGTTCCAAGCATATGACCGGATGTAAGTCCCTGCTATGTGACTTTAGGAACAGACTTGGTCCTAATGTCACTTTTGGTGATGATTCTCAAGGAACTACAGAAGGATATGGTTCTCTTACAAATGGTCCTCTCACATTCAGAAGAGTCTCTTATGTCAGTGGGCTGAAACACAATCTGATAAGTGTTAGCCAATTGTGTGATGCTGGCTATGAAGTGAGATTTTGAGCTGATAGGGATTGTTTGTGATTTGGAAGGAAATGTTGTTCTGATTGCTAAAAGAGATGAATCTCTTTACACCTTTGATATGAGCAAGCCTACAGTGTTGAAAGAAGTGTGTTTCTTGTCTAAAACTCAAGATGAGTTGAATTGGTTATGGCACAAGAGATTATCTCACATGAATTTCAAAGATATAAATAAATTAAGTAAAAATGAATTAGTCTCTGGTCTTCCTGCTATCAAGTATGAGAAGGACAAATTGTGCAGTGCTTGTGAGAAAGGGAAGCAACACAAAGCTTCTTTCAAATCTAGAACATGTTCAACTATTGAATCTTGTTTAGATTTACTGCATATGGATCTGTTTGGTCCAGTTAGCACTCCTTCCTTAAGTGGTAAGAGGTACTCACTGGTTATTGTAGATGAATATTCAAGGTTCACATGGGTTTTCTTTCTTAAAGCCAAGAGTGAAGCTGCTGAAGTAATCATTAATTTCATCAAAAATGCTGAAGTCCTTTACAAGAAGCCAGTCAGCCAGTCAGGCAGCTTAGAAGTGATAATGGAACTGAGTTCAGAAATCAAACTCTGCACTCTTTCTGCATAAGTAAAGGCATCTCTCAATGTTATTCAGCTGCAAGAACTCCACAACAAAATGGAGTTGCTGAAAGAAGAAACAGAACCCTGATTGAAGCTGCTAGATCCATGCTAGCTCAAAATGGTGTGAAGGTTCATTTCTGGGCTGAAGCAATTCACACAGCTTGCTTTACCCAGAACAGATCATTGATTGTGAAAAGGCATCAGAAGAAAGCATATGAAGTTTTGAAGGGCAGATGTAACATCCCAATCCTTTTATTTAACGGTGACTTGAGTCGTTAGGTCAACATAACGTGTTTGTCAAGTCTACGATGGATTAAATGCTTATATGTAGTTAATGTGTTATACGTGTAAGACTTGAATGTCTTATTGATTGATGTAGTAATGTGGTTAAGATGTAGTTAAATGCCTTTTTGAGGTGTTCAAAGTGTTTAATGAGTTGTATATAGTCCAAAGAGGTGTTTTGGGCAAGAAATATGACTTTATGAAGCTTAGGGACCAATTTTGACATGGTGTGAAAGTCAAAAACGGGTTTAGGTCTTGGAGGGAGCCATTAGTTCATCATTTGCAGAAATATTACTTTTCTCTCAAGCCCTAAGCCACCCCTTTGATCCCCTATCAAAATTCTAAGCCGAAAATCCTTCAAACGTGTGATTTAGGAGTGATTGATCGAGTATTTTGCATCCCCATTGTGATCTTCAGGTAATAAAGTTATTATTATTGATTTCATGTCATTCCAATCCTTTGATTCATTCAATATCAGATCTAAGTCATTGGAGGGTTGTTTGATGTCAAAAACATGTGTTTTGATCGATTTGGTAATCTAAAACAATTGTTTTTATGATGCAAATCATGTATGGATTAATCAAAGATTTTATTGCATCATTATGGTCTTAATATGATGGTTTTTGAGGTACAAAAGTCGTTCATATGGTTTGGGGTCGTTTGGGTTATGTTTGGTTAAGTTTTGGAGGTTTAACGATCATTGCTGTGCTGAATCGGGGCCAGTTGCGGCGCAACTGGATTACAGGCAGATAGGTTGCGGCGCAATGAAGTCATTGCGGCGCAACAGAGACTGAATTTTGAAATGGCCATAACTTTTGAACCGTAACTCCGTTTTTGACAAATAAACTATCCCTGGAATCGTGAGAGAGTCTAGTTTCTAATGGTAAAGCTTTTAAAAGATGATTTTGATGTCAAGTTTCCTGAAAGGTAGAATTAGTGAGTGAAGGTCGAGTTTCGTCAGATTCTATGAGTCCTAATGTATTACTCAAACCTCCAATGCATAAAACAATGTCATGGGTCATGTTAATAGGTGTTTAGGTCTGAGTTATGACCTTAATGATGTGGGTATTAGCTTGTCTAATGATCGCTTAATGATTATAGGAGGTCAGGAATACTTGCTTTGCACGGTAACGTAGTTATCATTTGTCGTGCGCTTCTTTGAGGTAAGATACACTACTTTGACACGCTGAGGGTTCAACAAAAGATGGTTTCAAATAATAACTTCCCAACTTATATCTTGAATTGTTTGTGGGTATTCGGGGTTACACGGGAGGTGATATGGGTTATGTAGTTGACCATTGAGACCTGAAATGCAGTCCCAAATGAAGTATAATGTAGTGAATGTTTTGATATGTAGTATAATGTAGTGTATGTTATGATATGAAGTATAATGTAGCGTTATGTTATGAAGTGATATGTAGTATCTTGTGATGCATTGAGATGTAGTATATGTAGCATGTGTTGTTTTGTGCATGATTGTATGGCTTGCTCATCTAGTTCACTAGACTTGTTAAGTTGCCATGACACGTGCACGTTTAAGGGCCCAAAACGTAAAAAGCAGTTAACGTAGTAAATGTTTAGGTAATGTAGTCACCTAAACTAAATGATGCAGTTTTGAGCTCGTAAAACTTTGATGCAGGAAAGTGTTAAGCTTAACCCGTACTTGCCCTAGCCCGGCTAAGTGCGTTGACGTAGGTTGCTTGGGTGGCTCCTAGCAACATGGTCATTGAGATGCAGTTGAGTAATACGAGGGGTCTGACCCGCCCTCATTTGTCTTGTACATACGGATTACTCCGGGATTGGCTTGCCATTCCTTAACGACGTTTGATGTTCAACTGAATGGTTTTCATCTAGTCGGGTGTAACTTATGTTACACATTGATGCAGTTAAAATGTAGTAAAGCAGTTAAAACGTAGTAAAGCAGTTAAAACGTAGTAAAGCAGTTAAACGTAGAAAAGCAGTTAAATATTGAAAGCAGTTATGTGGTTATATGTGTGTAATGAAGTAAAGCAGGATAGCACATTTAGGGTGGTTCATCCTAATATGTTATGTTGATGACGTGGTATGTTTGATGTGTGTTGTGCCTTAATGAAATATATAAATCCATAATGTTTGAAATGGACA
This sequence comes from Erigeron breviscapus, assembly GCA_034093135.1. Lineage (NCBI taxonomy): Eukaryota > Viridiplantae > Streptophyta > Magnoliopsida > Asterales > Asteraceae > Erigeron > Erigeron breviscapus. The sequence goes on from CM067172.1 coordinate 36,502,934, forward strand.
AATGTTTTATAACTTAAGTGTTATCTTACTTAGCTAATTCGTTAGCTAACACTTGTCTTTTGAAATGTGTTGCTCCCTCAGGTTTAGCATAGTTGAGGTAGTTGATGAAGAAGAGCGAGGAATGGGTAGATAGCTTGCTGTTGACCTTAGCTACCCATAGATGCTGAACTTTTATAGACATTTGTTTATGTTTGTCTTTTATGAAGTTTGCATGTTATGTAGTCGGTTGTTTTGTGTTGGGCAGCCGACGGGTTTCTATTTAGACTTGTTTTGATGGTACGAATAAGTAACACCAATGAATAAGGAAACCAAACAGATTTTAATTGGTTTGGACTTTTAAAGTTTCTTCCGCTCTATTTTAACGTCGTTAGGCGAAAAATTTTGGAAACCCGTATTTTTAAACGAAGGGTGTTACAGCAGAAGACTTAAAATAGGGTTCTTAAGAATGTTTGGAAGCCCCTGCTTCATTCCGAATCAAATAGACCATCTTGACAAATTTAATGCCAAAGCTGATGAAGGAATATTTCTTGGTTATTCCACACTCATGAAAGCCTACAGAGTGTATAACAAAAGAACAAGAGTGATTGAAGACACAGTTCATGTAAAAATAGATGATCAAACTCAGTCAGCTCAGCTCAAGAAGATGGTGTTTTTGACTTTGAAGAGCTTGCTGTTCCTGACTGTGGTCCTCCTACTGATCCCATTATTGAAGAGGATAATGCACCTGTTGAGGGGGAGATTCCTATTTTTCATGATCTTGATGAAGAGCTAAATCAGCCTCATGTTTCTACTCAACCTCAGAAGACAAATGAAATTATTTTACCCATCTGTGAACAAGTTCAAGCTAATAATTCTATCAACTCAGCCAACTCAGTTGTTTAAGATCTCAACAGTGATCAAGCTGAGTCTGTACCTCAAGCTGATTCTCAAGCTGTTGAAGAGGAAGCTGAACAAGAAGTACAAAATGCTCCAGTTCACACTACAAAGTGGACAAGAAGTCATCCAATCGATCAAATCATTGGTGATCCCACTTCAAGGATTCAAACAAGAAGAAATGCAACTGGAAATTTCTGCATGTTTGTCAATTTTGTTAGCAAGACTGAACCAACTGAAGTTGAAGAAGCTCTAAGTGATCCATCTTGGGTGAGTGCAATGCAAGAAGAACTCACTCAGTTTGAAAGGAACAAGGTGTGGAAACTGGTTCCTAAACCAGCTGATAAAACAATTATTGGCACAAGGTGGGTCTTTAGAAACAAGATGGATGAAAGAGGTGTTAGGTCGGAAATCGACCAAGTATAATTTGTTCAGAAATAGCCTGAAGTTTAGTGAAGACGTTTGTACAGAATTCTGAGTATCTCAGAATTCCTTCACTGAAGCTTCACTTCAGTTCAGATCAAGGTCAAATCTGAAGCATTCATTCTGAAGTCAAAGACTGAAGTATGAAGAAGAGAATCATCTCAGAAGCGAGCAAAGAGTGATTCTACCAGATCGAAGACTGAAGCATCTCAGAATAAAGTATTTACAACACTTTACACTGATTACGAGGAAGACTTTTTACTTTACATACCTTTACCCAGTTAATAGATTTATCTATTAATAAAGGTACAAGGTAAAAGTATAGGTTTGGAACATAGTACTATAAGTCACATCAACTGACTTATATACTCTTCCTAGTATGAGCATGTAAGGAATTAGGTTTAATTCCTTAAAAGCTCACAACCACATTTGTACGATCTTGTCCACATCATCATGGACTTGGTCTATAAATACAAAGTCTTCTCACAACTTGCAAAGTGCTTGAAACTTTAGCATTGCAACTTGTGAGATATACTCTAAGTAAACTTACGAGTATTTCCAAGTTATTAGATCACTTGTTTTTCAGGATTGTTTAGATACTTACACTTGGTGTGTTTATCTTTGTTCCGCAACAATCCTTGTATTTGTTTATATATCATAAATCAAATACATTAGAAAGAAAACAACGTGTCTCAATGCTACATACTTGATTATACATATATATATCTTATATAGTTTCAGCCATTTAGTTCTTGTTATGTACTTTAAGTCAATTGCTTCTTGTTATCCATATCTGGATCGTAAACTTAACTTGTCCATCAAGATTAGTTGTACTTGCCAGTCGGGTTTAGTTAATCATCTATATTTGGGACTCACAATTGGTATCAGAGCCTTAAGGTTGAATTATATCAATTCATTAACCTTTGATCTTCATAGATGGCTGACTTTCAACAAGAACGTCCTGACCCTAATAACACTACTCCACCCCCTGTCATCAACAACAATATACCATCTCACAATGTACACGTACACTTTCCAAACAATCCTGTTCCCAAGTTTGATGGGAACAGTGAAAACTTTCAAACATGGAAAGCATGCATGCTAAAGTATATTGCTGGTGTTGAAAGACACTTGCCCGATATCTTAAAAGAAGGACCCTTTGTCCCCATGAATGCTTCTACTGTTGTCAGAAATACCGATGGGACTCCTAGGCATTCACCTAAGGAGAAGGATCATTGGTCTGAGGAAGATCATAGACTTGTAGACCTTGACACTAAGCTACAAAATATGATTTTATATGCAGTTCCTGAAACCCTAATGCCCACACTTGTTTTACTTGAAAATTCCAAATTAATGTGGGAGGAACTAATGACACAGTTTGAAGGCACAAATGAGACAATTGTCACAAGAAAAGTTGCTCTAAACAAAAGATATGAGTCTTTCTTTGCTATCCCTGGGAATCCTTAACTCAAACTTACATCAGATTCACAAATCTGGTAAATCAACTGAAAGCCCTGGGTGTAACCAAAGATAAAGAAATTTTGTTGGAAAAATTTTGTGACATTTTACCTTCTAAATGGGAAAATTTAATCTTGGTCTTGAGACAAGGCAAAACTTTGCACAGTCACTCTCTTGCTTCCCTTTATGGAGCCTTCAGATATACTGAAGAAAACAAAGCTGAGAGAGCTTTGGCTGAGCAAGATGCCAAAACCATGTTTCTACCAGTTCTGGTATGGTTCAGTATTCTGAACCACAATACTGCTCTACTATCTTCTGAGAGTGACATTTCTGACTCGATGAAGAAGATGGTTTCTGAAATGTTAAAAACTGGTGTCTCTGCTAATGTTACTCATGATTGTGATGAGAATGACAATGATGATCTGGTTGCCATGCTGGCTAACACGTTCAATCGTTTTAAGGCCAAATCAAATCGATCTGGCAAACCCTTTGCTTCCAGTGCTTCTATTGACAAGTCCAATCTTGAATGCTTTAAATGCGGTAAGAAAGGACATTTCATGAAGGAATGCAGATCTAGTCAACCATCATCATCACAATCTGCTCCTAACCATTCTATTTTTCAGAAATCTGATGACAGCTATAAGGCCAAATACAAGAAGTTAGAAGGCACATATGGCTCTTCTGGCACAAGACAACTCAAGCAACAGTTGTATGATTGCCAAAACTGAAAAATGGGAAGTTTCTGATGAATCATCTGATGATGAAGAAGAAGTTAGGGACATGTGTTTCATGGCACAAGAAGATCAAGGTCATTGGTCAAATCCGATGTTGAATCTGGTCGCTGGGTGGATATTGTAATGAAAAAGGTCAGTAATTTTGGCTTTGAAAATAATGAGGAACACAAACTGGACCTTTTGGTTCTTTTAGAGGCTGACATCTCATTTGTTGAGACAGTGCGTTCAGAAAGCCTAAAAATGTTTGAAAATAATGCTTCTGAACTGAACGCCAGTCATGCCAGACTAAAAGAACTGAAAGATGTTCAATTGGCTCTAAAAAGTTATCAGTCTATGGTTGCAACTTTAGAATTGGAAAAGGAATAATTAAAATCCATCCTTGAAAAAGAACAAGCAATTATTAAATCTTGGATGAAAGCACCAAGGCCAGATGCTGCAATTAAAAATACTTTTGCATCACAAAGAGCAGCATATGAGTCTGGTGATCTTCATTTGGCATCTATAATCACTGATTTAGATGCTCTTCTAAAGGAAATAAAACCTGAAATCATTTTTCCTAAAGTTGGCAAGCAAAAAACTGTAACTAATAAAGCCCAGGAACAATCTGAGGGTAAATCTGAAACAGCTCAGACAACTGTTTCAGAAAGGAAGGCTAAATCCAAAAAGCCATCCCCTCAGACTTCATCTAAGGTTTCTAAAGACCTAAAGAAGAAGAAAATTTTCTCCCCCACTGAGCCATCTACCTCAGATTCAGGTAAGGCTCAGATGTCTAATTAAGAATCAATTTTGTTAAGGTTAGAAAGTCAATTTCAACTATTGGCTAGACAAGTGCAGAGTTGTAATGCACGTTTAAAAAATGTTGAAACTCCTCCTCTTCAACCTAAACAAAATACAAAACCCTTTTCTAAACAAATCAAGCAGAAATCTGAAAAGAAAAAGGTTGAAAACCCCATCAAACCAACTATTTTTCTGTCATCTGAAATAATGACTGAAATACCCTTTGATCCTTCTGTTCCTTATGAACCAAAGAAATCTGAGACTGCTAAGGGAGAGTCTAGTGACCCATCCAAAGATGGGTTCCCAAAAAGAACTAATCTTTGTTTGTGTGCAGGGAGACCGAAAGAAGAATATATGGTTTCTGGACAGTGCTGCTGGCCGAACCATGACTGGTTATCAGACCCTGCTAGAGGAATATAGGGTACAAGAGGGGCCCTCAATAGTTTTTGGAAATGATGGTAATGGGAAAACTGAGGGATATGGTGTGGTGAATAATGGTCAAGTCAAATTCACACGTGTTGCATATGTGAACGGTTTGAAATATAACCTGATCAGTGTCAGTCAACTGTGTGATGATGGCTTCAAGGTTTTATTTGATATTTCACAAGGCACCATATTCAACAGGGATGGAAAGGTGGTACTGATTGCACCAAGGAAGGAAAACATTTATGTCATTGATATGAATCCTTCTACCTCTGAACAATGTTTCTATTCAAAGGCAGATGAAGACACAAACTGCTGTGGCACAAGAGATTATCCCATCTGAACTTCAAGAACATCAATAAGTTGTCTAGAAAACAACTTGTTGATGGGATCCCCTCTATGTCTTTCAATAAAGACAAGCCATGTCCAGGTTGTGAAATGGGTAAGCAGAAAATAACTTCATTCAAGACAAAGCAAAGCTTTAGTATAACTGAACCTCTTCATATGCTTCACATGGACCTTTTTGGACCAGTGAATGTTCAGACCAGAGCAGGAAAGAAGTACACCCTTGTCATCGTTGATGAATATTCAAGATACTGTTGGGTGATTTTCCTCAGGTCCAAAAGTGAAGCTGCTGCTGAAATCATTGCTCTCATCAAACAAATTGAGCTCAGCACAAGCGAAAAGTTTGTCAGCTCAGAAGTGACAATGGCACTGAATTCAGAAATGCCACTCTGGAGTCCTTCTGCACTGAAACTGGCATATCTCAGAACTTCTCCTCAGCACACACACCAGAGCAGATGGTGTTGTAGAAAGAAAGAATCGTACGCTGATTGAAGCTGCTAGAAGTATGTTAAATGAATCTGGTCTTCCCAAGAATTTCTGGGCTGAAGCTGTTGCAACTGCATGCTACACTCAGAACAGATCTGTTTATGTTAAAAGACACAAGAAGACCTCCTATGAAGTACTCAGAAATAGAAAGCCTAATATTGGATACTTCCATGTATTTGGGTGTCCAGTATACATTCTGAATGATTCAAGTCATCTTGGAAAATTTGATGCAAAAGCTGATGAAGGATACTTCCTAGGATATTCATCAAATCGCAAAGCCTTTAGAGTCTTTAACAAGAGACTTGAAAAGGTTGATGAGTCAATTCATGTTACCTTTGATGAATCCAATTCTGCAATTTTTAAAAACTCCATTCCTGTACCACCCTCAGAAAGTCCAATAAGTTTTGGTGATTCTGATCCTATTGCTGAAACTGAATCAGTCACCTGAACCTGCTTCTGAACATCTCCGTTCAGAACCAGTAATAAACAAGCCTAGCAACATTCCATTTTATCCTCCAGTCAGTTTCAAACTACCTTCTGAACTGACCATTGGATCAGATGTACATGCTGCTTCTCCTCTGATATCAGGCTCCACTGAGCAACCTCATTCTGAAGAATTTCATGATGCAAGTCATGATCTGCATGAAGAAGAAGAAGCTGAAAATGTATTTTCTGACGCTCCTCCTGAAGTTACTCAGAGAAGTTCTTGCACTGATATCAGTATTCATCCTGGTCAATACTCTAAATGGACAAAAGCACATCTAATCGAGCAAATTATTGGAGAGTCCAGTAGAGGGGTTCAGACCAGAAGAGCCACAAGCGATCAATGCTTAAACGTCAGCTTCTTATCTATAATTGAACCCAAGAAGATTGACGAGGCTATGCAAGACCCAAGCTGGGTTGAAGCCATGCAAGATGAGCTCAACCAGTTTAAAAGAAACGATGTATGGGGACTCGTTCCTTGTCCCAGTAACCTGAAGAAGGAACCAATTGGGACAAGATGGGTCTTCAGAAACAAGATGGATGAAGATGGTCACATCATAAGAAACAAAGCAAGACTTGTTGCAAAAGATATGCACAAGAAGAGGGAATAGATTTTGATGAAACTTTTGCACCAGTTGCTAGACTTGAAGCTATCAGAATATTCTTAGCTTTTGCAGCTCATTATCAATTTAAAGTCTATCAAATGGATGTCAAAAGTGCATTCCTGAATGGAGAACTAGAAGAAGTCGTTTATGTGTATCAACCACCAGGGTTCATCAATGAAGAAAAACCACATTGGGTGTACAGACTGAACAAAGCCTTATATGGGCTGAGACAAGCACCCAGAGCCTGGTATGATACTCTTACTAAACATCTTCTTAAAAATGGTTTTAAACGTGGTGCAATAGATAACACTTTGTTCATATTGCATGATAAAAGTGATATCCTTTTAGTACAAATTTATGTTGATGATATTGTGTTTGGTTCTACAAATGAGAATATGTGTGAAAATTTTCTAAAATCATGTCTTCTGAGTATGAAATGAGTATGATGGGTGAACTGACATATTTTCTGGGACTTCAAGTAAAACAAACTGAAGATGGTATTTCATAAACCAGGAAAAATATGTCAGAGATTTATTAAAGAAATATCAATTTGATTCAGTCTCATCAAAAGATACTCCTATTTCTGCTCCATTAACTTTGTATTCTGATCCACATGGAAAACCAGTGGACCATACAAAATATCGTGGTATGGTTGGTTCACTGATGTATTTAACTGCAAGTAGACCAGACATAATGTTTGCAACATGCCTTTGTGCTAGATTTCAGTCTGATCCCAGAGAAACACATGCAAATGCTGTTAAAAGGATCTTCAGATACCTAAGGGTGTCCCCAGATTGGGTCTTTGGTATCCCAAAGGCTCCAGTCTAGATCTAATGGGTTATTCAGATTCTGATCATGCAGGTTGCAAGATAGACAGAAAAGTACCACTGGTGGGTGTCATTTCCTTGGTGGCAAATTAGTAAGCTGGACCAGTAAGAAGCAGACTGCAGTATCACTATCCACTGCAGAAGCTGAGTATATTTCTGCAGCAAGTTGTTGTGCTCAGATTCTAAGGATGAAAAACCAGCTGACTGATTATGGTGTTACTTACACAAAGACTCCAATCTTTTGTGATAACACTCAGTGCCATTGCCATATCTCACAATCCTGTGATGCACTCGAAAACCAAGCACATCGACCTCAGGTATCATTTCATTCGTGATCATATTCTGAAAGGAGATATTGAATTGCACTTTATTCCCACTGATAAGCAACTCGCTGATGTTTTTACAAACCTTTAGATGTCAAAACCTTTAAACATCTAGTCAGTGAGTTGGCATGTTAAATCCTTAGACTGGTAATCTTGTTATGAACGCCTCAGTGACACTGATCTGGTTCACCAGTCTGAGCGATCCATGTAATTTTTTCTCGCCTAGCTATCGAACGCCTTTGTGATACTATCTTGGCACTTATTAATTCATGGATCATCACTTCAGGGGGAATGTTAAATATTTTTCAAACGTTAAAATAAACCTTCATTTTTGAGGGGGAACCTTTTTGCTCAGAAAAATGTATTTAACTGAAGCACTTCAGAAAATCAAAATATTTCAGTTGAATTTTATTAACTGAGATGGTTCAGATCTTTTTGGAACTGACCATGCTCAGAATTTGTTTAGTCATCACTGAAATACATCAATCTTTTCAAGATATTTTTGATACTTGGTCAATTGTGTGTACACGTGACCTACTGCATACTATGTTTTCAACTTACGTTGGTCATGCTTATGTGTCACACAAGTTGCGCCGTAAAAAAGGAAGTAATGAGTACTTTTTCTGAAAAAGTGTTGCAGGGTGGGGTCACTCAAACGTCTCTGCATTAAATGCGGACTTGACCCCAGAAATTGTTTTTTAATTGGAAAATCATTTTATATTCCATCTTAAATTCAAATTCCTTTTTCATTCTTTCATTTACTTCGTTTTTCATTTACTTTCCAATCATCAATCTCTCTTTTTCACTCACAAATCCTTAACTCCTCATATTCCTTTCACTTTCATCTTTCGATTCTTAAAATGTCTAAATCATCATCTTCTTCACAATCTAAATCGCTCATCAATTTCAAATATACTCCATCGAGTGATGTGAAAACATCTGCCACATGGCCAAAGAATTTCACACCTTCTCAAATTCGTTTTAATATGAGCAATTTCTTGGCTCAACTAAATGTGAAATCCAAAATGCTAATGGGAAAAATCAATAATTTCTGGGAGCAATCCCATTCCATTATGCGTTGACTGCTAATCCTCAGGCATTGTATCATCGATACTTGCTTGAATTCTGGTACACTGCTGTGGTGAGTAAAGATGAACAATCCATCTCCTTCACTCTCAATGAGGGCACCAAGCAGTGTGTTATCACTCTTGAGGGGTTCAGAAATTCCCTTCATCTGAACTACCTCGAACCTTCCCAGGTGTTTGCTAAAAGACTCAAAGGAGTCAATTTCAGGGAGGTTCTTGTCGCCACCGGTCATGGCGATATGGAGGATGCTGATGGTAATCTGAAGACCTCCGGACACATATTTATGTCTGGATTTGGCAATTGCTGGAGGTTCTTCTGGACCCAGATTGTGGAAAGTCTTGGTGGCAACCATGGAGGGTTGGACCAACTTTCACTACCCCAAGTTGAGATGGGGTATTATATTTGGAATGGGATACAGGCAGACTTTGCTGAGATTCTTTTCTCTCAGCTCATTACAAAATTAAAAGGAAAAAGAGCCTGCATATCGCCTTTCCAAGATTTTTAAGCTTATGTTTTATGGATATACTTGGAGAAGCTTATAATGAAGCTGGACCTGAAGCTTCTGTACCTGAATATGGCAGAGATTTCTCAAAGGCATCTACTGCTGAAATGAGCCTGAACTCTCCTCTGCAATGCTTCAGGTATTCAATAAAACTGTCTCAGCCACACTAGCTGGTTCAAAAAGGTCACTAAGTGGGCTACAAAAGAATGTAGGACCCGTTAGTCGACCTAGAGATAAGTTGCTGAACATTATCAAAAGTCCAGCTCCTATATCTATTGTCCTGGCGATGATACTACGGTTGAGCCAATCGTTAAAACTGGTGACGATACAACTGCTTCTGCAGCTGTTGAACCAGAATCTGGTGAGGGTACTAGTGACCCAAACCAGGGCATATCTGACCAGATTGCAAAAGTGAATGCTTTCTGGGATGACGATGAGCTACCTCAGGAGAATCTTGATTCTCTTGCTGACTTTGAGTTTGACGAGGGATTATTGGAGGCGAATCAATCTGATTCTGAGCCAGCCACCATCCTCGCAAACGCCCCTCCTCCTCTCCCAGAAATCCAACAAGAACAAGACAATGAGCCTTATGTTCCACCACCACCATCTCATCAAAATCCATTTTTTCCACCAGGCACTACTCCTGCTTATGTCACCGATCCTTCATTTACTCCTTCACTTCAATTTCTTCACCCCCAAATTCACAACATCCCACCGCCTATCAATTATGATGCCCCAATAGAGAAGGACTTGGATTCTGAAACAGAATCTGAGAGTCCAACTGATACACAACTCAATAATGTACTTAAAGGGCTTGGTAAATTGCCATTTGTTGCTCCTGCTTCTGCACAACCCCCACCTCCTTTAAATGTAGAAGCACAGTTAGAGAAAACCCAAACCGAAGTCCAAAGCCTTATTCTTAGGGTGGAGGATTTAACCAAGTCTCTAACTGCCAATACTAGTTCAGTTGCTGAAATGAAAGGTGCTCAGATGTTTCTTGGAACTGAGTTAACCAAGTTGCTGGAAATGAAGGACTAGTAGTTGGGAAGCTGAATGAGTTGGTGATGACTTGCAATAAGGTGAGCTCTGCAATCAGAGAAGCCTTCAAACTAACAAAGAGAGATGTGCAAGCTTCGGTTGTTGCCAACTTGACATCTAGTGTTGAGCTGTTGAAGCAAGAGTTTATGGCTGTTGGAAGTGAAGTTCATGAGTTGGTTCAGAAGCCAAGTGTAATGAAAAAGAACTTGGGGCTTCTATAAGTGTTAGTATTTTGGAGAATCTGAAGTCTGAGCTAACTCAGAACTTAACTGCTCAGATTTCAGAATCTATTTCTGAAAAGGTTTGTATGGAAGTTAGAATGATGATTGCTGAACTGACCAATGACACAAATGACAAAGTGGACAAGGCTGTAAATGAAGTAAAAGATTCAGTGTCCAAGCTTGAAGGTTCAGTTCAGAATCAATCCAACCAGTTAGATGAAATTCAAACTCTTCTGAAGAAAGAAACTGATATTGCTCCTCCTCCCCCTACTTCTTTCACTGAAGAAGATAGAAGATGTTGAAAGACTTAAAAGATCAAGAAGCACTGAACCTTAATTCTTCATTCAGATTAAGGGCTCAGTTTGCTACAATGACAAAGGGTATTTGTGAATGCCTAGAACAACAAAGTTGGGAACCACTAAAGGCAATTAAAACTTCAATTGACCTCTATGCTAAGATGCCTTTAGAGATTCCCAAAGGGGGAAGTGGTGTGCCTATTGGTTTGCTGGCTAGTACTCAAGAAATGATCGAAGCAACCAAGAAGCAAACTGAGGTACAATCTGGTAGCACCTCAGTTCAGGGGGAACAAGTTCAGAAACCTGAATCTGAAGCTGGAAAGAAAGATAAGGGAAAGGCCCAAGTGGTGGCAGAACCAACAAAGAAAAATGCTAAGGGTTCTGGTTTGGTTGTTGGTGAAAACGTTGATGAACAAGGCTACCCACTTCATGATCCAAATGCTGATAGCAAGAAATTAGAGACTTTGCAGAAGCAAGTCTCTAATCAATTTATTATGTGGGGAGAGAATAAGGAAAGAGAAAGGATTCAACACCAGAAAATGGGAACCCTTGATCACATTGATGCTGCAGCTCTTGGTCTCTCACTAGAAAGATATCAGAAAATCAAAAATGATCCAAGAGTGCAGAAGGCTGTTGTCGAAATGCTCGAATATGAATATGGGGTAAACTACTCTCCCTTAGAACAAAAGCTGGACCATCTCACTTTCAAAATGTCCATTGAGGACTTGGTGAAAAATAGAGAAAAAGAAATGGCCAGAAAGAAGAAAGAGATTCTGGCTGGAGTTCTGAAGGTAGAAAAAGAGTTGTTCAGACCACCCACAAAGCCCAAAACTGGAACAAGGACTGCAAAGAAAGATTCTCGTGATGTTGTCTTTACTTCACTCAAACCAATATCTGATGATGCTGCTGAGATCCAAAGGAAACATGAAAAGGATCAGTATGATCATTATATGAACCATCGATCGCATCCAGCCAAAATCATTGATATGGAAGTTACAAAGGCTGATGGATTGAAGTTATTTGACTTGATTGTGAAAAGGGAAGGTAGGGCAGCTGAAGAATACAATCAAGTTTTAGTTTCAGTGCACGAGTTTGGGATTTCTGAGCATAGGAAGATGATCCAGATTCTGAAAGGGAAGCCTAAATCTACCTTGATTGGTGCATGGTTAGCAAGAATACAACAAAAGATGCAGGCCAAGGTAGAAATTGAAGGAAGATTGTTTGCAAAGAAGGATCATTCTCCACTGAAGAGAAAACCTACTGAGGCACCTTCTGGTTCAAGGCCTGCCAAGAAGTAGTTTTCTTTTCAGTTTATCATGTACTTGTAATATATTTACATTTGTAACAAACATTTCAGTTTGTATATATATGTTGCAAATTGTAACCAATAAGTAGATGGTAAGTTTAAGTTAGAAAACCACAAGTAAAATTCTGAGACATCAATGATCTATAAGATGTACTTAGAAAATTTTACAACTTAAACAAAAACTTGCATTTCAGACTTACAAACATGTATAGATAGAAGTCTGAGATGCATGCACTATTTCAGAACAAATAGGGGGAATTTGTTAGGTCGGAAATCGACCAAGTATAATTTGTTCAGAAATAGCTTGAAATTTAGTGAAGACGTTTGTACAGAATTCTGAGGTATCTCAGAATTCCTTCACTGAAGCTTCACTTCAGTTCAGATCAAGGCAAATCTGAAGCATTCATTCTGAAGTCAAAGACTGAAGTATGAAGAAGAGAATCATCTCAGAAGCGAGCAAAGAGTGATTCTACCAGATCGAAGACTGAAGCATCTCAGTATAAAGTATTAACAACACTTTACACTGATTACGAGGAAGACTTTTTACTTTACATACCTTTACCCAGTTAATAGATTTATCTATTAATAAAAGGTACAAGGTAAAAGTATAGGTTTGGAACATAGTACTATAAGTCACATCAACTGACTTATATACTCTTCCTAGTATGAGCATGTAAGGAATTAGGTTTAATTCCTTAAATGCTCACAACCACATTTGTACGATCTTGTCCACATCATCATGGACTTGGTCTATAAATACAAAGTCTTCTCACAACTTACAAAGTGCTTGAAACTTTAGCATTGCAACTTGTGAGATATACTCTAAGTAAACTTACGAGTATTTCCAAGTTATTTAGATCACTTGTTTTTCAGGATTGTTTAGATACTTACACTTGGGTGTTTATCTTTGTTCCGCAACAATCCTTGTATTTGTTTATATATCAATAAATCAAATACATTAGAAAGAAAACAACGTGTCTCAATGCTACATACTTGATTATACATATATATATCTTATATAGTTTCAGCCATTAAGTTCTTGTTATTTACTTTAAGTCAATTGCTTTCTTGTTATCCATATCTGGATCGTAAACTTAACTTGTCCATCAAGATTAGTTGTACTTGCCAGTCGGGTTTAGTTAATCATCTATATTTGGGACTCACAAGATAGGAAATTGCTGAAAGAATTAAATGAAAAAGAGCTCAAGGCTACAGTCAACAAGATGGAATAGATTATGATGAGACCTTTGCTCCTGTTGCTAGGCTTGAAGCAATAAGAATGTTTCTAGCATACTCAGCCTACAAAGGATTCAAAGTGTATCAAATGGATGTGAAAAGTGCCTTTCTGAATGGCAAACTTGATGAAGAAGTTTTTTGTACATCAACCTCCTGGTTTTGAAAGCTCCAAGTATCCAAACCATGTTTACAAGCTGGACAAAGCTCTCTATGGATTGAAGCAAGCTCCAAGAGCATGGTATGATACACTGTCTAAATTCTTGATAAAGAATAAGTTTGAAAGAGGTAATGTTGATAAAACTTTGTTTGTGAGAAAGTTAGGAAAAGATATCTTATTAGTACAAATTTATGTGGATGACATTATTTTTGGTTCTACAAATGATAGACTGTGCAAAAGGTTTTCTGAGCTAATGTCTATAAATTATGAAATGAGTATGATGGGTGAATTAACCTATTTTCTTGGTCTTCAAATTAAACAATCCAATTCTGGAATTTTTATTAATCAAGGAAAATATGTTAAAGATTTACTCAAGAAATTTGGTTTTGACAATTGCTCTCCAATGAAAACACCTATGGGTGCTGCCACCAAGCTGAGTGAAGATATCAGTGGGAAACCAGTTGATGTCACAGCTTATAGGGGCATGATAGGTTCTTTATTGTACTTAACTGCTAGTAGACCAGATATTATGTTTGCCACATGTCTTTGTGCTAGATATCAAGTTTGTCCAAAAGAATCTCATCTTCAAGCTGTGAAACGAATTTTTAGGTATCTAAAAGGTACACCCAAGCTGGGTCTTTGGTATCCCAAAGACTCAGGATTTGATCTAATTGGGTATTCAGATTCAGACTTTGCAGGTTGTAAGATTGACAGGAAAAGTACAACAGGAAGTTGTCAATTGCTTGGCAATAGGTTAGTCAGCTGGGCTAGCAAGAAGCAGCATTCAGTCTCAACTTCTACAGCTGAAGCTGAATATGTTGCTGCTGGAAGCTTGTTGCTCACAAATCCTATGGATGCAGCATCAGCTTGCTGACTATGACATTATTGTGTCCAAAACTCCTATTTTATGTGACAATACAAGTGCCATTGCAATTACCAACAATCCTGTTAATCATTCAAGGACTAAGCACATTGATGTCAGATATCATTTTATCAGAGACCATGTTATGAAGGAAGATATTGAACTTCATTTTATTTCAACAGAGAATCAGCTTGCAGACTTGTTTACCAAGCCTCTTGATGAAGCAAGGTTTAATACCTTGCTGAGCAAGCTGGGAATGTTAAATATGGAATAATCTATTAAGAAAGACTCAAGCTGATTGACCTTAGTTTTGACCTAAGGATGACCAAGCTGAGTCAGCTCAGCTTGGAGTCAGCTTGGATTTTACTTAGTAAGTTATTTTATATTTTTCATTTCTTGTTGTTGTAAATAAAATATTGTTTTACTCAGTTTGTCTCTCTTTCCTCTGTACAAACCACAACCGTTACTCCCTCCTTGGTAAAAAGTGACCGTTGAGGTAAATGTACTTTCTCTCTCCAATCACAAAACGGCACACTTTTGGTGGGAAGGCCATATAAAAGCAACCCGTTTGATCAATCACTATTCCATCGCATTCTCATCTCTCTAATATTATTCTCATCTCTTTGTCTCTGAAATCTTTCATACTCTGTTCTCAGCTCTCAAATATTTTGGGGGAAGTGGGAGAAGGCGCAATTAGCTTACTCATTATAATGGCTTCGCCTTCTCAAGTTAATTATCGTACACCTAAACAATTCGAAAAGATCGGTACCTATTTGAAGGGAGATAGGTTCCAGAAATAGAGGGTGCCAAATGGGTTTCTACTCAGATCAAGGTACGGCCTCCACAATATGCCAATCTCCATCCACCTTCAAACAAGTCTGATTACTCTGACATGGCAAGGTATATCTTTTATCATCCTATGGGTAAGATTCTGCACTTTTCTCCTGGTTTTATTAATTTTAATCAGCTTTGTGAGTTTTGGCTCACAAGCAGGGTAACAACCACCACCAAGGGCAAGCAATGCATTGTTGGTACTTTGGACAATGCTTCTCGTCGACTTGTACTTACTCTTGACAGTTTTAAAAAGATTTTTGATTTAGAGTACAAGTCTGACACTGTTTATGAATCAGTCCCAACCCTGGATGAAGCCAAAACTGTTTTAAATGAAATTGTTTATTCAGGGAGGGTTGGTGGCTCTGTTAAGATTTCACACTTTTCTGGTATTTATAAATATTTGATCTCAACCATTGTGAGATCATTGCAAACTAAAGCTGGTGGTTTTGATACACCAAATAAACTTGAAATGCAAATCTTTTATTGCATGGTCCACAATAGGTTGATTGATTTTGGTAAATTGATTTTTGATGATCTTGTAATCAAGATTTCTGCAAAATCTGAACATGTTTATTATGGCAGAGTCTTGGGTTACATTATTGAAAAGTTTTTAAAAGGAGATTACCAAAGGGCAACAGGAGATTTTATAAAAATTTCACCCCTGGCCTCAAATATTTTTGGACCCATTGAGGTTCACCAGACACTAACCCCTGCTATGCAGGATTATTTAGATTTTTGTGTGAACAGGGAAATGGAGAACCTTGAGGATCAATCTGATTCTCAAGAGGGAGCTGAGGCTGACCACCCTTTGACGCAAGCTGATCAGCCTCAAGCTGATCCAGACTTAGCCATTCAGGGTGGTGATCAAGGTACAACTTCTAATATCCCTGAAACTCCTTCTCCATCTCATCGTTCTTCATTTTTCGAGGGTAGGGAAGTGGACCCACAAAATCCCTTCCTAGCCGATCCCTCACAAAAATCTCCAATTTTGCAAAATGAGCCAAACTCCCAAATCCCCAAAAAGAAAAGATCTCAGAAGAGAAAGAAAGCATCAGTTGAGGGGGAGCATGCTGCAAAAGCTGCTAAAGTCTCCTCATCTCAAAGGAGACTACCCCTTGAGGCTGAATCTGCAAGGGAACGTTCCCAAGCTGACTCAGCTTCACCTGCTGCTAAGCCGATTCGCCCATCTGCATCCTCTAAAAAGGGTGCAGGTAAGATAAAAGGGAAAACTGTTACTGCTGCATCCTCCCAAAAGGATGTAGGCATTGAAAGACAGACCTCAGCCCAAGGTCAGACTGAGTCCATAATTATTCGCCTTCATCACTCTCCAAACATAGTGGTGAAATCACTAAAGGGACACCCCTGGACTCAACCCAAGTCCATAAAGAGTCGAGTTACCACAGTTACAAAATATTGAGCATGTGTACAAAAGATCTCCAAGAAAAAGTACACAAGCTGATTCTTCTCTTTTACACTCTGGGTCTGCACAGGCTGCCAATGCTTCACCTAGATCACAAGGTGGAGTACAGGCCTCAAAATTCTGTCCCAATGAGGCTGTGGTGCAACAAAACATCACAGAAGAGGGACCATCCAATTCTACCCTTAACATTACACCAACTGCAGTCGTCTCTGCACTTGTGGAAACACAAGGGACTGCCTTTGGTCAAGAGGGCTTGATTTATCAAGACCTCAATACGTCTCTTGCAGGTGAGATAGCTACCGATGGTCCTCACGATGTTGGTAGTCAAAGACTTATCACCACCACAAGGGGTGATCAGTCACTTGGTCAGTCTGACACTCATCCATCCTCAAGGGATGTTCAGGAGAACCCTCCCATGACATAGTAATGCCACAAAGATATAAGATCACAGAGGGATAAGTAACCAACTCAAATGGAGACCTACGCACCTGATGGACCAATGCATTATCAAGAGTAACCCAGTTATGCACATTGTCCTCAAAAGACATCCCCGACACCAACCTACTCGTATCCAACAAACCTCTATATAGCGGATGAATGTATTCCTCGCTAAAAAACAAAACCCAGGCCTCCAGTTCAACATATCAGAATCTCCTACATCAAAAAATAACCTACCAGGCCTCTCTCCACTATAACCCAACCATCACGAACACCAAACTTGAAAAAATATCGAAAAACACTTATCCTGGGCTCTATCTCATATGCACGACAAACAACGATAAACGACATTATCATAGTAATCGCTAGTGCACTACTGATAAATACAGATCGTGGAAATCAAGTAACCCTAATAACCAAGGGGACAAAGGAAACCTAAGATTACCACCGGAAAAGGAGCGGTGTACATACCTATGAACCCAGGAGGGGCATCAAGATTGATTCCGATCGTCCCGGAACCCTAATCTCAGGATCGTTCAGGGCGACAGAAACACTGACGAAACCCATGCGGCATCACTCCCCGTCATCTCCAAATACGTGGTACTAATGATGCGAAAATTATTACGATCCATAAGTATGAAGAAGATTGAACGAGAGAGCGAATGATTCTGATAAATGAAGACTAGAGTGTTGGGAAGGGAGAGCAGTTGCAAAAGAAGTGGAAAAGAAAATCTTCGAAGCCGTCAAAACTTAAATAGGGGACAAAATGGATGGTTTTCTCCTCGAGATAAGCGCGCACGAATTAAAATCTTGATGGGATATATACACGGCATGGTAAAATGACAATTTTACCCTTAAAGAGACTTCCGGAGAGGATACGGAGCACCCAACACCATAGCTCTTTCGAAGCTCCGGTTACGCAGGTATGCTCTTATTTATTTATTTTTATTTTTGAAGTCTAATGCGATACTCTACAGATAGACTCTCCCATCAGACTGGGGGCTTGATGATATACCATATACGGAGCTTTACCTCCGTATAAAAGACTGGATACGAAGGACCCTTCGTAAGCAGCGAAAGTACCAACATATTGTACTGAGCGAACATGTCCGTAGCCGAAGCTACGATGTATACCTCCGTAATTCCGGAGCTCCCAAAGATAATAACAAACGGATACACATAAATCCTTTCCATGTTTATCTGACCTCCCAATAAGGGAATGATATCAAACACTCCTATAAACTAGGACATGGTTCTAAGAGTCCTGACATATCTTCCATACTTAGAAGATATCGCGAAAAGAGGAAGGGATTTACCCTAAATTTATATCTTCCTCTCCAAGACTTTAACCTCTATATAAATTGAGGAGGTGCCATATGGCAAAGGAGGACATTCGACATAAAAACCCTAATCATATTCAATACATTCAACCTCCGAATCCCTAACCTTACCCCAAGCCTTACGAATCGAAAAAAGGTTAACAATCATAGGCGTAAAGCGGCCTACGGCCCTCTGACCGAAAGGGAACCGCCAACAAAACACCTAAAACCTCACTCACACCTTCGGTTAAGCCATAGTGAGATTATTTGATCAATCACCTTGATCTCCTTCCTTGCTCTGACTATTGAGCCTTAGCACATAGTCTCCTGGTTTGAAGGTTGATTTTCGTACCCTTTTATTGTAGTAGTTCTCTACTTTTTGTCTGTAGGATGCTGCTCTTATTGCTGCTATTTCCCTTCATTCGTCCAGGATGTCCAAATTTAGTCGAAGGTTCTCTTCATTGTTTTCTGTTTCTAGGTTGGATACCCTGCATGTTGATACTTGGAGCTCCGTTGGCAGGACTGCTTCAGATCCGTATACCAAGCTAAAGGGAGTCTTCGTTCCCCTTTTTGGTGTAGTCCTGAGTCCCCATAGGACCAGTGGTATTTCATCTACCCATCCTTTCCGGGTGGGGCCCAACCTTTTTTCTATACCTTTTACGAGGTCTCTATTTGTTACTTCAACCATTCCGTTACCCTGTGGGTGGTACACGGATGTAGTTTGCCTGTTTCAACTGCTTGGCGTCTCTATCCATAATCTCTACTGGTTCTTCAACAAAGTGCAGCTTGTCATCCATTCGAAGTTCTTCCAGTGGAATAATTTGTGTTTCGTCAGACAAACACTTTTTCAAGTTTGAGACGTGAAACACATCGTGTATACGCGT